>OW240915.1:117232311-117374811 GCA_933207985.1 Pelobates cultripes
ATAACAGTAAAAAAAGTTTTTTGTTTTTAAATCCAAGCTATTGTGACACCAGATCTAATTAGTGGCACTTGTCAGCGTATCCACTGTTAGCGTAACACACCCGCTTTAAGGACACTGACTGCTATTCAATCTATAACAGTGAAAAAAGTTTTTTGTTTTTAAATCCAAGCTATTGTGACACCAGATGTAATTGGTGGCACTGACTGTGGAAATGGGCACAGTGCGTGAGCCTGACACAGAAGCTGGCAGCAGTGGCAGACAACTGACTGCTATTCAATCTATAACAGTGAAAAAAGTTTTTTGTTTTTAAATCCAAGCTATTGTGACACCAGATGTAAGTGGTGGCACTGACTGGGGAAATGGGCACAGTATGCACCGTGAGCCTGACACAGAAGCTGGCAGCAGTGGCAGACAACTGACTGCTATTCAATCTATAACAGTGAAAAAAGTTTTTTGTTTTTAAATCCAAGCTATTGTGACACCAGATGTAATTGGTGGCACTGACTGGGGAAATGGGCACTGTGAGCCTGACACAGAAGCTGGCAGCAGTGGCAGACAACTAAGTGCATTTACATTACATAGAAAAAAAAAAAAAAAAAAGCATACCCTTATCCCTAACCTAGCTATGCTTTTCCCTATCTTATGAACAGCAGCTACACTTTCCCTCCTCTTACTAAGCATGCAGCTTGAGAATGAATCTAAAATGGATGCTGTCCAGTAGGTGGGAGGGTCTGCTAGGGAGGCTGTGCTGCTAATTGGCTGGAATGTGTCTGCTGACTGTGAGGTACAGGGTCAAAGTTTACTCAATGATGACGAATAGGGGGCGGGTCGAACCGCGCATATGTTCGCCCGCCGTGGCGAACGCGAACATGCTATGTTCGCCAGGAACCGTTCGCCGGCGAACCGTTCGGTACATCACTAGTAGACAACACTATCTTCCTTGTACCTCCCAGTCACAAACATATACCCCATTAACACCAAGTAACCCAAAAGGGATTTTAAAAAAAAGGGGTCAATTTTTTAGAATTGAACCCCCAGGAGGGGGTACAAACTCACAGGAACAGGTATATCACGCAAACCAGAGGGGGAAACAGAAGAGGAGGACAACAAGGGGGAAGGAGAAGGTTTTAGACGCTAGAGAATATACCAAAATTAACTCAAGAAAGAACTTAAGAGTTATTAATTTCTCACATATTACCCTCAATGATGATCATGTGTCTTTATTGGAAAAGGGTTTATCTTTCGTCCCTGTACCTTCATTTAACAAGTTCCATTGGGTTAAAGATTTGCATCTGTTTGCATGGAAATTGGCACTCCACAAATACCACCAGTTGAACAAAAAGAAATAGCAAAATCACACGGAATGTCAACTACTGAATATGAGTGCCTAATGACCCTGATGGAACTTTGGGAAGAGAATAATGAGGCTAATGCCTCTAACTACACGAACCTTAAACAGAAAAGTTGCTTTAGCCCCTATCTTGCCAACTATAAGAACATTGATCTCTATTTGGAGACTATGAAAAGGGAAATTGATAGGGTTGATATTAGATCACTTGAGTTCTTTCCCAATATGAATCTCTCTAAAAAGAACAAAAAGCCCTAAGATCTCTGAAAGATGACAATGAACTAATTATCAAGCCGGCAGACAAGGGGGTCAACATTGTTGTCATGAACCTTGAAAAATACATCAAAATGGTAATGAAAGTTTTGGAAGATAGCGATACCTATAAAATTTTGAAGTCTGACCCCACGAATGTCTTCCTTACTGAATTTAAGGATATTTCTGACCAAGGCCGCAGTGAAGAGGTGCTACCGGGTGACTAGTTCGAATTCGTTCTGAATCGTCACCCTAGGATAGCAACCTTTTACTGCTTTCCAAAAGTCCATAAAAATCTTGAAACCCCTCCGGGATGTCCTATTGTATCAGGTACGGAAAACCTGACTCAAAATGGAAGTATTTACATGGACCAAATTTTAAGACCTTTCGTGGAAAGACTCCCATGCTATCTTAAGGACACAAAACAAACCCTTGCTCTCTTGTCAGACTTAAAGATACCTCCATCAGCTAAATTGTGTAATTTAGACATTGAGGCACTTTATTCATCTATTCCTCATGACAACGGGATTAGACACACTAAACATTTCGTAGCTCAAAGAGGGGAACAACAATAGTCATCACACAAAGTTTTGTGTGAAACTTCTCGAATTTATATTGATGCACAATTATTTTATTTTTAAAAAAAAAACACCAGGTGAGGGGCATTGCGATGGGGACGCCATGTGCCCAGTCGTATGCACACCTTCACCTGGGTTGGTGGGAGGAAAACATGACTAAATCTGGCACCATAGCACCATCTATATTTTTATGCCGTCGCTATATCGATGATGTGTTGTTGATCTGGCTGGGTAATGAAGAAGAGTTTAGTGACTTTGTAAAGGTCCTCAATGTCAATGAAGAAACCCTGAGATGCATGAGCGAGTTTGGTGGTATGAACCTTAACTTTTTAGACTTAATTATTTCTATCACTGACCAAAACACTATACAGACCACTTTATATAAGAAAAAATCTGCTTCCAACAATCTCCTCAGGTGGGACAGTTTTCATCCCCAACCCCTAAGACAAGGTATTCCTGTAGGTCAATATCTCAGGGTCAGGCGTAATTGTAGATCAATCGAAGAATTCAAAATCAAAGCAAAAGATCTGCGAATACACTTCTTGGAAAAAGGATATCCCAACAAGTGTCTGAAACGAGCTTATAAGAGAGCCCTAGAATCAGATAGAAATACACTTATAAACGATATGTCTTCAATTACAACATCAAAGGATTCAAAAATCATCCGACTTATAGCTACGTGTGACGCAGGTTGGGACAGAGTAAAAGAGTCCCTTCAACGCTTTTGGCCCATAATCACTGATGATGAACATCTAAAAGAGAGATTGACTCACAATGCAGCCATTACTGCCCTTTCTTAGAAGTTTTTTTACGAAGTTTGGTTCATCTTCATAATAACACATCCTTGGTGACTTGAATAAATTGAACTTTGCTCCATAAATGTACTGTGACTAAATTAGGTTGATATGAAATATATGGAACAGTATTCCTTGTTAGGAATGGATTACTGGTTAAGCCCATATTTGAACTCTAAAGGGCTATTTTATAGAAAGGATTTTATTATCCCAATGCTTAAATATATATGATACAGAGTTTCCTCTGTCCCATTTCTTGTTACATTTATTACATCTATATTCAACAAGCTTTGTGTAGAACTCAAGTATTAATTTTCAAGAACGTAATGGCATGCCCCTATGCCTCAGTTCTGCTGACAGTTCCGGTATGGTCCTTGATCTCAGGGACCTGGGGATAGAGGGGGTGAGTGATACTTCTGGGGACCTGGGCCTGGCTGGTGTACTGGGTAAATCTTGTATGGGCAGGTTCTCACTTGGGATTCATTCTTGTGACATCCTTATTATTTTAGCTTCAGGCTAGAGAGAAAGGTAATGCTTTGTGGGTAAAGTAGCGAGGACTTAGGAGTAGGACTGGAGTATCCTATTGGTAAGCTAGTGAGCTTTGAGTGTGCAAATTGTATGTTCAGGGTTCATTAGAGTGGAAACAGATGGTGCAACGAAAAGTAATTTACTATTTGTGAAGATAAACATATGGATACATGCATAGTGAGGGACCTGAAAGTTTGTCCATACATAGACAAGACCCTAGTTACACATTGGTGAGAACGTAACAAGAGAAGGCTGAGTGAGGCCTTGTGGAAATTAGGTATTCGTAACGAGTAAGATTACAATACCTGATACTGTATGATAGGTTACCAGGTTGACAATCCGTATTTGTATACCTGGTAATTCAAGGAGCCTAAAATTATGACAGAGCTAAGTAACGTAAGTGGAAACTACAGATAGTGCAACAAATAGTCATTTACTTAGTGCAGATAAACAAATTTTGACGTAGAGCTAAGTAACGTATTTTGAGAGAGAAAACTGACAAGATATATAAATGTGTGAACATGGTGAAAAGGGGACAGAACCCGCTGAAAAATTAGTGATTTAACATAAACATGGGGACTTAGAGATAAAAACTGTATAAAATGGTTAGCATGCTAAATTGAGGGGATATGGATAACCGACCATGATAGGAATATATCTTTAAGAACAAACCATTAGAATTAATGTTGTTAGATTCAGTAAGCGGAGGGTAAGATAGATAGGTGTTTCTATAGCTAAAGCAGTTGTGACATAGAACCTGTGACATGAAAGTAAAAAAAAAAAATTTAGTTGAGTGGAAGTGGTGAAGTTCTTAATTCTTTAAATTTAACAGGGAAAACATGGAATGAATACATGCAGAAGATTAGTTTACGTACGAATTTGTAAACAAATGATTTTAAAAAAAATGAGGTGCTGATATAAAGGACTACGTGAACTAATGTAACAAAGAAGTATTTGAAACCGTACAAATGAATAAGTGAAGAGTGGGTGAAAGACCAATATACTGGGTGCACGAACCATTCGTATGTACGATTTGGTATAGTTAGTTACTTGCAAGTGTAATAGGATTTTGTATGGGTTATACCAAAGGCGGTCGACAAATATTTTGCCGGACGAATGGATAAGTGAAAAAGAAGGGAGCCTATCCCTGCGTTTTTAGGCCCGAACGTAGCAATAACCGAACGTTCTTACCCACGTTGATGTGTACGTGCCGGGTCTCGTGTGCGGAAGCCGGGTGAAGCGTTTGTATAGAAGCCGGCGCAACGACCAGAGGTCGGAGCATTGAACGCTGCAGATTAGGAAATTTGTCGGGTATCTCGGAAGTGCTGGTTGCTATGGGGACGGTCAAACAGCGTGAACGTCATAGGTAAGTAGGAACTTAGGGTTTAAGTAGGGGACATAACTCCTCCCACAAATTCAGGCCTTATGGCCTTTCTTCGTGTGTATGTGTGTGTATATATTTAATACATTGCTTATCACAAATACCAGTCGACCCATAAGACTTGCTTTTCCCACATAAATCTCACTTTAACAGTGCTCTCACTACTGCAAGGGTTTCTGGGTAGGCGTATGCAAATGTGCTTAACAAAGAACCTAATTTTTTCCTCATAATTCCACTTTATACATGGATTCCTTGGAATATGTGTCTGCTGTATACAACGGCTTTGAAACACAACTCAGGAAGAGGAGCAAAGCTTTTGTATACAGCAGACACATACTCTGGTATTTTGGCATCCATTTTAATTTACTAATCTGTTCAAATTGGTATTTTATCCAATCTTTGTACTTCTTTTTGTTTGTCTCTGAATCTCTTCTACTCAAATTCTTCTGTTTTATCCCTCTTTCACCATATACTTCATATGTAGTCCGTCCTGGGACCTCAAGTCCCAGAGTTACCTTCTCCTTTCTCTCCATGCAGCAGAATCTCTCCTATTTCAGTATCCCCTTCTCTGTCCCTCCTAGTCTATTCTGCCTGCTTTTTTATGTGGTTGTCATGATGATCCGCCCATCTTGGGATTCTTACAAACACATTTCATAATTTTCATTACCTTTTTTAAAATTGTATTAAATATAATTAGTTTTAATCATATTTGAATACTGTAAAATAAGACTTTATATATTTTCTGTGCTCTGTTATTATGCTTGTGACAAACTCCCCTTTTCAAGTGAGTTTGCCACGGGTTCCTGGAGGAGCCTGCTTGCCTACAGACTATGGACCCTGTAAAGTGTGATCTAAAGTGTAATTAGACTATATGTTTCGGGAACCGAACAGCTGCACGAACTGGAGACCACCCTGGAGCTTGTTAAGCCTAATTGCTACTTCATAGCAATTTCCACTTCAGTGTTCGTCTGGGTGGCCGCAATTCCTATAGACGACCATGAGGTGTCGGCCATCTTGTTCGCATGAACACTGGCAGCGGTGTTTGGTCATCGAGTTCATGGACATATTTTTGGATACCTCTGGACTTCCATGATCGCCTGTGTTTGGTTTTATAACCCTTAGTAAGACACTGTTCAGTGGAATAATTTATCTGAATAAGGTGAACAAGCTCCAGGGTAGAACTATGGATTCCATTCGGTAGTTCGTTCACTTTTTTAAACTACCGAACTAGACCGACCACAAGCCCTGATTCTATGGAACTGTTTTGGGCCTGGGGCCATGCATGCGTTCGGTCAAATAAATGACTTCCAGGAAATTCCTAAACCCCTGAACTGATCTAGGTGTTTTTTGGATATGATGGTCACCCAGAGAAGGGCGACTTGTGCAGTTTTATATATTTTTAGGATACTTTTGCGGTGTTTGGCGAAAATATTTTTTCTGTGCTTGGAGATAATTGGATTAGGTTAGTACAGTTCCAGATCCAATTATCTCTCAGGCACAGAGGAGGGATTAATTGATTTTGTATGGGAGTGTCCTGGACCTGAGAGCCAATGTAATTGTGTATTTGTTTTTACTGTGGTTTACTCTCAGGTCCAGGGGGGAGTGCCCCTTGCACGGGGACATGCATTAAAGGCAAGTTGTGGCTGCCATTCAAGTATTCCAGCTTGTACTCCCAGAACTATGTGTCGTCTGGTTACTGGGAGGGGAAAGGGCTAATCACTTTTCCAATGTGGAGGATTCAACGGGGAAAGTCCTTTTAAGGACTAGAGTTCCCAGGACTGAGTGTCGTCCAGTGCCTGGGGGTGTTTAGAGCGAATTCCCCATGCAGCTGCAGGATGTAGCGGTTCCAGGACCCCAGTCAAGCCACGGCGACTGTGGGCAGAAGTGCTGCGGTTTGTCCCCCGTTTCAGCTAGGAAGCGGTCCTTGGCCGAGGAACCCAGCCAGAAGATCAGGGAGCTCGTCACTTTTGGAATCATTAGTGATGGAGCTCCCTGAACACCTGGCTGGGTAAATCCGCCAAGAACCATTTCCTAGCTGGAACAGGAGACAAACTGCAGCACTTCTGCCCACAGTCAGGTCTAGTACGGTAGTTTAAAAAAGTGAACAAACTAACAAACTGAATCCATAGTTCTACCCTGGAACTTGTTCACCTTATTCAGACGAATGATTCCACCAAACAGTGTCTTCCTAAGTGTTATAAAACCGAAGAAAAGCGACCATGGAAGTCCAGCGGTGTTCAGGAGTTTCAGTATCTGAAAATAGTTCCATGAACTCGATGACCAAAATCCTGGTTTACAGGGTCCATAGTCTGTTGGCAGGAGGCTGGAAAGCAGGCTCCTCCAGGAACTTGTGGCAAACTCACTTAAAAAGGAGAGTTTGTCACAATGCTCTTAAATGTTTTTGTTATTTGATTTCTATGTCACATGATCTGACACCATCTGACTGTTTTATTTGAATTTCAGAGCTATTTAAACAGTGAAGGTCCTCAGCATTGTAACACTTTAAAAATGCCTTTATACAGGTAAAACGTGTTAGTGTTAATAATATTTAAAGCTACTTTTTGATATCATTTTGTTTATTAATAAAACTAGTTTTTATTAATTTCTGGATCTTCTTATCTGCATCCTTGAGGATTTTACCTGGAAGACTCTATATTCCTTGGTGGGTAACATACCACCTAGGATTGAGCAATACTTATTTGCTCCTCCTTTGTGACTATATCAACTTTTGTTTATTATTTTAACATCACAGAGCACTATTTTGTTTGTATATATTTTTTTCTTATTACTGGAGCACGATCTAGTGGCATACCAGAATATATTAAATGTAAGCATCACTATTACTGCTGCTGACCATACAACGTTAACTGGCCTAAAGACACGTCCTCATATAGGACCAGGACCATCTACATATCCACAGACAGGGATTGTACCATCTAGGCGCAGTGATCTGGAACTGATCTTGAGCTCCAGAAACGTGTGTATTCTTTTATTTGCCATATTTGATACCCTAAAATGCATTATATTTGGGTTTTGTCCTGTGACGGACCGCTGGCACTCCGACTGAGTACCTCTGCCAATCGATGCTCCTAGTGCTCGCTGAGGACTCCAAGCACTCCAACCGACACCTTCAGCACTGCAGACCCCACTTCCAGCGATGCAGCTGCGCCGGGGTCTCGCTGTCTCCACCCTCCCTGGACCCAAAGCCAGGATCCAGCTTCCAGTGGGTGAACCTCTCTTTCCCCAGAGAGCAGGAACAGGAACAAGCTCTTAGCAGAGCTTAGTGATTATACCCTGGGGAGTATAGTGATTATAGCAATCCCCAGAGTGTAGTTCTCCAATCTCCCAAACATGAGCCAAGGCTTCAAGAAAGGTACAAGATGATCTCCTTTTAATGACCACACACTGGCTTTTATGCAAGGGGACATCCCACAGGGTGGGACACAGTACAACCAATCATTTACAGGAAAACCGTAAAACACACCCAGCACCAACATACAATCCCTCCCCTCTGCCTGTGATTACTGAACACAATGGGTTAATGTAATTTATCACAGGCAGGAAAAATACACTTTTTACATATATACTGTAACTTTAAAAATATGCATCATATTCACATAAAACATGCATATTCAGAATCAGCATACTTTAAATATAAACATAACCAAAAATCATGCAAATCCTTCCATTAGTTCAAAAGTTAGTCGAAAGTCCTTTGTGACCAAATGAAGCATGGCTTTTCTGCCCAAAACCAGTTCCACAGAGTCTTCTATTCTGGAGACAATTGGGAAGTAATCCAATTATCTCCAAGGATAGAGGCAAAACTCCATTGAACACATGGTTGCAAAAAGACATAAAATTACACAATGTTACAATTACTACATAAAACATATACATGCAACATATCCCCAGATAGCTTAGATCTGAGCGCACATTATAACGAAATGGCGCTCAGATCACAAACATACAGTTCAATCGCCATGGAGCCAAAGTCTTTTCCATAGTCTTTTGTTACACAAATAGGCTCCATGGCATAGCTATCTGGGATAGCACTACTACCATACTGGAAGTCCAGAACGCCCCGGCAGAAATACACAAATAAACGTTTCTGCAAGGGAAAATACAGCTATCAGCACATGGGCCATAGTCGGAAGGCAGGAGGCTAGCCAGTAGTCCCTTCCCGGCACAAGTGGCGAAGGGCACTTTATCACATGTCCCTTCTATTTTTCATATTGCTCCATTGGAACGAAGGACAGTTGTAAGTGCTGCTTCCCATCATTCTCTTAAAGGATCATTATAGGGTCAGGAACACAAACATGTATTCCTGACCCTATAGTGTTAAAACCACCATCTAGACCCCCTGGGACCCTCATGCCTCCATAAATACATCAAAATCTTACTGTATTAAGGGCTTTAAAGCCGTTGCGTCGGCATAGAACGCCATAACGGCTTTCTATCCCTGGAGAGCGATCACATGGCCCCTTATAGCTGGCTGTGGATCTGCCAGCAGGGGGACTGTCTGAAATGTCACAGTCCCCCTGCTGGTGGGAAAGTAAAACAAAATATATTAGACATGTGTAAAATTAAAATAGAAATGTATTTATATTTATATATATATTATATATATGTAACGTCATACAAAGTGTATTTTAATATTAATATAAGTACATATATTAGTATTAAAATACACTTAGAATGACGTTACATATATATAATATGTATAATACATATATACACATATATAAATATATCAGTATAATTACAATAATAATTAATAAAATATTGAAACAAAATTTTATATAAATTATATATTCATATGTATTTTCATTCTAACTGTATTTTGTTATATATATTGGTAACAAAATACACTTAGAATGACATTCTATATATATCTATCTATATATAAATTACAAATAACCGCAAATATATATATATATATATATATATATATATATAGATAAATACATATAATTACATAAAAGATTACATTAGTATACACATAGAATTTAAATACCTATAAATACATATATATTAAAATTCTACATGTATATTTAAGTAATCTTTTAACATAATTATGCGATTTGATTAATGAAAATTTGATTGACATGCCTGACAACACAGGGAGAAAGTGCACAGAATTTAATTCGCAAGCACTATATTTGACCCTGTAACTCTCCAAGACACCATAAAACCTGTACATAGGGGGTACTGTTTTACTCGGGAGACTTCGCTGAACTCAAATATTAGTGTTTCAAACTGGTAAATTGTATTACAACGATGATATTTTAAGTAAAAGTGAAGTTTTTTGCATTTTTTACAAACAAACGGCACTTTTATGGACTATATTATTGTTGTAATATGTTTTAAAACACTAATATTTGTGTTTAGTGAAGTCTCCCGAGAATAACAGTACCCCCCATGTACAGGTTTTATGGTGTTTTGGAAAGTTAGAGAGTCACACATAAGGCTTGAATTTCATTTTTTTGACATTGAAATTTGACAGATTGGTTATGTTGCGTTTGTGATTAAGTGGCTACTAAAAAAAAAGACTAAACACCCCACTTTCAATACCTTGGGTTGTCTACTTTTTCAAATGGTATGCCATTATGGGGGTAATTCTCATTCCTGGGCTACCACACCGTCTCAAAAGGTAACATTACTAATATGGCAAATTTCAATTTGAAAATGGAATGTCCTATATTTGACCCTGTAACTTTCCAAAACACCATAAAACCTGTTAATGGGGGATACTGTTGTACTCGTGAGACAAATATGTGCATTTTTTTGCAGTAAAAACAGTATTATGACATTCACAGCTAAAATGTCAGACCGAAATACAAATTTAAAAAAAATCTTATTTTCTCACATTTTTTAAAATTTTATTCAGAATAAATTATGTTCCATATATGAATAGTTAATGATAAATTAAATCCCTGTTTCTCCTGAACAAAATGATATATAATAAGTGTGGGTGCACTTAATGTGACAGTGGTGAACAGACAAATTCCAGTTTTTGTTTACGTTTTGTTTTGATCAGAACGTGCAGTATTGACTCGGTCCTGAAGAGGTTAATTATTCTCTTATTGTCTGTTTGTTTTCCTTTAAAAGGAGGACTATAACATTAGGAATTTAGAATTTCTCTATAATGTGGTGTTTACTAAATAAACCCGTTTGTCTTTGGCACCTAAATTGCCTCTTGGTGCATTCTTGTTTTTTTGTGTATTTTTGTATATCCCCTGTTTGGCTTTTTATAAAGTGTTTTTCGAATTTATTTTCTCCTTTAATTTATATAACTTTACTCCTATTTGAAATTGCCACTATTCTAAGATTTAATTTTGTTTTGTTTTTTTACATAAGACGTCTTCAAGAGGAACAGCTTCGCACATCATCTTTGCCAGCAATCCCAAACCCATTTCCAGAGCTTTGCACTCCAGCAAGCTCACCAGTCCTTGCGTCAGGATCTTTACCTCAAAACCAACCTTCTGTCAAGAAGAGTGTGAGTATCAAAAACATATATTGGTTTATAGTTAGAAAAAGTTATCAAAATTATAAATTCCCATACATTGAAAACTGTTACACTGGGATAAAGAATGTGTGGTTTGCTTATTTATAGTTCATATATCATGACTGAAAAAAAACAGGCATTAAAGTAACGAGCAAAATACTAAACCCTTTGGAAGGGATTCCAACAGAGAGATGACAGTGAGTTTAGAGGACAGAGACAATTACTTGCTGGTATGTTATAGTAGCTCCTCTTGTCTTTTAGGCTATTTTTAAGAACATTTATTTGCATATCTAAAATATTTGTCCTTTTTAGTAATGTACTTTCTATGGAAATACTAATGTTGTACACTTTTAAGCTGTGTCCATTACACTGTCCATTACACCAGTACACTGTAATAACCTCTATATTGGAATGTTGATGATCTGCTCCTGCTTCAGAGAAGTATTCTGTCTGTCCTGCAGTAAGCAGCATAACACAAGGAGCATGAGGACGTCCAACAATAGTTAGGCGACCACAAGTGTCTTAACCACCAGGAAGTACCTCTAATGGCTGTCTGATTACCAAAGAAATTGGTCTAGATCACGGGTTCCCAATTAATTTTTCCCGTGGAACACCCCGACAAAAATTTGCACCTTGGCACAAACTTTTTTAAAATTTTATTTATTTATTTATTTATTTATTTTTTAATTGTTTTTTTGTTGTGCTTAAGGTTATATACAGGCTTGCAAAACCACAATAGCAGGAGCAAGCAATTCAGCAACAATAATAGTCATGGCAGAATAAACAGCACTTTTTTTTTTTTTTTTTTTTGAGAAAACTAGCTAGGCGTTTATGAATTCACTATAATAAAGTAACTGTTAGGCAAGCATGAGTAAAATAAATATATATTTCACATACCAGGTCTGCATGAGTAAACAAAAACAGAGTGGAATGACTGTTGTGTGTCGAAGATGCAGCCAGCTTGCATTATTATGTATACAAGTTAATCAGTCATGTCTAAACAATTGCTAACTAAGAAATAACAAGTTTAGGTAGACATGGCATGAATTGTGAAACCAGCAGAGTATACCATCCCAGATTTAAGGGGTTATCAAACTTAAGTTATAACATAAATGATTGCATTTTCACCTAGATCTTACTAATGTGGTGGTGGTGGGGGGTATTTAAAAGAAAAAAGGAACCCTCATGTTAGGTAGTAACGAGGTAAGGACTCACAATGAGTCAGCTGGCTGTGATGTGACATAGTAAAAAGCTAATCATGGCGGTCATCCTACTCCTATAAACATTACACAGTCCAACAAAGCATTGATCTTCAGGCTCAGAGATAAGAGTGCCAGCAGTTGTTTCCTTTTCCGCTCTCGATCTCCCCACTCAACCCTCATGCTTGCCTTGGGGTGTTCCGTATTGATGTTCCATCTCATTCTGCCTTTCTTATGGTATTCCGATAAGGCCACCGCTGCTTTTGGCGCACTCTGACCTTGGTGATAGTAGCCAGGCAGCATGGGGTGTGTTGATGCGGCCTGGAAGAAGCCTCTGCAGCTTCAGAAACAGGTAGGGACAGCATACCCCTCAGCTTCCTCCAAAAATCTTCAAAGATTATGTCCAAGCGTTGGAGAATGTCTCCCTGCAGGAATCCAGGGTACATGTGGTGTCTACCATTTTGCATATATCCATGATAGTATCGCTGGCTTGTGCGGTACCACCACAGATCCCTGATGGGCCTTGGAGCCACTTAGGTGGTGACTGGAATCACCCCAGCTGGCCCTAAGGAGGTGCGGGGGAGGTTACCTGGTTATCCTTCCCATTGGTGGAACTAGTCTGCACCAGGCCATGAGTTAGACCGCTGAAGACATCTGCTGATATTGGTAAGTAAAGGCTTTCCTCAAATGAATGCGTTTTGTGCGGACTCATGCTTTCAAGATAGTGAGGTAGCCTTCCGTCATGCAATATATACCTTGTTGAGTTATGGTGCCAATCAGTTATTTCTTAAAGACACAGGAATCCTTCTGTGGCAGGACTCTTCATGTAAAGACCAGCTTATGTGCATATATCAGATTAGCAAACACATATCTTGAAAGGTATATCTACTGAAATCTGATGTACATTTTCTCATTTAATACATCATGTCTCGGGAACCATAAAACCTAGTGTTACAAAAATAATTAAAATGAGATCAATGCAAATAGGAATCCCACATCAATTAGTATGTATTGTGGAATAATTGGCAAACATAATAATAAAAAGAAAACAATTCTATAAGGAAAACACTAGCCACTCTAGATCCAAACCAGCGTTTCCATATACAAACAACATCACAACATTTAATATGTATGACACATTAAACCAGGAGATCAACAATTCAGATAACCATGATAACATGACCACACCAGTTGTACACCAATACAGAATTAGACAGGAGAATTTGAGGACCAAGAAAAAGATTTTCTTGAGGGAATCAAGAGGGGGAAGACTAATACAGAACAGAAAAAACAACAAAATGGTAGAACATATGGGCATTTTTAATTTATCTAATACTGCACTTACTCATGACCAAATTAAAGTTCTCAATACAGGTCTAAATTATGCCCCTTCTATTACATCTAACCATGTTGGGAATTTATTAGATGTCCACAAATGTATAAGGAATTTATCTCTCACTTTTTTTTTTTTTTTTTTTACATTTTGTTTTAATCACTACATATACTAATAATTTCAATGTTCAAACTAATAATGATTTTAAACATATAACATTAAATAATAAATCCACCTTTTTTCCGACTAATCAGATCAGTGCTCCCATGCATACATTTAGTATGGCAGTGACTAATAAGTTGGGACATATTCCATCTAAGATATCTAAAACATCTCATAATTTAATATATCCGAAAGAAAAGTACTTAAAGAACTAAATGACAACAATTAAACCAGTGGACAATGGTGTGGGTATTGTGATTGTGGCTATCCCATACTATGAAGAAGAGTGTAATAGAATTTTAAAAGATGTTATTACTTATCAAATCTTACATAAAGATCTCACCAAAGACACTCTGTAGACGTTATTAGAAAAAGGAAGAATTTTAGGTATTTAAAAAAACATAAATATATATATATATATATATTAATATTTATATATATATATATATGATTTTGTGTCGGTCACATACCTGTGTTCTATTTTCTTCCGAAAATACATAAGGACCTAAAAAAAAACTCCCGGTAGACAAATAATTTCATGTATAAAATCACTTATTGCTTATCTATCTCAGTATATAGATGTCCTCTTACAACCGTATGTAAAGATGTCTGTCATACCTTAAGTACATCAGTAAAACTGATAGAAGGTAAAGCATGGCACAATTATCTGTCTTGTTACATGCGATGTAATATCTCCATATACGGTCATCAAGCACCATTTACGTTTACAAGCTATCCGACACTCTCATTACCTAAAAGGTGATATACACTTAAAACAAGTAGAGTTCTTAATAGAATGCATACATTTTATTCTGACAAATTATTTTGGCACAATAAAGAGAGATCTCCAGGTCACAGGCACAGCGATGGTGATTAGATTCGCACCCAGCTACGCTAATATTTTTATGACCTTCTGGGAAGATCTTTTTGTCTGGAAGGATCATCCTTGGGTGACAAATCTAATCCTCTATAAACGCTATGTGGGCAGAGTTTTTTTTTGTTTTGTTTTTTTTTTTTTGTTGTTTTGTATCTGGGAAGGAGAAGAATCTTTTATTCAATATTTTTTTTTTATAACCTATATTAATACCAACAATTTTAATTTATCTTTTACTTATAAATACGACTGTCGAGAAATACTTTTTAAATCTAGTATTTTATGTAGAGCAGGATGTTCTAAAAACTAAGACTTTTTGTGAACAGTTTTATTTTGAATTCAAGTTGCCACTATCCACCCTGGCTGAATAATGTTCCTCTGGGTCAATTCCAAAGAATTAAGAAGAGCTGTTAAAATTACAGTCTGTCAAACCCAAATAGAAAATAAATTAATAAAACAATTTGAAGAAAAAGATTATAATATAGAACTTTTTAAATAGCTCAATACAAAAAGTCAATAGCCAACTACTCTTGCCGCGAGGCAAAAAAAACAAAAACTGAAATTTTAATTGTTCCCTTATTTTTAATTATAGTTCACAACCCACACAATTAAAATAATTATTAAGAAAAAATTAAGAAATTGCATTTTTTACTTCAAGATCCTATTTTAGGTCCCATCTTACCCCCTCTCCCCTGCCATAACAAGGATAGTTTTAGAGGAGCACCTACCATCAAACAAAGTGGTACACCGTTTTTAAGCTCCCCAAAAAAAACAAAAAACTCTTTAAATGAGAATGAAGGTTTTTTGAAATGTGGACAGTGCAATATATGTAAGACCGCAGCGCCACCATTCGGTAAAATCACCAGTTATCAATCGAAAAAAACATACATAGTTACGTAGCTGAAAAGAGACTTGTGTCCATCAAGTTCAGCCTTCCTCACATTTGTTTTTTGCTGTTGATCCAAAAGAAGGCAAAAAAAGTTTGAAGCACTTCCAATTTTGCAACAAGCTAGGAAAAGAAATTCCTTCTTGACCCCGGAATGGCAGCCAGATTTATCCTTGGATCAAGCAGTTATTACCCTACATTGAAAGATTATATCCTTGAATATTCTGTTTTTGCAAGTATTCATCTAGTAGCTGTTTGAACATCTGTATGGACTCTGATAAAACCACTTCTTCAGGCAGAAAATTCCACATCCTTATTGTGCTTACAGTAAAAAAATTTTTTTTTTTTAAAAATACAATATTGAATGTATTACCTGTCACTCTAAGTAGTTAATATACCTACTGGATTTGGACTGTGGCTTCCAATATGTGGGACAAACCAAACGTATGCTAAAAACTAGATTAAGAGAGCACATTTATAATAAGAGTTTGAGAACCACACTTTATCTAAACCTTTCTCTGAAAACCACAATGTTTATGCAAAAACCCTAAAATACTGTGGAATACAGTCAGTCAATATACCTTGGAGGAGATGTGACTTAAGAGAAATACTCATTAAACAAGAAATGTTATGGATTCACAACTTAAAAACTTTATTCCTATTTGGACTGAATGCAGAATTAGTTGTTTAAAGGCCATTAATGAATTCTAACACTGCACCAAGGCATTTTTTAAAACAAAGTACAGACTTTACTCTACATAGATAATGCATGTACTTATCAATTAATTTTATTTTATATGGCAATTTTTTTCACAATTAGTATGCTCACACCAAGTATGTCTTTCAAGTCAAATCCTCTATACAACTTTCCGACCATATTTTTTTAAAAATTATTTTATTATAATTTGTAAAGTACATTCAGAATCCTTACTTTCGCTTATACATATCTCCATTGGCGAACGCCTAATTATTTTTATATGATCCATAGATTTTGTTTTATTTTATTCCGATAGGTGTATTAATAGGATCACTATACAATTAGTTTCTGCTTTTGTTACTATTGCAATTATACCATCTATGTCAATTTTGTCGAACGGTATTGAAATTCCCCTGATTATCGTCTTAATTAATAAGTATATTTTTGGTACCTATCTTCTGTTTTTTTTTATTATTCTAGATTGAATGTTACAATTAAAAAAATCCTTTTAAAAACCGTATGGCTATAGTATACAAGCTCATGATTAAACTTGCAGTGGTTTACAATTAAAACATATGACACAATAAGGTGGAGTATTAATTGTTTTCCTTATATAATTGTTTTCTTTTTATTACGTTTGCCAATTATTCCACAATACATATTAATTGATGCGTGATTCCTATTTGCATTGATCTCATTTTAATTTTTTTAACACTAGGTTTTATGGTTTCCGAGACATGATGTATTAAATGAGAAAATGTACATCAATTTTCAGTAGATATACCTTTCAAGTTATGTGTTTGCTAATCTGATATATGCACATAAGCTGGTCTTTACATGAAGAGCCCTGTCACAGAAGGATTCCTGTATCTTTAAGAAATAACTGATTGGCACCATAATTCAACAAAGTATATATTGCATGACGGAAGGCTACCTCACTATCTTGAAAAAGCCAGCTTGAGTCCGCGCAAAACGCGTTCATTTGAGGAAAGCCTTTACTTACCAATATCAGCAGATTTCTTCACCTGTGTGGAGTTACTCTGTTTCAGCTTCCTAGGACTGCAGCTTGATGAAAGGAATTTGTACCGATTTAGATGCTCTGATGGAGTGGTAAACTATTTACCCACCTACTACTTATCTGCTTTTATTGTACTTCATAGTGGTTAAGACAATATTGTAACCACTTTTCTAATATATGCAGGAGTTTTTAAGATATTTTGTATAGAGTTTTAGAAGTCTAAATACATTGTTTCATTATATCCCGTTTAATGCATCTTTTCAAGAGATACAATACCATACTGAATTGTGGATAGAAAATATAAGCTAACATTGGTCACAACAAAAATGGACTTACCCTATATTTTATATTCACCACTGTGGAGTTGGAAAGTGAACTCTGCACTAAAGAACCGGAATATTAACCATCAGTCCCTTTATGTACAACATTTCAGGGTATTTTTACAGCGCTGACACTTACTTTCAGCATACTTGACTTTAAAGGATTAGGAATCACCTTTCATGTGTCTGGCAGCGTTTACATTCTAATTTTGCACATATTATTGTACTTATTTTGTTTGCACTTGTTTTATTTATTTTTTATTACAGGTAATAGGTTGTGTGGAGGGACACTGAAAACCGCAGGAAGCGCTCTCAAACCGGTCTATCGGTTAACACACACACACACTCCTGCCATGACACCTCCCCTCCCCCCCATAGTACAAACCTTTTAATTAAGATTTTCTTTTTTGCCAAATTTCTAGACATAGTAAACAGATTATGGTACTTAGTAGCAGGTGTGCTCCTGTATGTAGAGTTGGTGTTTTGTATATAATATTAGCATTTTAATACAGTGGTGTATTGCTTGCATTTTGCAATGTAGTGTTGGATTTTAAATGTGGATGTAGATTTGTGTGTATCATTGGTGTTTAAGTGTTTGTATATAAATTTGGAGTTAATGGGTGTATTTGTATGTCATTTTTGTGTTTACAGGGTTGTGTTTGCATGTTGTATTGGTGTTTGCTGGGATGTCTGCACATACACACTTACACAGAAATACATATTAACAAACACACAGAAACACACTGAAACACACACACACACTGGCACAGTGAAACACAGATACACAAACACCTTGATACACACATGTGCACACACTTGTATATAGACACCAGTATTTGCAGTCACCCTTCTGTTATATTACCTATTTCCTGCAGTAGGGTGACTTGCTTTGAGTGCTGCTGGCTGAGGCTGGTATGCTGCTCACGCCTCACTGCTGCTCACTCTCCCCGTCCAACACAGCACCAGACCACCAGTTTTTTTCAGTGCCCCACCCCCCTACCTGCTGCCTTTTTTTAAATTTTTTTAAAGTTTGTACTGCTATTCAGTTGTTCCCTAACCCCCTCCCCCCACGCACATACTGCACACCCCACATTACTGCTGATTCATACAGAACACTCCCTGATAAACAAATTTGCGTATTGGCTTACCCGGAAGAGCAATTACCGAACATGCTCACTTTGGGGAGGGATATGTTTTGTCTGTGTAATGACACAACATGCCCCCTCCCTGGCTCCACCCTCTAGTACTGGGCCTCTGACCAGTGGTGTATCCTGGTTTTGTGCTGCCCTAGGCAGGACAAAACTCAGACGCACCCCTCCCCCCGTGCCACCCTTACCCAACCCTTTCCCCCCGCCCCACCTTCTAAATACACACACACACAGTCAGACACAAACACAGTCAGACACAAACACACACACCTCAGACACAAACACACACACAGTCAGACACAAACACACACACACACAGTCAGACACAAACACACACACAGTCAGACACAAACATACACACACACACAGTCAGACACAAACACACACACACACAGTCAGACACAATCACTCACATTAACTTTTTTTAATCCCCCCCCCCCAAGCCTCCTTACCTTTGATAGTGTTGGGAGGTCTCTCTCTCCCTGGTGGTTCAGTGGCTGCTGGGCGGGCGGCTGGCGAGGGAGCTCTTCATCTGAGCTGTCCGCTCAGCTCCCTCGCGCGCCGCAGAGTGAGGCTGGGAGCTGGAATATTACGTCATCTTCTGGCTCCCAGCCTCACTCTGAGGCGCGCAAGGGAGCTGAGCAGTCAGCTCAGAGGAAGAGCTCCCTCGCCAGCCGACCACCCGCTCGGCATGTCTGTTAGCCGCAAGGCTAACGAGGCATTCGCCCTGGGCATTTGGGGGCGGCGTTTTTTGCCGCCCCCTGAAAAATGCCGCCTAAGGCAAATGCCTTGTTTGCCTCGCGGCTAAAACACCCCTGCCTCTGACTAGAAAATACCTGGCACAATGTTTTTACCAATCCAGTCTACAGATATTGGTTTCTTTTTTGTGGTTTTATTTTTTTTTCTTTGTTTTTCCAGGGCTGATACTGATAATCTGTGGCCTTTTAGACAGATGATATTGTGCACTTTTATCTTGTACATTTACAGTTTTGAAAAAATAAACAATTTATCTCCAATCTGCTGTATTTGTGTGTGTGTGTAGTGGATGCAGTGTGTGTGGAGTTTAATAGCACACTAATTGCACAAATAATACAGTACCTCAAATTATTGAGAGAGATACATTTTCAATTAATTGATCTCGGCAGTACCACCAATATGTGAGAATATTTATGGAATAATACAAATATTACATATCTTATAAAAAAAAAAAGAAACCATCTTTTTATATATATTTTTTTTAGTTCATTTTTTTTTTATAATATATTATGGCACTGTAATTTCTCTTGTTAACCAACGCTATGAATTAACATTGTTTTAACATTTTTTTAGACCCTTAATTATTTAAATAGTGAAAATTATATCACACAAATAATCGCAACCAATTATAAAAATAATTTTATTGTGACAAAATAATAATAAACATGCATAATAACAGAATTTATCTTGCTTGTGATTTTTGTAATCCTAATACTGCCACATTCTACCGAATGTATTATTGCACTGTTCACTAAGTGAATAGAACTTGGATGATGAGACTAGCAGTCATCTTAAGAAATTACCAACCAGTAGCATACATAGCAAGCAATGTAACCAACTTGTTAATATATCCTACCTATTGACAGATGCCATTGTAACAACATAATCAATATTATTAACATCACCTGTCAGCGGTTTTAATGTTGTGGTTAATCAGTGTACTAACTCCAATTTATTCACAGAGATATGATTTTTGGATAGAGAATCCTTCAGCATCGTTTTGAGTTCTACTAACTGTGTCACATGTTCATCCATTCTCTGGGGAGAACTACCTTCCGGGCTTTGGTGGAGATACTGGTCAGCAGCCCTGTGCTGGTGTATCTGCCTCCTGCGGCATACTGAAAGACACCGGCCGCTGCGGATCCAGATCAAATTATAGCCCCACGTCCACCTACGGTATTGACGACGTCACACAAGGGACGCACACGCACATTCTGGCTTCAAAGGCCAGGTACAGCCAATCTGATTTAAAGGAGACTTATTTAAACTCCTGTCGTGGTTTCCCTTAGTGGTTGTCCGAGAGTGTGCTCCTGAGCACTTATTTCTGGTTATTGACTTTGGCTTCCCTGTATTCTGGTACCCTTGACTTTTGGCTTTCCCTCAGAGTTGCCTCATTCTGTGTCCTCGACCTCTGCAAGTATTCTGACTATTCTCTGGTACGTTAAGTCCAGCCATTTTAAGGCCCGATAAGACGTTAACTTTAGTCCTAGGTGTAATACAGTTCTGCGTGCTGGATCAACTAGAATCCTGACAGTATGTCTTAGTGGAATCACTTTTTTAGGTTTGATAGAAATGGTAAATAAGAACCTTTATGATCATAAGATCTATTCTAAGTACCAATTTCACGCCATTACTATATTATGCAATGTTTCAATAATGTTGGTGTTGTCCCGTAAGTCTTTCCAATTTTTTTCTATTTTATTTTTTTCCCTCTTCCTTTATATTTATGTTTTGGTTCTGCTCTGATCTCAGGGTCTGATCTCTATCATCAATCTTGGCGATCTCTTTTCAAACCATTTCCACAAATCTACCAATGTTTATACTCTAGAGGGTAGTAGATAGGCGGCTCCAGTAATAAAGAGCAAAGTAGATAAAAATAATAATATATTCTAAGTGATTAAAAGTCCAGTAGTAGAGTTCAAGAATGTCTTTTGGGTGACTGTATGTAGAAGCCAATGAAAATGTAGAATATGGGATAACAGTTCTGTAAGTTGATGATCTTACACTCTGTATGTTGAAACAAGAGACAACTAATGGTGCAGTATATTCAAGAATCAGTTGTTCTTCTGGTCTTATGTTCTTACTCACGTTTTATAGAGCTAATTGACTAGCTCTAGTATGAAGTGCATACAGTGGTATTATCCCAACTTATAGGATACGTGAGGTGATGCCTTGTCTGATGGAAGGTCGTATGAAATAAAAAGGAATAGCAATAGTGTTCTCTATTTAAAATAAGGAAAGCAGAAGATAAAACATAAAGTGGTTACTGCTCAGTGCATAGGTCTTAAATGTTCTAATCCCCACCTAGGATTCTTTGGAATAATGTCTCACTGGAACAGGATAAAACTCAGAAGCCAGGTAAAATAGGTAAAATAAAATCAAAAAAATATATTTTTTTAAAAAGTAAAATGGCAACTCAGTGACCAAAATACCCGTAATAAAATACTTTAAAATGTCCACAGCGTGTTTCGCCAGCAGGCTTTAAGTGGAAATGCAGAGAACAAAACCTGGCAGGTGTGGGTTTATAAAGGGAGTGAAACAGCTGGAGTGTTTTAAAAATGGCGCCAAAATGACGTCCTAATTGCTTAATTGATGATTGAAAATAAAGTAAAAAATTCATATATAGCTGTAGAGCAAGAAACAGTAAAATGTAGACAGAACAGATAAATATTTTCTAGTGAAAAACGAGGGTGACAAAGGAAGTAAGATTAGACCAAATTTTCGGTCATGTGATCGGCGGCCATTTTTTTTTTTTTTTGCATCATGGAGGTTGTAGTATGGCCGTCAATATCGTCATTCTGACAAAATAGGTGGGCATGGATGCTTAGATGGGGCGTCATAAGAGGGAGGGAGTGTTGGGTAGATGAACTAAGAGTATGAATTACTGTGGGATACAGGGGGGGGGAAGGAAAATAAATATATAAAAAAGGAAGCTTACTAATGGGAGCAAACTTAAAGAAAATTAAAAATATCAAAATTTAGATTAAAACAATCTGTTTCTAGAGTAAAAAGAATACCCAGTTCATTTCATTTTTGCCTAAAAGTTTTTTGTTTTTTTTTAAATCACCACTTCTCCATGGGGTTTGTATTTTGTAATACCAATGCATTTTAAGTAATTCTGATTTTTTTTGTGTGTGTGTGTAATAAAATGTTTTGATACATAATGGTTGAGAAATCCTATGATGTTGTGGCAATGTTCTGCTAGTCTTATTTTTAGGCATCTGGATGTTATATCCACGTATTGGAGACCACATGGGCACCTTTTTTGTTAGAAGTGAAGTGTATTGTTTTGGATTTGATTTTTGGATCTGTTGTTCTACATACTATACATTTGTTGCATTTATAAAAACAGGATCTTTAGTGTAGTTTTTTTTGAGGATGATTCTTGTGTTGGAGCTCCTCTAAATATTACACTGGGTTTGTCGGGGAGTAGTTTGTTTAAAATATCATCATGTTTAAAAATGTGCCTGTGTTTTGTGATTTTTCTTATAGTTTTGCTTTCATCGTTAAAGTTAAAAATGACTGACATAGATGGGGGAGGGAGAGTTTATTTGTTGTGTTTCTTTGTAAATTAAGAGATCTTTTCTGGTTTTTTTTTTGTTTTTTTTATGTTTTCTAAGGTTTTTTTTTAGGTTTTCTTGAGGGTATTTTTTTGTTGATAAATTTGTATTTAAGGGTATTGGATTGATCTTCAAAGTCTGTCATAAGGGAGCAGTTTATGCAGAGTTTCACACTACCCTGGTGTGCTGCCCAGTTTTCCATTATTTTATCTGTACTAATACCTTGAGCGCTGACCCATCTTTACCCTTTTTTCCCCCAATGTTTATACTCTGCCAAATGGGTTATAAATTAATTCTTTCTTTGTAGATCTGTTAAGACTAATAGGGTTTGCCTGATTCTCATTATTTTTATTTCAACTAAATTCTGAACTTCTCAGATGGAAACATACAAAAGTAACACTTTCTATGAAATGACTGTCCTGAGTAACGGATTAACATGTGCTTGGATACATGCTTTGTCTGTTATGCGTGGTTCTTTGTCTGGTCATCACATGTGACCTGACTGGTTCCTCTAGTTTATGTTACCCTAAAAAATGAACACATTTCTTAATGATTCCTTTTGGACATGATACTGTTGGATGGGTCTGAGAGTCCCGAGAAGCTCCTGCCTTCAATCCTCTTGATTGACAAATGGCTGTACAAGTTTATAAAGCTTGTTCTCTACCCTAGTAAATGTTGGTATGGTTATGATCCTAAAGCCCATGGGTCCATTGGGTAGAGATTAACTATGATTTAGGTGTGCAAAGTAGTTATGTATCCACTATGGTCTTTAAAAGATGTTAAAGGACCACTATAGTGCCAGGAAAACAAACTTGTTTTCTTGGCACTATAGGGTCTTTAGGACCCCCCACCATCAGGGTTCCACTTAAACACTTACCTTTCTCCAGCGCCAGGCACTCTCCTCCCTCTTACGACGTCATCCGCCACATGCGCGGCAAGAGCCGCACACGCATTCAATCAGTCCATAGGAAAGCATCTCTCACTGCTTTTCTATGGACGTTGGCGTCTTCTCGGTGTGAAAATCACAGTGAGAAGCGCGGAAGCACCTCTAGCGACTGTCAGTGAGACAGCCACTAGAGGCTGGCTTAACCCTAATGTAAACATAGCAGTTTCTCTGAAACTGCTATGTTAACAGCTGCAGGGTTTAACCCTAGATGGACCTGGCACCCATACCACTTTATTGAGCTGAAGTGGTCTGGGTGCCTATAGTGGTCATTTAAGGGAGCAGTGCCTGCTTGTCAGATCAGTTTGGAGGATGCAAAACTAAGTAGTTATATATAACAAAAGTAGCCAAATATGGTAAGTGAGGTCTTTTCGGGTATGTCTGAGTAGCCAATCACTTTATTGTCCATGTATAGATGCATGAATCTTATGTCTCTGTCTTTAAATCGGACAAAGTTTTTGTTGTAAAGCCATATGAGAACACTTGATTGACTCCTAAATCTGGGGAGAAGGTTCATTTTCCCCAAAGAGGTATGTTTTGTTTCCTGTTTAGATTTGACGGGATCTGAATGCCTAATTATGTAATGTCTGTGGAAGGGAAATTTCTCCTGTAGGTTTTGAGTTGGGTGTTCTTAAGTTAAATTGGGAGCGGTTTTGGTTTGTTCCAAGAGACTATAGACTACTGTTGTATTAGATAAAGTACCACGGTTATTGACAACTCTGGGTAAGCAATGATGAGCAGGAAGCAATGTGCGTTTGCTGCAACCTTGAAACCCGCAACTCTCCTCCCATTTTTACCCTTGATACTGTATGGCTGGTCTGTAATGGCAATAGTAATTAATCAAAATATAGTGAGAGCACACAGATAAAATTAGCACAGGCTGTAAATATAATACACCTGGGATATAAAACATAGAGAGGACTGTAGGGTAATACAGTAAATACCCAATCTGCAAAAAACACACAAATGGTCCCACTCACATGGTGCTGTGTGTGATAGAAGGGCAATAGAAGGGATCTCTTTAGAGATCGGTAAGTGCAGTTCCCAGCTTAACTTGAAGCAACTTTATTGATACCTTATAAACGTCAGGATACAAGGTAAGTATAAGGGTTACAATCTATTAAAGCACTAATTAAAAAAAAAAATAGATTTTATAGGTTAAAAAAAACATATACGGCCCATCTCACTTGACGCATTTCGGCTGAAAAAGCCATTCTCAAAAGTCTGTGTCCAATTTCCTTTTCTTCTGTCTTTTTATTTCAAATTTGGTGCCCTTATTCCAATTGTTTTTTTCCCACAAACCCTCCCCCCCATCACCATCAGCTAACTCCTCTTCCGGATGTTACGTCTGCCGTCAGGGCGTTACAGTGATCCCACCTCCCAGCATCCTGACATAAGCCGTCTGAATACCAGCATACGTACCCTATGTGCACAGTACCAGACGTCGGGACGCATCACCCCTCCTTCCCATTGCATCCCATTGTCTTAAAAAGTCTGTTAAGAGATGAAACGCATAGATTTGAGGTCCCTTAATTTTGGTTCCCACAATTTTTATAAATTTTTATTGTGCTATCACTTTAAGATAAGCGTGGCCATTTTCAAAATTACCGGCCGCGGTTATATCCAGATCCCAGATTTGTGTGATCCCCTTTTGGCGTGTGGCATCTGGACCTCTTTCTTGTGTGGGCTCACAAGTTATTTCAGCTGGTGTCTTGTGCCCACTACCGCCGGCGAGGGTTGAGCTCTCTGGGCGGACATGAATTTTGTCGACTACAGCATCGGCGTGTGAGCATCTTTACAGCCTACTTCTATCATCATCAGAATCCTTGGTGGGGACCCCTACGGTCAGGTACATTAGGTTGGATTGATATTGCTCACAGAGATTAATGTGCTTTTCAGAATCTGCTTTTTGTTTATAGCTATTTTTATTTGTATATATTGTACCTATCTTTGGCCTTTGGCAATCTTGGCCATTTTGACAGTTGCACATTTTTCCTGATTGCACCGCTTAGTGAGTGTACATTTATTGATCCTTTAAAGATGAATTTGTTTTTCTCCTAGAAATGTATTAATTTCTTGATCTTCTTTCAAGATGTGACAATTCTTTTGTATAACCTTCCATAAACTATTTGAACTAAAGTAAAAAATTAAGGGTATCTCTCTTTCTTCTCTTTGTTCCCCTGACTTAAAGGACAACTATAGTGCCAGGAAAACATACTCGTTTTCCTGGCGCTATAGTGCCCTGAGGGTGCCCCCACCCGCAGGGTCCCTCTCCCGCTAGGGCTGGATGGAGAGGAAGGGTCACTCGATCACGTGGCCGCAATAGGTGCCTGTGTATCTGCCTGCAGGGGGACTGTCTGTGCTGACAGGCAGTCTCCCTGCAAGTGAAAAATCCTAAAATAACGTTAAAAAAATAGCAATCCGTGTAAAAAAATGTGTGTGTGTGTGTGTGTGTGTGTGTGTATATATATATATATATATATATATATATATATAATATATAAAATTCACAAAAAGTCAGCACTCAAGGACTATGAAATTGCAAAAAAAGATGCAAAAACCTTTTAATCCAGTAGGTCAAGAGGTCAACGTTTCAGTCCATCGTTGTGGACTTTCATCAGGACATAAAATACAAAATACAATATTCAGTTTAAATAAGAAAAAGCTAACTTACCAAATCACCTCCACCTGTATGCCGGCGTGGTCTGTTCCCCATTGCGCATGCGTGTCAATCCACTCAACTACTTCCGGTGTAATAGTGCAGCTTACCCATCACCATAGTAACCTATAAACAGATCGCAAAAGTGGCGATCCGTAAACACATGTGTCTGTAAAAAGTGCTCAGTGCTGACTTCTCAGCTCGATCCTTATATCGAGCTGACAAAAAACACAGCGAGCAAATCTATTCAAGTTCTATTATAAACATTTATCAGTGAATGCACATTTATGGAGTGCAATATACTTGAAATCAGTTTAATCTACTTATATGTAAGTGCACTTCATAGTATATAATTACAATGTGTAATAAAAAGAAGAGGGTGAATATTAATTTACCTCACAAGAAAAGTGCAAGTGCTCATATATATAAAGAACTTACGGTGATGATTTCTTAAAGTGACATGTGCATATATTTACATGCTGTCTAGCTATTGGGTTAATAAGTGAAAACACTATGCTAATATGGGGTTGCAGTGTAATATAATGCATAATCACTACCTAAATAACAAATATATTAACACATAATCTGCTGCATAACAGTATCATTCCCAGGTATAAGAATTTGAAACAAAATATTACTTGTGAACTATTATGTCCACTAATAGTTAAATAGTTATTCATACTCCCATTGGTCTACAAATAGATACTAAGGAGTGATGAAAACAACACTCCCTTAAGTAGATCTAAATACCAAATATAGAAATACGCCTGTAATTTAATCTATATGGGATTAACTGGGAATATATACTGTAGATATGTTTGCAGAAATGAAAATAAAATTAATATAATAACTAGTCCAACCACTTAAATAAAAGATATGAATGTAAATTTTTCGTTAAGGCCCATGGGGGCCATGGTATTCAATTCACGAATCCAAAATGTCTCTCTTTGCAACAATGCCTTAGAACGATCTCCTCCTCTTCTAGATATTGGAATGTGGTCGATGGCTATGCATTTCAATGATGTCAATGGATGTTTATGTTCAAGAAAATGACGAGCTACCGGTTTATCCGTGATACCATCTCTAATCGCCATGCGTATGCTTGAGCGATGTCCCCTTATTCTTTCGCACAATTGTGTATCCGTTTTCCCAACATAGTTTAGTCAGCATGGGCATGACAGTTTGTAAATGACATGATCTGTTTTACAAGAGATACATTGTTTAATTACATATTTCTTTTGGGTGTGTGGATGAAAAAAAGACTTTGTGGGAATAAGATGCCCACATGTCACACATCCTAAACAACGAAAACATCCTGGGTTGAGAAATGTATTCTGATTCCGCAGATAACTCTGTTCCGGATCAGTGCGGACTAACAAGTCTCGCAAATTTTTCTCCCTCTTGTAGCATATCATCAAACTTTGAGAGAATATTGTGGGCAAAGTTGGATCTCCCGTTAAGATATTCCAATTCCCCTTCACAGCTTGGACAAGTTTGGTACTAGCTGAATTAAACTTCATTGGAAAAGTCAGTCTTGTTGCCCTTGATTGTTGCTGGATACTCATAGTATTCGCCATTTCCAATCTTGCTTTATCTAAAGCTGCATCAAGTATGTGCCGGTTATATCCCCTCATGAGGAATTTGTTGTACATACTGTCCACTTGATTTTCAACCCGTTCAACCAGTGAGTTATTCCGAAACACTCTTAAGAATTGGGTGTATGGTAAAGATTTCTTACTATGTTCAGGATGTGCACTCTTAAAATGCAATATGGTGTTTCTATCCGTGGGCTTTGAGTAAAGCTGGTACTCTATTTTGTTGTCTTTAATAAAAATCTCCAAATCCAAATACTGTACAATTGTATCGCTGATGTTGGCCGTGATTTTAACAGGACTAGGGAGACAGTTGACGTTCTCCACGAATTGCTCAGCCTCAACTACCGAGCCCTTCCACAGGATCAAAATATCATCGATAAATCGTACATACTGTACGATCTGTTCTCTGTACGGATGTAAAATGTGTTCTTTCTCAAATACATGCATGTATGCATTCGCATACATCAGCGCCATTGCCGCGTCCATCGATGTTCCTGAGCATTGCATATACCACCGGGTTTCGAATCTGAAATAATTAAGTTGAAGAGTAAGCATAAGCAGTTCCATGATGAATTCTATAGGAGGACCCTTATAGAAAGATGACTCTAATAATATCTGTCTCATTGCTTCTATGCCTTCCTCGTGGGGGATTATAGTATAAAGACTCTGCACATCTAATGTGATTAACACCAAATTTGTAGAAACTTGTTCAATTCTCTTCAATCTATCGATCAAATCCTGTGTATCCTGTCACAATTCGGGGAACCAAACACGCCAACACACACACACAAAGTGCCGTACCGGACCTTAGAGTGGCCGGGCTAAGCACACAAAGAATAGTCAGGAAACAAGCCGAGTAAAGGGGAACCAGAAGACAGAATAACGATAGACAAGCCGAGGTCAAAGGGTAGGAGAAAGTCACAAAGTCGGATAAACAAGCCAGAGAGTACGTAACCAGAAACACAAGTTCAGTAGCAATACTAGCAAGTAAAGACCACAACAGGGCGAAGAGGAACAGGAAAGGTAAGTATATAAATCCAAAGGTTAATTCTGATTGGATAATTTCCAATCAGAATTAACAATCACACGTGGGAGATATCTAAACCTCCCACTGTGATTGAGGCACTGTGCCTTTAACGCCGGGTCAGGTGACTGACCCCGGCGTTTGTTAAAATGGGCGGTCTCCCAGCGTGCAGCATCATGCATGCTGCCGCTGGGGGACACAGAGGAAGAGGCGGACGGCACCCGTGGGAGAGAGGAAGCCGCCCACCGAGCGCACGTCTGGAAGGGGACCGCGGACGGCTGGAGGGTGAGTGCCGCGAGCGGACTGCAGCCGCCCGCGGGACCCTGACATATCCTTAATGCACGTTGGTAAATGCTCAACCGGATCTTTAAATAAGAAATCCAAATATTTAGCAATAGGCTCTAGCACCCCATCAATAGCAGAGAATATAGGGAGTCCAGGTGGTGACTGCAGATTCTTGTGTATTTTAGGCAATGTGTATATAACTGGCGTTCTAGGGTTCTTTTTCTTCAAATAATTGAATAAATCCAATTCTATAAACCCCGCTCTTAAACCTGTAGTAAGAGTATCTTCAATCTTACGCATCACAGTGGAAGTTGGATCATTGTTCAATGGGGTGTATGTGTTATGGTCTGCCAATTGTCTATTGATTTCTGATGCATAATCCTCATAGTTGAGGAGCACAATCCCACCTCCCTTGTCCGCTGGTCTCAATATAATGGATGGATCATTTGCTAGACCCTTTATAAGATTATGTTGAGCTCTGGACATATTGCTATGTCTAACTTGATGTTCCTTCAGGATACTATCAGTTTGAGTCTTTAAAGACGTGAGAAAAGTCTTGATAGCAGGATGGCTCGGTGGAGGATCAAAGGAACTTTTCATTTTAAACTTAGATGTTTGGGTCATCATATTTTGTTTCCTGTTACCTTTCTCAAAGAATTCTCTGAGCTGAAGGTTTCTACCAAATTTGAACATTTCCACTTGCCATTGGAATTTATTTGGATGCGAAGTAGGAATAAAAGAGAGTCCTTTGCTTAAAATGTCCACTTCCAGGTTTGTTAATGCTCTATCTGAAAGGTTGAACACTGGAGTTAGGGTCGTATTGGGGGTTTCCCTCCTTGACCAGTGTAGATACCGTTTTTGACCTCGCCTGGTGTTCCCTCGTTTACGTTTCTGTTTCTGCTCCTTGTAACCGTGCCCTGTAGTTCTTGTGGGCTCCCTGTTACTAAAAAATTGCCAGATCTTTGAATTTGAAGATTTTCCTGTTCTGAGCCTGATTCTCCTGATGTAATGTCAATCGTATTAATATTAGGCCTAATAATACGTTTTCTGATGCGTCTTGGTCTAGGACGTCTATCGCCGGAGAGCCATCGGTATACCTGATGTTCTTTGTAATCTTGTTGGACTCTCTCTTGTTTTTGTCTTTTAAATTTTATTAATTGATTTTTATACTTCAGACTTTCTTCGGCCAACTTCAATTTCAGGGACACACTTTCCGGCGAGCTCAATAGGATAGCATGTTGGCTCTCTAACTCCAGTATCTTTTTACTAATATTCTGCAAATCATCCTTCACATCTTTAACCCCTTAAGGACACAACTTCTGGAATAAAAAGGAATCATGACGGAATATTTCCGTCATGTGTCCTTAAGGGGTTAATGATGACTAACATAAGATCTAAAGAGCATTTATTTAGAACAGCCGTCCAATCTTTACATACATGTGCTTTGAGACGACCAATAGTAGGGATGTTATTCACTCTAAATCCTCGTGGGATTTGTTTAGCCCGATGGTAGTCTGAAAGAAACAACCCATGCAGGTCCAAATCTATTTCCTTCTTTTTCAATTTCAATAATTGGAAATATATATCTTTCACCGTAGTAGTATTAGGTAATTCAGCTGTTGTAACATCCCACAGGATATCTTTAGTTTCCTCTTCCGTGAATTGAAGTGTCTGAGCTTGTAGTTCTGTAGCCCCAGCCTCAATCAAAAAATTATCCATCATGCTATATTCTCAAAAAAATACTCTATAGCTTAGTGGTTGGATAAGATAATCCAATAAAAAAAAAATAAAAAAAAAAAAAATTTATTGGTAGTATATCACTTTAAAAAACACTTGCACAAAGTGAATAAAAAAAGTAGAAAATTAGAATCCCTTAGAAAAAGTATATTGCACTCCATAAATGTGCATTCACTGATAAATGTTTATAATAGAACTTGAATAGATTTGCTTGCTTTGTTTTTTGTCAGCTCGATATAAGGATCGAGCTGAGAAGTCAGCACTGAGCACTTTTTACAGACACATGTGTTTACGGATCGCCGCTTTTGCGATCTGTTTATAGGTTACTATGGTGATGGGTAAGCTGCACTATTACACCGGAAGTAGTTGAGTGGATTGACACGCATGCGCAATGGGGAACAGACCACGCCGGCATACAGGTGGAGGTGATTTGGTAAGTTAGCTTTTTCTTATTTAAACTGAATATTGTATTTTGTATTTTATGTCCTGATGAAAGTCCCCAACGATGGACTGAAACGTTGACCTCTTGACCTACTGGATTAAAAGGTTTTTGCATCTTTTTTTGCAATTTTATAGTCCTTGAGTGCTGACTTTTTGTGAATTTTATACATTTGTGCAGCCGAGCACCGGGCAGTAACCAAGGAGAGCTGGAGTGCAACTCCTATCATTTTTTGTATATATATATATATATATATATGTACATGTATTATATCTATATGTAATATGTATATATATCTTATATACATAATGTCAATCAAAGTGAATTTTTATATCTGTATGTATATTAATATAAAAATACACTTATATTTAAATTACAATCGTATATATACAATATATATAATATCTAAATTATAAATATGTAAATAAAAAGTAAAAATTATTTTTTATTTAAAAAAACATTATGTAATTTTATTCTAACAGTATTTTGATATTAATATATTTATATCAAAAAAACACTTAGAATGTAATGTTATATATATCTATGTATAAATAAATGAAAATATGAAATATACATATGTCCATATACATAATTACACAAATAATTTCATAAATATACACGTAGACGTCAGATATATAAATATGTGTATATATATATATATTGAAATTCTACGTGCATATTTATGTAATTTTTTTTCCTTATTAAGTAATTTTAATGATTGCAATTTGAGGGACATGCCTGACAACCCAGGCCGAAAGTCCAGAGAATTTAATTTGCTAGCACTGTGTTTAACCCTGTAACTTTCTATGACACCCTAAAACCTGTACATGGGGGGAACTGTTTTACTCGGGAGACTTGCTGAACACAAATATTAGTGTTTCAAAACAGTAAAACATATCACAGCGATGATATTGTCAGTGAAAGTGAAATTTTTTGCATTTTTCACACACAAACGGCACTTTCACTGATGATATTATTGCTGTGATACATTTTACTGTTCTGATACACTAATATTTGTGTTCAGCGAAGTCTCCTGAGTATAACAGTACCCCACATGTAGAGGTTTTATAGTGTTTGTGAAAGTTACAGGGTCAAATATAAGGTTTGATTTTACTTTTTTTTTTTTTATTGAAATTTGTCAGATTGGTTAGGTTGCCTTTGAGAGCATATGGTAGCCCAGGAATGAGAATTACCCCCATGATGGCATACCATTTGCAAAAGAAGACAACCCAAGGTATTGCAAATGGGGTATGTTCAGCCTTTTTTAGTAGCCACTTAGTCACAAACACTGGCCAAAGTTAGTGTTTTTTGCATTTTTAACACACAAACAAATATAAATGCTAATTTTGGCCAGTGTTTGTGACTAGGTGGCTACTAAAAAAGACTGGATATACCCCATATTGAATACCCTGGGTTGTCTACTTTTAAAAAAAATATGTACATGTGAGGTGTGATTCAGGGATTTATGACAGATAATGGTGTTACAATGTCACTATTGATACATTTTAAATATATATATATATATATATATATATATATATATATATATATATATATATATAAACAGCAGTTTCCTACTTGTATTTATAGGCCTATAACTTGCAAAAAAAAGTAATAAAGCATGTAAACGCTGGGTGTTTTTAAACTCTGGACAAAATTTTGCATCTATTTAGCAGTTTTTTTCATTAGCTTTTGTAGATAAGTAAAATATTTTTCAAGTAAAAGTACAAAAACATTTTTTTTCCAATTTTCCACCATATATTTGTTTTTTTTTTGTTTTTTATATATGACATGATACAAATAATGGCATGTAAAAAAAACCCTTCTTGTCCTGAAAAAAAACAATATATAACTTGTATGGGAACCGTAAATGAGTGAGAGGAAAATTACAGCTAAACACAAACACCACAAAAGTGTCAAAACTGCTCTGGTCCTTAACATACAACATCGCAAAAACAGGCCGGTCCTTAAGGGGTTAAAAATATCATTAACAATGTTAACATCTTTCATTGAACAGGTTTTAAAAAACGTTTTTTAAACATAAATTTCTTAAATGATTATCTAAAAAATCTAAAAATATTATTTCCTTTTTTTTCTGTTTTATTTCCATATATACCCGTTTTTCACCACAAGTGGCCTTCCTAGCCACTAGTCTATCAAAGGTTTCTGTCACCTGCATAGCATGATCATCCAACATCTGCTATAAGAGGGCATACCCTGCTGGACAAGTTGCCTTCACAATGATAAATGTTGTTCTGAACCTGACATAACTTCTGATTCTGGCTCATACTGAGAAAACCTGTTCAATTTTGAATACATTTGAACCATCCTGAATTATCCAACCAACCTACATTGTTTCCAGTCTGCTCTTTCCCAAGAAGCTTGGTAACTAAACCCGGTCATCAATAACATCCTGCTTTATTTCATACTGGACTTCATTACATGTTTACTTTATTGCAACCCTACTTTACAACAACCGGAATCATCAATACCAACCTTTTTTATTTCATATTAGACTCTATTATCTTTCTACATTGTTGCAAAGCTACCTTACAACTACTGGAATCAACACAAGCAACCTGAAAAATACAATATTTTCCTTATTATTTGCATCTATACTGATTAACCCTGCTGCATCTGTCTGATTATTGCATTACAGCCTCCAACCAAAAGAGACTGATCAGCTAAAAGTCTAACAACCTGAATTTGTTAAACCTTCATATCTTATTTATTTTTGCCTTTATTAAATTATGTTTGCCAGTAACCTATAATTTCTCTCATAGGTGTTCCCTCTTCATTTACTGGTTACCTGATAACTTGCTTGGGGCATATTGCCCAACTCCTTATTTCTGTCCTTTCCTTTTACCTATAATTCCATTTATAGGTTCTCCTCTTCCTTCAACCAATAATTCTGTTTATAGGTTCTCCTTATTCTCTTCAAGCATAATTTCTCTTGTAGGTTCTCCTGAGACCTGATATCCTGCTTGGGGCATATTGCCTAACTCCTTATTTCTCTTGGGGCATATTGCCTAACTCCTTGTTTCTGTTTCCTTATACTGCCTATAATAATTCCGCTTATATGTTCTCCTTCTTCCTTCTAACCTATAATTCCATATATAGGTTCTCAATCTACTTAATGTCTATATTCTCATTATAGAATAACCTGTCTGGGGTTTATTGTCTGTACCACTATTTCTGTTATCTTCCATTATACCAACTTGTAATCCCGTTTATAGGTTCTGCTTCCCGCTTTGTCTGTATTATTTCCATTTCCCTTTAAGTCTTACTTCACTTATTACTTAAAGTCAAAAACATGTCAAAGAATTCCAATAAAGAACATAAAGTCAACTCCGGTATAAGTCTCTTGTCTGACCTGATCAGAACCATGACATTAAGGCATATTTAAAATTATGTGATAATGTTAAAATTTTATCGGAAAGATTAAAAATCCTATCAGTTATTGAAACCAAAAGGAGTAGAGAAATAGAAAACTGGAGAGAGGAGAGACTAAAGAGATTTTAAAATCAGATAAGTGAGAAAATATTATGATTTATCTTTAATATAAAAAAAATGGAGAGGGCGGAGCTAGCCACTGAACTGCACTGTCTCGTCTTAACAGCTCCCCATACAGCAGAGAGTTTAATCTGAAAACATCTAGCTCCAAATCCACTTTGGGGCATCCACAAAAGATCTACATCATCTCAACAGTCATCGAGCAAGACCTCAGCTGGCAAAAAAGGTGCACTCACCAAATACTTTCGGGATTAATCAGACCCGCACTTATCGACGATAGGCCACAATATGGCGCCGGAGTCACCGGGTAATATCACACCACTATCTAGCCCAGGAGATTCCGAACACTCCTCACCCCTTGCTGGCCAGAAATTACGCGAGATCCTAAAGGCATTGCCTTCTAAGCAAGACCTGGCTAAAGTGCTGGGGAAATTGGAGGTGCCCATCCAAACCAAACTGGATGCAATTTGGACGGACCTATGCCATATGGAAGACACTGTCTCCACACTGGAAGATGAGACACTTCACATACTCACAGGTACAGCACATCCATGATACTATGGAGTCCCATACAGCTCTTTTGCCAGCTCTACAAAAATCCCTCGGTGACCTAGACAAGAGAGGTTGCCGAAACAAACTCTGTATTAAATGGCTCCCAGAGAATGAATAGGAAAACATCTCAATTACCTTACAAGAGCTCTTCAACCTTATAATGGGAAGACCCCCTGACGCACTGATCCAAATGGACAAAGCACATAGAGCTCTCTGACCCAGAGGTGCCCCGACCGACAAACCAAGGGATGTAATATGTCGCCTCCACTACTATACGTGTAAGGAGGACATTCTTGGAGCCCTCCGTCACTCCTCACAACCACTACTTTACCATGAGGCACCAATCTCAATCTACCCAGATTTATCCTGGATGACCCTGCAAGCTAGGCGTGCACTCAAGCCCATTACCGATAACCTCAGGACACGAAACCTACGATACAGATGTTTTTTTTTTCCCTTGGCTCTTAACATATCCCACAGAGGATCATTACACTCTCCACTCCATGAGATGTTCCGGCCTTTCTACAAGCCCTTGATTTACTGGTGGTGCATATTCAAGACTGGTATGGTCTGATTCTATCTACACCCGCACCACAACTTCCCCAAAAAAACCCCACACTAGCAACATATTCCTCCGAAGAGAAGAAATGACCCGGGAGAAGCAGCTTCAAACTCATCGACACCGAGAGGAAAAGCATCCAACAGTTAAGGGACTGACTCTACACAACAGCTGCATCCACACAGAAGTAAAACTTTTCTTTTCTATTATGGACTGTGCATGTGGGACTTACACTACTAAAAATCCTTTGCTCCTTCCACTTGAAAATTAATCACATGTGGACTTGCAATTAGATAATCCACTACGGATCTAAACATCATAGACCTTCATGACGTAAGAGAAATTGAAGCACTTACTATTCACTTACAACTCCCCTCTCCATCCTTCCCTCTTTCCCATTCTATATGTCCACCACTCTCAATCCGCCCAAGAAAATAAAACAAATCTTATACACTTTGCCTCTCACCACTTTCAATCGAACTGTCAGATACTACTAAATTTATTTGGTGTACATGTCTGTCTATCCAATACTGTACCTCTGTAATACAGCCGGGCCTGGGGTGCACAGTCAACCAATCAGTCGCTACTTTCTCTGTTCAGTGTTCTGATACCCACCATCAGTACAAAGATCAACAATTACCAAAGCGGAACACTGCATGCCCGTACCAATATTTAATCTTGCTGGTCACCCTCCCCTTGAGTTGATTCAAGGGGGTACTAAGATACTTTCTGACCCTCTATGACTGAAGCATAGATGCCCCTTGAGTGCAGACACACCGTGGTGTCCCCCCCACCAAATACGGAATGATACTAGACAGGGATGCCCACTCTCCCCATTATTTATTTTAACTATTAAGCCCTTTTTGCAGGGTGTCAGAGACCACCCACTGATTCATGGAATAAGCAGCAATAACCACGAGTATAAGGTATCTGCCTTTGCCAACAATTTACTCTTTACGCTCTTTACGATCTCCGACCCATCAATCTCACTGCCTTAAAATATTTAGGAGTCCATCTGGTGAAAGACTTCTCTAAATTGTTCAAACTAAACTACACTGCTCAAAAAAATAAAGGGAACACAAAAATAACACATTCTGAATGAATTAAATACTCTTCTGAAATACTTTATTCTTAACATAGTTGAATGTGCTAAAAAAAAATGGAAATCAAATTTTTAAACCCATGGAAGTCTGGATTTGGAGTCACACTCAAAATGTAAGTGGAAAAACACACTACAGGCTGATCCATCTTTGATGTAATGTCCTTAAAAGAAGTCAAAATGAGTCTGCATGACCACATCTGGTGGTCATGCAGATTGATCAGACCGTTCTGGGAGGCGATTGGTCAGTTGATGGGCAAAATGTCGGAGGAGCCCCTGTTGATGGACTCACACATGGGATACAACACAGCACTATAAATGCTCAGTGATCCAGGGACTCCTCAGTGCAGAAAAGGTAGTGGTCCCTATATACTAGAGACTAATGTGTACACCCTCACTCCACATTTTCTTGCATCTTCGACCTCTCTACCCATCTGCGAAGACTTGGAAGCTGCATCGGGCAAAGATTGAGAAATACACCCAACTATTGTATGGTGTTTATGAACTGGGATGACTTTACAAGATTTATCCCTTACAGATGCCGATGAGGCCACCCTTCCCCAGAGTCCTCTGAACATGTCTGCTTCCCTTACACATACCTACCAGAACTATGCCTATTCCTCCAGCCAGCTCCCCTCATACCACCCTTTTTTTCGCTTTTCTCTTCCATCTCCTTCTCTTTCGCACATAATTTTCCTTTCCTTCCGCTTCCTCCCTGTTAACCCCTTAACTGCCTTCTTTCTGCCTCTTCTCCTTCATTCTTAAATTTCCCTGCCTCACTAGCAAGCCTTCGTCCCACTAAGGGAACTTTCATCCCCTTCAGTGCTGCCCGGTTGTAACTCTGCAAGATTCCCGCCATGGTAGGAGCAGCTAGGGGGTAACTAAGTGATTCCTCCCTTCGGCTCCACTAGAGGTGACGTTTTTGGATGTGAAGAGTAGACACCTGATACTGGATTACAGGTGGTGCAGATACTGCATGTTACATCTCAGCATGATTACTGGTTCATTAATAGAGGTGAATTGAACACTGAATATCCCAATTGGCATCTAAGGCAGTTAATTTAAGTTTTTCTATCACTGGTTACTATGTCTATGTTTACCCTCTGAGCTGTAGCACCGATGTGTTTACCTTGCATCCTCTGTGTAGGACAAAATTTATATTAAATTCTCTAATAAAAACATATTCAACACAAAGATACCAAAGACTTGAGGGAGCTCCATGACAGACTTTGTACGCAGTCATCAAACCTTATCCTCCACACCATTTAAACCAAGCATCTGCAAAGAGAGCTTTTTGAATGGAGTACACTTTATGGGGAGAGCTTTTCCGAGGTGACACTAGTATGGGGATAGGGGCTTTGGAACACTTTTGTTAGACATCCAGGTGTCTGACCGTTAAAGTTATCCCGTTATGTCAGATACCCGGGTGCTAGGGTTGCGAGATATATTGTGCAACACTATTGTTTTGTTGGTGACCCCCTGTTGTGCAGCTTTGTATGAAAGGGCTGTGATTCTAGCAAGAAATAATGTCATTATGTAATGTGATAAACAAAACAAATCATCCTGTATTTTTAAATAAAGCATAAAAGTTAAATATAACCTCTTTGAGTGCAAGTTGCAGCTTAATTAACATCAGAGCATGCAATGAATAATGGGTTTTGTGCGGTGTTAACCACCTTCCCAACCTTGGACGTACCAGGTACGTTCGACAAAAAGCGGCCGTTAACGACCTCAGACGTACCTGGTAAGTCAGCGGCAAATCGGCCCCTCTTTACTTAGCTGGACCAGCAGCTCGGGCCCTCCAGTGCCATGTGATCAACATGATAACATATTGCAAATGGGGTATGTCCAGTTTCGGGGAGATATTGGATTTTAAGGTCAATTACACTAAATCCTGCACTTTGGCATTCCCCATAACAGACTCTGAGGCAGCCCAACTTACACTGACCTATCACATAACTTTAAAGCAGTCCTTCAAATACCTAGGGATTACCTACAGCATTATAGTAGCAGGAATTCACCAGTGTTTGAAAGTCCGTCACTAAATATGTAAAATTCATAAAACTTTTGACCGTGTATGAATGTGCATAGCTTTAAGCAACTACCAACACTCCACAACAAAAGAAGAAAGTAAGCGTTAGATAACAAAAGGGGCAGCAGTCCAAAAAAGGGAATCCCTCAAGACCCCTAATAAAACAAGATGGATAATAAAAAGGAACTAAAGGCTGCGCCAAAGTCTAGTTTCAATAAGTAATCATTAAGAAACAGACCAAAAATTCTAGATAGTACAAAAACAGATACAGCTGCACCAATAGAGTCAATAGTTAAAAATAAAGTCTCACTAATATAGCAAGATAAAATAGGAGTACAATCCTCAGGAGTTGATCCGTCCGGATGGTTTAAAATATCCGTGGAGAGACAAAGGGGAGATACGAAAACAGCCAATAGTTCAATAGGCCAAGATCCGGGGATAAAATGGATTAAAAAAGTAGGTAGTAAGCTCACATTTACAAGAGCAATAACCAGCTATGGAGTGAAGGGCGTACATCAATATGATCCTTGCTTGAGGGATATATTGTAGAGGTGCGTCTGTCAATACGGTCTGCGTATACAAGGATCTAAAATATGATAAGACAACAATAGTGCTCTCAATATGTTAAAATGAGATACAAAAAATAGATAAAATTATACTCAAAAGTGTAGAGCAGAAAACACTGCTCTATTGGTAAAGCGTTGGTGGAATGATCCCCACCTCGGATTTCTTTGAGTACAGGAACAGATAAAAATGCCAGAAAGAGTAAAAAAATAAATAAAAGAGTGCATATAAAATAAAAATAAAATTGATACAGCTTAGGTAACCAAAAGACTTTTATTGCTAAAATACGCAAATTTGAACCAATAATGTGTTTTGCCTATCAGGGCTTCAACACCGCATCTTGTCATTTCTCATCAGTCAACATTCACAAAGACCACACAGTGGAAATTTAATCTCCCATCGAGGATCTTGCTGTTCCTTCCATAGGCATAGTTTTTTTTAAACAAAAACATATGCAAAAGTGCATTAGCAACGCAGGACCCTGAAACTGAACATAGAGCCTAAGAGGAACATTGAGGCACAGAGGAATGGTTAAAGTATCAAAAAGCTCAAATAACGCTGGCAGTTCCCAATGAACCTGTTGGCACTTACCTTGGTAGGGCTGTTCCTCCTCCAATGCGTCCTGGATTACCTGGATACCTTTTAACTTCTAGATAATTTTTTTATTTTCTTTTATTGCAAATACTTTAGTTTCCTCCGCTTGGCCTTCTCTAGGATGCCACGGTCATACTCCACCAGAACCTCACATCAAGTACTGTTTTGACAAGGATCAGTTTGACACGGATACAGAATGTCCTATTTACCTCACTAAGCCTGGATTCGTCCCTGATCGGATGTGACCATATTTCCCATACTCCCCTTATCATGGCCTAGCCATAGACCTGTCCCCATGTTGCTTAATATAAGGGTCTTTTTGTGGAATCTCACTTTACTCACCCCTTGTAGGATGAAAAATGTCTTAGCCACGTTTCAGAGGATAGTTAATTAGTTGTTGTAGGATCAAGGGGAATTTACGGTTGTATACCTTGATATTGCTGTGCTTGGTAAATCTTGGGATAAACACTTGTTTAATTCAGATAAGGTTCTGAACTGTATTCCAAACGTAGAGTTTACCATTATACTTGAAAAATGCTAGTTAGGGATGAGGAAGTTCAGTATTTGGGCCCTAGAGTGGGATAGGGTCATATACCCAGAGCCAGGTAAATTAGAGGCGGTCACTACCTGGCCTATGCTAGAGAGAGGTGTGGTTTAGGTAGACAGAGGATCAGCATGTGCTGACCTCTTCCGTCTACCATTTTTAAGAAAAATATGTCATGCACTGTGCAAACTATTATGTTCCATAATTGTATGGGGTAACCTAAATGTAGTGTTTGGCATGTTCTTGTAGGAAAGCAAATACTTTTGATTAAAACAACATATTCTCGGGGCTATGATGCAACACCTACACAGAACACCCCTGTTGTGTACTTGTAGACAGAATTCGACAGCAAGGAGCAACTTAATTTGGGAAATCCTATTGTTGTACATGCTGTTTAGATTCTGGTGAGGTGGGATGAGGGTGCTCCTTTGAGTGAGACTTCAACCCTTCAGAGTAACCATGACATCTGGAGAGCTAAAAGTTTTTAACACTCCATTACACCAGACAAATTAGTGGGTAAGCCAGAGAGGTGATATTATGGTCCAGAAGTACTTTGGTGAAATAAGCTAATTTCCTTCTTTTTGTCACCGTGGTAGCTGATCAATAAACACAGGAGTCTGGCAGCATTTTTAGATTTATCGCTCAAACCAATGTCAAGGACATATCCCTAACAGTATCTCTTTAAAGTCAATTTAACATGATCAAATGCAATGTTAATGTTTTGTCTGTGACAATTCCATGCCTATGTACTGGATTTTATGCACCTGTAGCTGGGCTGAAAGTCCTAGACAAATTAGTCTACTTACTTTGTTCTAAACGTGTATATAAACATACTGGGTTATTTACTAAATTTCAAATTTAAGACCAAAGTAACTGAACTGAAATGATAGATGACTTAGACATTTTCCATTGTGTCTATCCTGACTTTACATTTTAAAATAATGGTTTAAAAAATATAAAAAAAGCAAACATTAATGTATTTTTATATTAATTTGTTATATTTGTGAGGCAAATCAAGACAAACAAAAGCATCCAAACATCTTTAGTGCACTTCTTTTTTCCTGGCTACATTGCGTAGGGAGAAGAAAGATATCAGACAAAAAGTTCAAGTGCACAACTTTCGTTTGGATGATACTTGCTTCCAGTCAGGGTTATTGTGTGAGTAGTTTGGCACAGTAGTCAGGATTCAGACTTCACATGTACTTTTGGCAGAAAAATGCCCCCATCTCCCCTTTTTCTCTTATATTTATTTAACTTTTTTATTTTTAAACTGGGAGTTTTGGATATTAACAGTTGTGGGTGGTCATAACAGATAATTTCCCCCAAGGTTAGGATTTTTTATTTATGCAGTGTATGCTTCAAAAAGAGAAGAGCTGCAAGAGTGTGTGGGGAAATGATTACATCAGTCCGAGAAGGAACTACCATTGGTCTGCAAAATGTGGCTTGATTCACTACCTAAAAGACTGACTGTGTAACCCTTTGAGTGGTTCTATGAAAGAGTTCCCTGCCTTTCCACAGGAACAGTGCCATGTAAGACTGGCTATGTGACCGGTATAGTACTGTAATCCGTTCAGTGTATATTCCACCCTGAGTGTTCAGCTTTTAGTCTGCAAAAGGGGCTTGGAAAGCAGAGAGGGAAAAAAAAACTCTTTCAAGAGGCAAGCTAGTACTAAAAATGCCATCTTGTTCTCCTGACTGCTGCCTTTTACATGCAGTAGAGGTAAGATTTTTCCATGATAAATTATCCCAATTAGCTTAATAGTTTGTTTTGTACTTGGTGAGTGCATTAGTTTATATGATTATACACGTATGTTCACATGTGAATATTATGTACATATATAAATGTTTGTTTAGCTGTATAACAAATTTAAATGCATATTCATACCTTTCTGTGATTTTTCCCTCCTATTGCCATGCATGTATTTAGATACATGTGTTTATGCATTTGTATGTATTTGTGTATATATGTATATCTGGCAGTATTGAGTTTGACAATTATGCATGCACACCGAACATCAATCATTGTGCTAAAGAAAATATTTTTATTACCTGACTTAATGATGTTAAACCTATTAATAGGTTGTAGAACTCATTCTCCATCTGCCAGTCAGATGTAAAAGAGAATGATTTGCATTTTTAACCACAGCCTGAAAATCTTTATTAGCATGGCCAATTCTTCTAGGATGGCTGAATAGTCTAAAATAGTCTTGTCTTTAAAGGCAATTGATCCTACGTTCTGTTTATAAGAATTGTGTTAAAAAGGAAATACAGCTATTCCTAAGCATGAAATGCATAGAAGTATACCATTTTAAACAAATGGGTAAAGTGTGGGGGGATTCCTGGATTACATCTCATAATAGTACAGTGCAGGGAATAGTACAGGATTTCATAATCTCCCTATATAATTTTACCTCATGTAAATTACTTTACATGAATCAAAATTGTCTGACTACAGAAATCCCATATTCTATTGTAAAATATATATATATATTTTTTTTTTTACAGCTAGAGCAGGGGTAGGCAACGTATGGCACGTGTGCCATGCACGGCATGCAAGGTGTTCTTTGTATGGCACTCAAGGCTCGTAGCCAAACACGCTCTGGCCTATCAGGAGTCCCAGTGAAACTTCAGATATCTGTTAATATGAAAAGGTGGTGAAGGACAATCCTCAATGTATGCATTGAAGCACACAGAGGAAGTGATCTCAGATCACTTCACTCCAACACTTGTGAATGGGAATCCACACTGGAGTAGAGCGACCCGAAATCTTGTCCCCACTGGAACCCAGGGAAGCCACCCACACTGCTAGATACAAACAGAGCTGCAGAATAACCCTCCCCTCATACAAATAATACGAACAGCCCACACACAAACACAACTAACAACCCACAAACATGCACACAACCCCACATGCAGCCTCATATGCAATACCCTAAACAGCCCCACACATACAAACACTAACAAATACACAATGTATTAATTCATACACACACACACACAATTCCACAAGCAGCCCCCATATACAGCTCACATTCATAGGCATCCTACACGATACCACAAACTACTCATGAACATATGCAATATAATAGATCATATACGCACAAATACAATGATACAAAGCAACTGCAGTATAACTAGCACAAGCAGAATATGGCAGGTTACACACCTCAATTTAAAAAAAATCAAGACCGGCACGCTACATGACCTTACAATCCTATTTCGGCACAGTGCTGCTAAAAGGTTGCCTACCCCTGAGCTAGATTGTAGATTTAGTAGTTTAAGGTTTTAACGCAAGGCTTTTAAGTGTATCCTTTATTTCAGGTTGTAAAGATCTTTAGTGAAGATGGAACAAGCAAAGTGGTGGAGGTTCTAGCAGACATGACAGCCAGGGACTTCTGCCAGCTACTGGTTTACAAAAGTCATTGCGTGGATGATAACAGTTGGACGCTAGTGGAGCATCACCCACATCTAGGATTAGGTAGAGTACTGCCAAGGAAGGTGATCAACTTGTCTGAATCTTTGATGCTCCTATATAGTCTGACATATTTTACTGATCAGATCCATTTTATTTAATTAGTGTTTTGTGCTTGTGAGCAGAGGGAGGGGTATGTAAAATAATAAAATAAAAGTTACTCTGCATTTTGTCTTCACTGCTAGACTCATACTTGTAAATGTATCGTGTGCAACTCCATTGTTAAATGTTACCACTATAGTGTTTTGCAGTTTTTGTAGAACCTCATAATTTGGTTCTTGTAATTTTCTGTACAACTTTTAAAATGTATGTATTTGTTTCTAGGTTTTTAGTCGTGAATGCCCTAGTTCTCTCCTTCGAGTCAGTCCTTCCTGGCTCTATAGGGTCCCCCCCACCCTCTGGGTCCCCCGTCCCTCCCCCCCGCCGGGCTGAAGGGGGAGGAAGTGGCCAAAGGCTTACCTATCTCCAGTGCCGTGCTCCCTCGACGCTGGGAACTCTCCTCCATCTTCCGACGTCATCCGCTGAATGTGCATTCAATCGGTCCATAGGAAAGCATTTCTTAATGCTTTCCTATGGACGTACAGTGTCTTCTCACTGCGAAAATCACATTGAGAAGCGCGGATGCGCCTCTAGCGGCTGTCAATGAGTCAGCCACTAGAGGCTGGATTAACCCTAATGTAAACAGTTGGAGTAAAATTTTGCCTGGTCTGGCATTTAGTTAAACATCGAGTCTTCCTCCTTGTTTCCAACAAAGCCAGTTCACGTGACATGTTTATCACACCTTCATTTAGCTGATGTGAAGTAAAATTTTTTTTAATCCAGACTGTGGTATATTACCAAACTCTATAAATTATGTACGCATGCACATATAAACTCTGGTCCGTCTACTTTAACAAATATTTATTCAGAGACAAAAAAACTACATACTAATAATGACACACAATCTAACAAACTAAAACAACAACAACCACAATCTAACTAACTGACAATACAATGCAATACAGCACATGGGCAATTAAAAATGGCCAAAACATCAAAGGTACCAATGCAGTGCAACTATTCAATCTCCCCCTTTTTATCACTAATACTTTAAACCTGTGCAGAAACAAAGTTAAACCTATAAACTGTGGTCCGTCTACTTTAACAAATATTTATTCAGAGACAAAGCAACAACAACAACATACTAATGACCCACAATCTAACTAAAACAACAACAACCACAATCTAACTGACAATAACAACTAAACCTTATAAAGTTCCAGATCCAGTTACCAGATGATAAAAAATAACCCATGTCTGCTCAAGTGTCTGCTCAGTAGCACATCCAAGAAGGAACAGGAAGGAAAGACAATATGGGGGAAGTGGTTATCTCTTAACTGACTTGTAAAGGTATTAAAATACATAATTACCATATCAAAGGGTAAAGCTTATCCCCCTGTAAGAAAGACATACATGAGCTTGGTTACATGACCACCATATTAGTTTGACAAAATGTCACCACATTCCCTCACTTTTTCTTCTCTTAAAAATATCTATCTAAACTATAAGATCTGAAGTAGGAAAGGGAGCACAGGAATTATAGTGAGATGAGCAAGGTGAAAGAAAACGATCAAATAGGGGTTGCATCACCCCTACACAGACCACTTTTTATCTGTTAGGGATCCAAAAGTTCTGGCCACAGGCACAACAGATGGTCTCTTCCGAGGTGTCATTTCATACAGACACACTGAAAATGATTTCACTTCCTGCCAGAGACGCAGACCAAGGAATGATCTGGAAAACCCCATGCAATGCTAGGACAGAATCCTGTCCACTTTGCATGACACTCCAGACCCCTAGAAAACATTAGTATGCTGAAGTGCTTTATATGTGTTTAAAAAATGGCAAATTCCTGGTTGTTTATCTGTGCAGGCAATTGCCCAGAGCCACCTGACTTGGAAGACTTCTCATTGAGCTGCATTGACAAGTCTGTAATTGGACAACCACAGAAAGTATGTGCCGCATTCACTACAATGGGGCAAGTTTGGAGCACATAAGACCACTGGAAAGGATTGTAGTAGTCATGGCAAGAGATGATAGTTGCATGGACCAGCACCATTTAACGTTCAGCATTAAATAGAAACAGATGTGCGATATGTCTTTGAGAAGGAAGTGGCAAGATTTGGTGATTGACTGGACATGAGGGATGAAGGAGAGGTAGGTATCAAAGAGAACACCTAGGCAGCGAGCCTTCAAGGTGGAGCCGACGGTAGCACCATTAACATGGAGGGTGACAGAAACAGAATTAGCAACACTTGAGGGAGGAAATACCAGAGGTTCTGTTTTGGACAAGTTGAGTTTAAGGAAGTGAGCAGCCATCCTGTTAGAAATAGCAGAGAGAATGTCAGAGCCACAAATCAAGAGGGGCGACGAGAGAACATAGTGCGAACGAACATAGAACAGCAGAGGGAGTGAGGTTGCTGGAAGGTGGGAGATACAAGATATCTTTCCTGATTTTAGGAATCTTCTCAGTGAAGAGAGTTGCAAAGTTTGTGGCAGTCAAGTTGGCATGAAGAGGAGGAGCAACAGGACGAAGAAGAGTTAAGTGTGAAATAGACATTTGGGTTCACAGTAGACTGTGGTTATTAGGGTATTGAAGTAATTTACTTTTGCAGATGAAAGAGCAAAGCAGCCGTAGGAGCGCAGCATAAATTTATAGTGGAGAAAATCCGATGCAGAACATCTTTGGAGGTATATGGTCAGCTTGGTGTGCCAAGGTTGTAGTTTGGGGCGCTAGCTGCATTTAAGTGTAGGAGGTGCCATTATTTCTAGTTGAGAGTAGAGGGTGGAATTGTAGGAGGTTTGAGATAGGTAAAAGGAGATGTTGGAGAATTGCTCTAGGCCTCCTCTACTAATTAAGGCTATCCTATACTTAATAATAGGCCAGGGATTAATGGAAGTATTCAGAAAACTGGGCAGATTAGATGGGCCAGACAGTTTTTATCTGCCGTCACATTCTATGTTTCTACAAGGGTTACTAAACTGGTTCATGGATTGCAGGATAAAACTTACCAGGAAAGGCTAAAGAATTGTAACATGTATAGCTTGGAAGAAAGACAAGACAAGACAGGGGGGAATATGATAGAAACTTTTAAATACATAAAGGGAATCAACACAGTAAAGGAGTAGTGTATATTTAAAAGAAGAAAAACTAGCACAACAAGAGGACATTGTCTTAAATTAGAGGGGCAAAGGTTTAAAAATAATTTCAGGAACTATTGCTTTGCAGAGAGGGTAGTAGACACATGGAATAGCTTTCCAGCATGTGTGGGTTAGGCATAGGACTGTGGAGGTTTCTGCAAGTGTGGTGTAATTTGGGCAAGGGGTATGATGCTGCTAAAGGTCAGCAGATGGTGGTCAGAGGAAAAGGGAACATTGGAGACATTAGATAATAAATCTACACGTCTTGCTAGCCATTTTTAGTGTTTGTTTTATTGGTGGTATCCCTACTAAATAATCATTTTTACTTTATTCGCTTTTTAAATTTTTAAAATTTTTTTATTTTTGTATTGGTTTTTGTGGTGTCCCTTTAGGTTGGGTTTGTTAGCTGTAGCAAGATTTGTATGCTTGTTTGTGAATGTGAAGTTGTTGTTTTTTTTTTGTTTTTTTATATTTGTGCCAAAAACAAAATTGGGTAATAAATGAAGTTACCAAATTAATGTAATAAACAATCTAAAGCGTCGACTTATTTCTTTAGCGAAGGCAAGCTATTCTACACAATTCTAACTAGCTGCTTTTAATGCAACATAAATATTTTTAATACAGATGCTCCTCACTTACCTACTGTGTTCTGTTATTGCGACCCGGTCGTAAAAAAAATTGGTCGGTAAGTGAGGCGCATGCGCACCAGTGCAGGTCTATGATCGGGGAAATTTTCCCAAACAAACAAACAAAATTTCCTCGAACACAGACAATCGCAGCAGAGCAGGGAATCCTTCAAATCTAAGTTTCTGGAACCTAGATTAGATGGATTCCCTGCACTGCTGCATTTTTCTATGTTCGTGAAATTCTATCCCCAAACATAGATTACAGAGATTCCCTCCTGTGGTGCGCTTGTCTATGTTGGGGAAATTTCCCTGAATGTTAACATACGCACTAGAGCAGGGAATCCCTCTAATCAATTTTCAGGAAAAAAAAATATTTTGCCTTCAGATTAAAGGCAGTGCTTAACAACAGGGATTTCTAATCTGAAGGGAAAAAACAAGCAGGCAATCCCCCAAACCTTTTTAAAATACCTCCCCCAATTACATCTTGTCCTATAAATTGCCACTTACCCCAAACAGCCCCAGTTCTTTGCCTGCCTTCGGCAGAGGAGTGCAGGGCCGCCATCAGGGGGTGACAACCATGACAGTTGTCATGGGCCCGACGTCCCTGGGGGGCCCGGCCGCCCGGTCCCCACGTGTAGCAGCAGAACTGCAGTTGGACCAGGACCCGCACGCTGATGGGGCCCATTGGGTAGCCCACACACTAAGGGCCGATGGGCCCTATATCTTCAGGGGCGCAGTCAGCGCTTTGGCCGTGCAATAGCACGACCGGGCCCCTTAAAAAAAAAAAAAAAAAAGCTGCAGCAAGTGCTGCTGGGAGGAAGTGGTCACTTCATCCCAGCTCATTCTGCGAGGGAGGAGAGACAGCCCTGCAGTGAAGAGGGAGAGCCAGCAGACTCCCACCAGCCCCAGCCATCCTCCTGCAAAGAAAAGGTAAGAAACAGGAGGGTGGCTGAAAAATGAGATGTCTGTCTCTGTCTGTATGTCTGTCTGTCTGTCTGTTGTGTGTGTGTGTGTGTGTGTATGTATGTATGTCAGTGTCTGTATGCATGTATGTCTGTCTGTCTGTATGAATGTATCTATGTCATTATGAATGTATGTCTATGTGTGTATAGATGTCAGTGTCTGTATGCCAGTATTAATGTTTGTATGTCTGTCTGTCTGTATGTCATTGTGAATGTATGCCTGTGAGTATCTCTGTATGTCCTTATTCATGTGTGTCTGTATGTATGTTAGTATGTGTCTGTCTGTCACTATGTATTCCTGTATATGTGTATGTCTCAGTATGTGTGTGTCAGTATGTATGCCTGTATGCGTGTATGTCTGTTTCAGTATTTGTGTGTTGGTATATATCAGTGTGTGTGTGTATCTATGTCCTTTTGTATCAGTGAATGTGTTTGCGTCTGCGTGTGTATTCCTGTGGGCGGGATTTGGAGGCGATCCCTGTGGGCGGGCTTGGAGGCGGGCCCCCAGGGGCCCAGCCACTGAGCTCAGTTAGGGGCCCCAAAATTTCTAGTGGCAGCCCTGGAGGAGTGTCTCAGGTTTTTCCCCAGGAGCAAGGTGAGAGGGCTGAGGCTCGGGAGGCTCTGCTCCTTTTTCAGATGTCCTTCCAGGGGTAAGCACGCCGGACGTCTCCATCCCCCTGTGCTTTATTCACTGCCGTCTATACCGTGCCAGGCAGACTATGGGTGCATGCCTGTGCTAGCTGGGAGGTCCTGGCGGTGGAATGCACGTACAGGTTGCAATGCGTTCCACCATGGAATTGCGGCGCGCATTGCGCATGAAATTTCTAATTCAGGCACCAAAATGTAATATTTTTTCCCAAAAAGAAATTTTTGGTTTCCAGGACTTAGAGAGGCTATTTAACCAGCAGCATCTAACGGTTTGCCAGGTGCCCTCAGAATCTGTTGCAAGTGTGTTCTCACCTGCACTCCAACACACTTTAAGGCCATTTAAGGTAAGACTTTTTGCTTTTATCTTAAATGAGTTTAGCCTGATTTATGGAGGTTTGATTTTGTTCAGCTTTTCTCTCTTTTTTTCTTCAGTATGTCTAATCCTGAGACTGCGGAGAGAGCTGCAGCAAGAGGGAAATGTTCTGCAAAATCCAAACATTTAAGCTGCGCTGCATGTTCCCAAACCATGCCAGATAGATATAAGCGCAAAATCTGTTCCGATTGTACTAAAGAAGCTTCTGAGGAATCAAAGAAATTGGAAATGTCTACTTTCCTAAATTGGTTCCAGCAAAATCTGCAACAAACATTTGTTGAAATGCAGACGGCAGCCATTCAGTCTGCTCAGGCCCCTACTTCCCAGGATTTTACAGTTTTAAATCCATCCAAGAAAAGGCCTAGATCCTGGGAATTGTCTGACGTAAGCTCTGCTTCTTCTATGTCAGAATCAAGTAATGAAGATTCTAGTGATTCTTCCAAGGAATAATTTTCTTTTCCAGAGGAATCTATTGGAAAATTGGTAATGGAAGTACAGTGCCTGATGGGTGACAAGGAACATTTCAGGAGCAAAGGAAAGAAACCCAAGGTTTTTCTGTTTCATCCACAGTTAAAGTATTTGATTTTAAGGGAATGGAATTTCCCAGTAAGAAAGACGTTTATTTCTAAACACTTTGAAGCACTCTTTGCCATCAATGGGGATCTTGTGTACCTCCTGGATGCTTTACCTTCAGTAGACCTCCCTATAGCTCAACTGGGAAAGAAAACCACATTACCTATAGGGGATTCAAGTTGCTTAAAAGATGCCATGGAGAAACATATTGATTCTTCTTTAAAGAAACTGTTTCCTCAGCATTTCAATACAAAGCACTGATTGCAGGTACCTCAGTGGCAAAGTCACAGAAACATTGCCTGGAAGAATTAGAAAAGGTTTATGCGAGTGAATCGAAAGAAGATCCAGTTAAGTTGTTGCAAAACATCAAGATGGCATCTGACTTTCTAGTTGATTCCTCTTCAGAAAGTCTGAAGATCTCAGCTATGACGATGGGTTTACCCACGGTTGCAAGAAGAGCAATTTGTTTAAGAAACTGGTCGGCTGACTCCGCATCCAAAAATTCTTTGTGTAACCTTCCATTTGAACCAGGAAGACTTTTTGGTTCTAAACTGGATGATCTTTTGAAAGCAATGAAGGATGGTAAAGATAACCTGAAGATAACAGGAAGCAGAATTTGAATAAAATATTTTTTAGAGCCCAATCTGCTTACAGGGGATCCTTTTGGAAGAACACTTACAGGGGTCAACAAAGGGAGGTGTTTTATTACAGTAGAAAAGATAAGTTCTCTGACAAAAGGAATAGAAATTTGACGCCATTCCTGTTGGAGGAAGACTCACTCATTTCCTGGATTACTGGCAGAAAACTACCTCGGATCGCTGGGTTCTTTCAGTAATAAGGAAGGGTTACTATCTGGATCTATAAGAGATCCCAAAAAGAAAATTCTTATGCTCTGCAGTCCACTGACCTGCGAAAGAAAAAGCGCTAATGGGAGAAGTGTCAAAGCATCTTCAAAAGAATGTCCTAGAAAATGTGCATCTAAAAAACTGATTTCTGGGCACTTATTCAAGACTCTTTTTGGTTCCAAAGCCAGATGGTTGTTTCAGACCCATTCTAGATCTCAAGACCGTCAACAAGTTTATTCTAAAAAAAATAAGTTTCGTATGGAAACAAAGTCCGCAACTCATATTATTCAACCAGGAAATTGGCTGATTTCTCTGGATCTAAAAGACACCTATTTACACATTCCCATCGCAGAACCCAGCAAAAGATTCCTAAGATTTGCTATGAACTTCCAGAGTCGGACTCTTCATTACCAGCTCTGCCGTTTGGTCTGTCTTCAGCCCCAAGAGTGTTCACAAAGGTTCTGGTAGTCATTTCAGCAGATTTAAGGGGAAAAAGCGTCAATGCAATCCCTTATTTAGATGACTGGCTTTTGATTGCAGACTCCAAAGAAACACTTTATCTAGACCTCAATACGGCTTTAGACACCTTAAAAAAAACCATGGTTGTTTGATAAATTTTGTAAAGTCTGAATTGGTCCCAGTTCAAAAAAATCAGTTTGTGGGTCTGATAAGACACACTCGCTATGAAGATCTTCCTTCCAGAAGAAAAAAAGAAAGAAGATTGCTATTCAGAAACTCAGAGAAAGAAGTTGGTGCTCCATCAGAGAAGCAATGAGTTTGCTGGGTCTTTTCACAGCCTCTATCCCAGCAGTCAATTGGGCAAATGCCAGAATGAGACCTCTTCAAAGAAACATTTTAAGCTGCTGGAACAGGCAAACGTAAAGCTTGGACAGGCCTATGAAACTCAGCAGTGAGGCGCTGAAGAGTTTTCTCTGATGGACCTCGTCCCGTTTCCTGCAAACAGGTCTCTCTTTCCAAATGAAATTGGTCAAGGTTTTAATAGACTCTTCAGGTTGCGGCTGGCGTGCTCATTTGGGAGAAAAGAAGAAACAAGGAGTTTGACAAGTAAAATATTTAAGAAGTTAATCGAACTACAAAGAACTGAAGGCTGTCTTACTGGCTCTCTTTGCTTTTTGGAATCCGATCCAGAATCAATATGTCCAGATCAGGTCAGACAACTCTACAGCAGTAACTTATATAAACAAACAAGGAGGAACAAGAGCAACAGGTTTGGAAGATATGTGTTCCAGAATCATGCTGTGGTCAGAATTCCACTTTCTGTCAATTTCAGCGGTTCACATAAAAGGAAAATTAAACGTACTGGCAGACACTCTAAGTCGTCAACATTTAAAGCACGCAGATTGGTCCCTTTCTTCCCAGATCTTCAGTCTAATCACAAAGAAATTTGGTTATCCAGAAATAGACCTTATGGCTTCAAGATCAAACAAGATAAGATTTGCATCTCTAAACCCGGCAGACAGACCAGAGGCAGGCCTGGCTTATGTGTTTCCTCCTATTTCTCTTATTCCCAGAATTCTACAGAAGATCAGGATAGAAAGGGTGAGAATATTGGTGGCAAATACGTTTATTCTCAGTTCTCCTAAATATACCTGGATCAACCTTTTGGAAACTTCCTCTGTCACTAGATATACTGGAACACTCCATGGTACCACTTCCGACTCTGAGGAAATTCAAGTCCAACTTTCAGCTATCAGTTTCTTTTTGTTTAGATGTTTGGCTTCAAATATTCTAATCTCCAGATCTTTCAAGGCAGTGTCTCGTTTGGTTCCTACCATCAGGGAAACTTGTCCTTCATGGGATCTTAATTTGGTTTTATTAGCTCTCTGCGAACCTCCGTTTGAACCTCTAGAAACGTCTTCTCTGAAGGTTTTATCATTCAAGAATTTGTTTTTGGTGGCCATTACCTCGGTTTAAAGATTGAGAGAACTTTAAGCTCTTAATGCAAATTTTCCTTTTTTAGTCTTCCATCAAGACAAAGTAGTGGTAAAGCTGGATTCTTCTTTTATCCCCAAGATATATTCTTCCTCTATCATCAATCACTAATTGATTTTACCTACTTTTTGCCTAATGCGTTAGAAGTTAAATTCCACTGTCTGGACGTTAAGAGATCTCTGCTACAGTACCTGGAAAGTACAAAGGCCTTTAGGAAATCTAACAGACTTTTTTGTCTTGTTTCATGGTCCTAGGAAAGGTTTGATGGCTTCGAAAGGATCTCTGGACAGATGGTTAAAATAATGCATTTGTCTGGCTTATTTGTCATGCAACGTTGCTGTGCCTTTCTCCATTAAAACTAATTCTACCAGAGCTATAGCCACATCTTAGGCCCTGCGGGCTTCAGCAAATTTGTTCTGTAGCCATGTGGTCATCTCTTCATACGTTTGCTAAACATTACAAATTGGACATACTGACCTTGGAAGACGCAACTTTTGGGTGCAAGGTATTACAAGCTGTTGTGAAATGAGGATTGATTTGTTTATCCCTGTTAAGCACTGCCTCAAATCCGAAAGGAAAAGCAAACATTTTTACTTACTGTAAATTTATTTTTCCTGAAGCCCCCCCCTCTCCCCCCTCCCCACATGTTCTAATAAACTTAATTTTGCAGTTACACAGCTTTTGTATTTTCTGGGGCTGTTTGGGGTATTCAGCAATTTATAGGACAAGATGTAATTGGGGGAGGTATTTAAAAAAAAAAAAATTGGAGGATTGCCTGCCTCTTTTTTTTTTCCCCTCCAGATTAGAAATCCCTGTTGTTAAGCACTGCCTCTAATCTTCAGGAAAAATAAATTTATGGTAAGTAAAAATTTTAGCTTTCCCGAACATAGAACGTGGCGAATCCAGTGAATCCCCACGCTAGAGAGCTGGCCATAAGTGTGAGCCGTCGCAAAGTGAGGACCACCTGTAATGTGAATGTAGTAAGAAGTGTGGAACACGTGATATTATATGGGTCGGTCATTGTGATATCACAATCTTTTCACCGTTACAGCAGCAACATGTCAAGATGCTGAATCCTGTTCAAGTATATAATATTCATTATCTTGATCACGTGCTGTAGCCTTTGGTTTTGGCTCAAGTAGATCATTGGCATATTTTTGCCATTTAGAGTACTATTAATCATTTAAAACAGGCTTCCCCAAACTCCTGCCCTCCAGATGTTGCTGAACTACAACTGCCATGATTCTCAGCCTATCTATTCCATTCATAGAATCATGGGAGTTGTAATTCAGCAACATCTGGAGGGCCAGAGTTTGGGGAAGCCTGGTTTAAAATCTGCCCACATCTTTTGCTATCATACAACCTCAGATCATAACACCAACTGTATGCTTTATGGTAGCTGCAATGCATCCAGGCAGCAAACTTTATTCCTTCACTTGCTTTATGGTAGCTGCAATGCATTCAGGCAGCAAACTTTATTCCTTCACTATTCCATAGTTTTTTATATTTTGGACTTCTCACTTCAGATGACTGTCCCACTATTCCTAAGACTAATTAATATAGGTTTTGTTCCATTCCAATATTTTCCTACTTTGGGAGATAGAAATGTCTCTTTCCTTGGAATTCTATCCTTTAAAACCTGTATTCTGCATCTCACAAGTCTTGGCACTCATCTTCAAACCACATTGAGGCAATTTTTTTAACTAACCCAGATGATTTTCTTTTGTCACTTAAATACATATTTAAAATATTCCATCACAATATGACAGTGTGCACTTTTTTCTGCCTTTACCAGTTTGGTTTTGAATTTACCAATTATGCACATACCTATGGCACAGTTTAGAAATACTTACTTTTGATACATTTCCTTAAATGTGTAGCCTTCTCCATGCAGTTATTCTTTTACTTTCACTTTCTATGTGATCAGTTGCCTATCACTAAAATATTAAATCTCACCTTTTCTTCTGGCATATTTCCTTTACTCTTCAAGCATGCAATCATAACGTGATTCTTTAAAATAAAATAAAATACCCAACATTGGCCCTGACTCCCCATCCAAATACTCCCCATCTCTGTTGGGGTTCCCCAAGGTCCCTTGTTTGTCGCTTCTCACCTGGTCCTAGATTCGGCCTGGATCCTCTGCACTCCTCCCTGTGCGGCCCTCTTGCGCGACCTATCTGTTAGAGTGCTGCTTGCATCAAGAGCACTCTCTCAAAGACTCTGTGGAAGCTCAGAGTGATTTCTGGCTCCCATTGGTCTGCGTCATTCTTGCGCCTCTATGCACACACATTTTGGGGGCGCAGGGGTGATATAGACCAGTAAATTGTTACTTAAATGGATTAAACCTCACTAGCCATTCCGCTGTCCTCTCACCTTGACTTTTGCAATCTGCTTCTCAGTGGTCTTATGTGTTCCCAACTTCCCCCTTTACTGTATATAATGAATGTGGCGAGGCTCATCTTCTTGTCCACCCGAACCTCCCATGCCACCCCTCTGTCAGTCTCTACATTGACTTCCCTAAGATATAGGGCTCAATTTAAAATTCTGTTACTTGCTTACAAATCGCTACATAATACTGCTCCTCCTTATCTATCCTCCCTAACACAGAAGGCCTCTGCGCTCTACATGCGTCTATCCTCAGTTCATAATCTTACTTCTGATGCTTACCTTCAAGACTTCTCTAGGGCTGCACCATTATTGTGGAACTCCCTTTCCTTCTCTGTTGGACTCTCACCCAGTGTTTTAAAAATGCACTTCTTCAGGAAAGCATATCAATTAAACTTGTAATAACTTTCCCTCTCTACACCTTTCTTACTCTCCTGCATCCCCCCCAAAAAAAACCCAAAAAAACTCCCCCCAAAAACTAAGATCTCTGAACTTTTCCAATAACTGACATTTTTACTCTACCATTACCTTTTGTGTCACTATAACCCTCCCTCTCTACAATGTAATCTCATTGGAGCAGGGCCCACAACCAGACATTATGACTGTTCCTATGCATCCCACTCATCTAATTACAAATACTTGTATGATAATTCTTGAACAAAAATGAGCTGCATGGTCTAGTTGCCAGAAAGAAGCCTTTACTGCACAATGCCACAAACAAGACAGTTTACAAAATGCACCTTGACACTTCTCACAGCTTCTGGCACACTGTAATTTGGAGTGACAAGACCAAAATAGCTATATGGTCACAACCATAAGTGATATAGTAAGAGAGGGGTCAACATGTCTTGTCTATGCTCTGGAGGGTGATATTCAGGTTTTCTACTGTCAGAAAGTCGTCCACGTAATAGACCACCACTGGACAACAGCTGATGTTCAGTAGTAGCCAGCACAGCATTTCTGCGAACAGATCAAAATGTTTGGGGCTACTCTTGCCCCAAAAGTTAATCCAGTTTGCAAATTAATAAAGACCTTCCCATTTCATTCCATGTAAATGCCACAGTGATGGATGTATTGGTAGTGTAAAAAGAAACATCATTAAACATGTTTAAAATAAATTAAATGTGTGTGGGGGTGTGTATATATATATATATATATATATATATATATATATATATATATATATATACACACACACACACACCTAGGGAGTTCAGTCGTACGTCAAGTAGATACCGCATTATGCCTTAAACTTTCTCACCTAAAGAAAGTAGAAGATTTCTACACACTTTCATTACCTTCTACTAAAACCAACCACACCACTTATCCAACTATCATTCTCCTCTTCCCTACAGAGAATGTTTGGTGCCCAGTCAGAATACTTGACATACTCTTGTTGTCTCACCACACACACTCACCTGATACTCCACTATTACTACTCCAAGGGCACTTACCACAGCTAAATTAATTTCTTACGTCAAAACCCTACTATCAAGGTTGGGCTTCCTTCTCTGGTCACCCCTTCCGTATAGGCACAGCATCTTCAGCATCTAGCTCTAACACACCAGTCCACATCATTAAGAGACTGGGCCGCTGGAAATCCTCAATTTATAATACCTATATACCATGACCAGAGAGGGAGCTCCGACAAGCCTTCAGAAATCTTGCTTTGTAACTTGCAATAAAGTGTGTTAACTTTGAATCCTCCTTTTGCCCTCTTTTTATTACAGGCCTACTTGTACATTGGTACATTGGCACTTGGCACAAACAACTAAACAATGAGTTGAGCTTGACAGAGGCCTCATTGAACCAACAATGGAGGCGAAGGTCTGGGGAAGTTCTGGAAGACAAACAAGACTACAGACTTTACATAGTTGGAAGACACTGAGGACACAAGACCACATATCCTCCATACCCAGTTCAATGATGCCAATCACGCATAATGAAGCCATAGGGGGAGGGCTCCCTTCTGGAGCATGGCCCATCCCGAGTACTGGTGCATACATACCCATACATAAGGCCCTCGAGGACGGGAGACTGAGGGATCTTCCCTCGCTATTAGGAGACAGGCTACGAACCCCTCTCCTCCAATTTAGATACCTACAACTGAAACATTTCTATGAATCACTACCGCACAAAGATTGATTACATAGAGACCTTACGTGGTTTGAAGACCTCTGCGACCAAGGCACCTCACGAGAACACGCAATTTTGGCACTATATCAACATCTACTAATCGGAGGCACGCCTACGGCTATGACGTTTAAACGGCAATGGGAGGAACAACTCGGAAAATCACTCACAACCCAGCAATGGGATAAAGCGATGTTGTGGCAGCATAAGAGCTCTATGAGTTCCTATTACCAGGAAATGAATTACAAATTGCTCTCCCTATGGTATTGAACACCATCTTTACTACACCGAATATTCCCATCAATTCCACAGATGTGCTGGAGGTGCCTGGAAAGACGCGGCACGGTGCTACACATCTGGTGGGAGTGCAGAGATATCACCCCATATTGGGAAATGATTAAGGACACAGTGAAGCTTATCCTGGGAGATATACCAGAGTGGAATGCGGAATTGGCATTGTTACACATCTCTATACAACCCATATCATCGTAAAAGAAATCGATATTACGACACCTGCTTAATGCCGCAAAGGCCAACATACCAGCCCACTGGAAAAAGAGTGAAGTACCTACTAGAAAAGAGTGGATTCGCAGAGTAGAAGATATTCAGGGAGAAGAAGAAGAAGCACATGCTACCCTGACAGGACGAGGAACCAGGCATCCGGAGCTGTGGATGCCATGGTTCTTATACATCTCCCGTTACCGTTGTGATGGAGATGCACCGGGAAACACGGCAGGGGTACCGACTGAGGCGAGCCTTACAGGAGGAATCACACCCCACATATCCTGATTGCACATTACCCCCTGCTCCTAACCCTTTCCTTACCCCCCCCACCAGACTACTGGGGCCTGGGGGCATCAAGGCCAGACAGGCCAATCATGAGACAGACAAATAGCATAATAAACAAGGAGAGTAATAAGGATAAACAAAACGATTAATAGAAGATGGAAAATTACAAAAGACAAAGATACCTGATCAGTGGCACAGTGATCCAGGACACTCTGTGGCTTGGATACCTGGCAATTAGACGGGAATATAGCAAAACATAACGAACATATGTATTAGATAGACACACACCCCATCACACCCCCGCACAACAGAGACATCCATTTTCAACAGAACATCGACACCTAACACGTAATAGCTAAGGACAAGGATTCAGGCACCACAGAGGAGGTGCAGAGAAACCTAAGCAACACTCGGGCTCTGCCATAGGTAAAAGGCATGAGGGGAAACTAGACCCCGCGCAATTAATATAAGATACATAATATGTGTAAGCTTCCACTTAAGATTGAAACCTGGAGTTTCACAAAAACTAAGGTGATAAATTCAATGCTATAGTAGAAGTGAGCATATTTGTACCCTAAAGTAGGGAGAGGTTAACTAGATATACTCCCCAGAAAGTCGACTCGGACCTGCGAGTCTCATTATAACATGATCCGGCAAGCCAATGGGTCTTCAAAACGTATATTTCTCTCATGGATCCAGCGTTTTCCTTGTTTATGTTATGCAAATGTTATATAAATGATTAGACCTGCGAGTCTTACTGTTTAACTTACGATGAACCTACAAATAAATAAAAACACATTTTCAAAAAAAAGATTGGGGAACCTCCCGAATAGCAAACAGCAAGTATGGTAAGAGAGTGTCCCAATTTTTCCCATCTCGACCTACAACCTTGTGCAACATGTGTTTTAGGGTTCTATTGAATCTTTCTACTAAGCCATCAGTTTGAGGATGGTACACAGATGTCCTCAAGGCTTTTATTTGCAATAATTGGCATAGCTCTTTCATTATCAGGACATAAAAGGTGTACCTTGGTCAGTTAAAATCACTTTTGGTAACCCTACCCGAGAAAGAAAGTACCTGGAAAATACCTTTGCTATGGTTTTGGAAGCAGTATTGCGAAGCGGAATAGCTTCTGGATAGCGTGTGGCATAATCCAATACAACCAGAATGTACTGATTACCCTTAGCTGACTTTTCCAATGGTCCCACCAAATCCATCGCAATTCGCTCAAAAGGGGTTTCAATTATAGGCAATGGTATTAGGGGTGCTCTTAAGTGAGATTTTGGGGCTGCTAGTTGGCAGTCTGGGCATGAGGCACAGTATCTCTTGACCTCTTCATATACCTCAGGCCAGAAAAATCTCCTTAGAATCATTTCCTGAGTTTTTTCAACCCCCAGGTGCCCCCCAAGTAAGTGAGAATGAGCCAGATCTAACACCTTCCTTTTGAAAGATCTGGGTACCAAGAGCTGTTCAATCTCTAGCCCCTCATCTTTGTTCACTCTATAAAGCAAGTCATTTCTAAGAATGAAACAGGGATACATCTCTCTGGATTTCCCATCAACCATAGTACCATTATTTTCTATAATTTGGTTACGGGCATTTTGCAATGTTAAGTCATTAACTTGTTCCCTTCCAAATTGACTTGAACCAATGCTCAAGTCCTCAATATTAACCTGTAACCTGGTTTGGACATGGGGTTCAATCAATATTTCAGTTGAAGGTGTGGAATTAGTACTTGGGCTAGGTAAGACCACACCTTCATTACTCTCAGCTTCATTAATCAAAGCCATTTGTAAATTCATAGTTCCCCTATGTTTATCTTCCCTTCGTTCACGCCTTGTCTTGCACCTTTTACATTGATCATAAAACAAGTCCGGGTGTGTAAATGGAAAAACACATAAAGGGCTCTCACTTATGGATTCACACTGGGTCTGGATAAGTCTTTCAAAGTTTGGAAAATTGTGCCGGAGAATAAGAGCATGTGACAATTTAGGCACAACTGCTGCCAATACTGAATATGTTTGACCAAGGTAGCCTATTTTTATAGAGGTAGTAGGATATGATACAGTACAGCCATGCACACAAAGTACCTTAACCTTCTTTTCTGGGATCAATTGAGAAGGCTGAATCAAACTGCTTGTCACTAGGGTAATGTCACTATCTGAATCCACAGGAGCCATGGTTGCCTTCCCATTTAAAAAAAAAACGTTTTATCATATATACATGTTTCAGTATGTTTCCCCACCAAACAGATCAGTCCACAAAAGTCATCATTTACAGAATTATACCCACATTCCATAGGTTCTTGCAAATGTGGACACACAGCCTTTATGTGTCCTAGCTCCCCACACTCAAAGCAGATAACTGGCTTTCTCCTGGTCTGTATCAAAGGCTTTTGAATTGTTCCATAGTTCAAGGTCTTTGAGCCTGGAATCAGTCCTTGGTTCTGTTGTACTGTATGTGGTGCTGTAGATTTTAACTCTCTCACTGCTGTATATCTTTTAACCAGCGCCACCATTGAATAATAAGTGGTAGGGCTACCCTGACCTGCCCACTGTCGCAGACCTTGGAGTAATCCTCGCAAGAACCGATCCAAAACTAATGTCTCAATTATTTGTACAGGTTTTGAACTCTGTGGTTTTAGCCATCTCCTTGCCAGATGAATCAAATCAAACATTTGTGACCTGGGTGCCTTTTGTTCCTGGAATTTCCAGTTGTAGAACCTTTGGGCCCGGATCACTGGAGTCACGCCAGTCCTTAAAAGAATCTCTGCTTTAAGAACCCTTTATAGCTTGCAGCCACCTCTTCCTCTGGGTCAAAGTAAGCTTTTTGAGCATCACCAAGCAGAAAAGGTGCAACTATGCCAGCCCATTGAGCATGAGGCCATTGCTCTCTGATAGCAGTTCGCTCAAAAGCAATGAGATATGCTTCCACATCATCTTGCGGCGCCATCTTTTGCAGATACTGATTTGCACGTATTGGCTTTGAACCGCTGCTTTGCTCCTCTCTGGTAGTTTTTGAGAATTGCTGCACAAGCTCCTTCAGGACAGTCCTGTTCTCTTGCTGTGCCTGCAACACATCCCCCATTTGAGCAGTTATCAGCTGGTTAGTTTCCTGTTGCATTGTGGTAGCATGCAGCGAGGCCTTTAACACGTTCTCCATGTTAATACAGGGTTCAAACAGCTAATCCCAGTTCTGACACCACTTGTGGCAGGATGGCCAGGCTCTTCACAATAAACTTCAAATGCAACAGTCAGGATAAAATAGTACTGCAGTTCTCCCACAAAAATAAAACAAAAAGAAAATAAACCAGAAAAAGAGAGAAAGAGACAGTCTACAATCAATGGCTGTCTAAAAAATAGACTAATCCACTTGACCTGTAGAAGGTCACACCTTATTAGACACTCCAGTTATGTCTTGGGGCATAACCCCTAATTAGAAAGACAATAAGATACTCAAAATAACAAGTACATGAGTATCCACTGGAATAATAAATAATAATAATACTATAAAGAATTATGAATAAAGATATATACAGTGAGGAAATACGATAAAAAATACTAATAGGTCAGACTGAAATAGAAAATGACTGCCAAAATGGCAAAAAAAACTCCCTAATGTCTCTAACAGTAATTACTGGAGTACACAGGTTCAGACTTTAATATATAATCCCTAATAGGTCAATATCTGTGACTGCAGATTAATATTAAAAATAGATGATTAGAAGATAAGAGACATTTTCCAATGGTCCCACCAAATCCACTTAGCTTATACCTCAAAAAGGGTGGCGTTCTATGAAATGTGCTACTAGGTTTCTAGCATATTGGATACTTGAAACTAAATGGGCAGAAAAAAGGTTGATAGACACAATGATTTAGATATAATGAAAGTAATCCAATAGATAAATAATATCAAAAAAGTGTCTATAATGATGACTGCCACATATGAGATAAATGCAAAACAATGTGTGTGTCTGTAATGATGACTACCACATATGAAATAAATGCAAAGTAGTTACTTGAATCCAATGTATCCAAAAATGTATTTATAATTCTATATGCCACATATTAGACGGTATAAGGCAGAAAAAGGGAGAGATTTAGTGAATAGTGAAAAACGTGCTAAATGTGCAGAGCCATACTTAGAATGTTGGCCACCTGCACATTGTGACAGAGTGCCCTATAAGTGAAAGAATGATGGGTAAAGAGGACCCCCCCCCAAACAGAAAACCCGACGCGCATTTCGGTGCTCTTGTGATGCACCTTCGTCAGGGGCTAAAACCACACTGACCTACGGGTCCCTCTTATAAGAACGTGCCCCTCCTACCGGTAAGTATATAGCCAATCAAAAAGCTGGCAGTTTGGTTTGTTGCCACTTAAAGCATGCTGGACTATATATATATATATATATATATATATATATATATATATATATATATATATATAAAAAGGTTGTCTGTAATAACCGCTGTACTGTATGTGTAACCTTGTTTGATAGTGTTATGTGCATGGAATTCGTATGCTAGCAGGCGAAAGCCGCTAGCATTCATGTGTTTCGTCTATCGGTTGTGTCTATCAACCTTTGTGTCTATCAACCTTTTTTCTGCCCATTTAGTTTCAAGTATCCAATATGCTAGAAAATAAAATAAATCCTACTCCAACTTGGAGACTTACTATACAACAGTATTACTAACTATTCAACTGGCCAACTAATCTGGTTTCCAGTTTTAAACAAAATGAAATACAGCACTTTAAGCAGGTTTCACACAGTACCTTTTTCTCAGAGTCTCGGGCTTAACTGCCTCCTCTCTTCCAGCTGTTAGCCACTGAAGACATGGGGGAATCTAACTTTTTAAAACCCTAGTGCTGGTTAATTACATTCACCTGGTTGATAACATTCAAGGGGTGACTCCCACCAATTAACCCCATCATGCTGGGAATAGAGAGTGCGCCAATCTATTACTAACATAAAAAGCCTCGCTGACCCTGCCACAATATAATATAAATAAAAACATATCTCTAAGTGTGTGTGTGTATGTATGCGTGTGTATATATATATATATATAAAAACAAATACATTCTACATATATATTTATGTAATTATTTTTACTTTAATTAGGTCATTTTATTAATTACAATTTGCGGGACCTGCCTGACAACCCAGGCCAAAAGTCCAGGGAATTGTATTTGCTAGCACTATATTTAACCCTGTAACTTTCCAAGACACCATAAAACCTGTACATGGGGGGGGGGTACTGTTTTACTCGTTAGACTTCGCTGAACACAAATATTAGTGTTTCAAAACAGTAAAATGTATTAAAACAATTTTTTTTGCATTTTTCACACAATAATGGCACTTACACAGACACTTTAATTGTGATACCTTTTACTGTTTTGAAACACTAATATTTGTGTTCAGCGAAGTCTCCCGAGTATAACAGTACCCCTCATGTACAGGTTTTATGGTGTTTTCAAAAGTTACAGAGTCAAATATAAGGCTTGCATTTCATTTTTTTCACATTGAAATTCACCAGGTTGGTTATGTTGCCTTTGAGACCATATGGTAGCCCAGGAATGAAAATTACCCCCATGATGGCATACCATTTGCAATAGTAGACAACCCAAGGTATTGCGAATGGGATATGTCCAGTCTCTTTTAGTAGCCACTTATTCACAAACACTGGCCAATTGGCATTCAAATTAGTTTTTTTTGCATTTTTCACACACAAACAAATAATGCTAACTTTGGCTAGTGTTTGTGACCAAGTGGCTACTAAAAAAGACTGGACATACCCCATTTGCAATACCTTGGGTTGTCTACTATTGCAGATGGTATGCCATCATGGGGGTAATTCTCATTCCTGGGCTACGATACGGTCTCAAAGGCAACGTAACCAACCTGGCGAATTTCAATGTGAAAAAACTGAAAAATGCTATATTTGACCCTGTAACTTCCCAAAACACCATAAAACCTGTACATAGGAGGTACTGTTTTACACGAGACATCGCTGAATACAAATATGTGTATTTTAGTGCAGTAAAAGCAAACAGTATTATGACATTCACAGTTAAAATGTCACGTAGAAATAATAAAAAAAAAAATTTCTCCCATTTATTGATATTTTATTCAAATTAAATTGTTTCATACCTAAATATTTAATGTTAAATGAAAGCCCTGTTTCCCCTGAATAAAATGATATATAATAAGTGTGGATGCATATAATATAAAAGAGGCGAATTAAGCCTGAACAGATATATAGCACAAATTCAAGTTTTTGTTTACATTTTGTTTTGATCACAACGGGTACATTTGGCTCCGTCCTTAAGGGGTTAATATGAAAGAGGTGAATTACGGTTGAACAGACATATAGTGCGCATTCCAATTTTTGTTTACATTTTGTTTTGATCAGAACGTGTACTATTGACTCCGTCCTGAAGGGGTTAACTTTCAAACAATTTGGTGTGATTGCATTATATGATTACCTATGTGTACCTGTTAAGCAGTTTTGTCCTTATGAATTTTTTAAGCAGTGAACAAATGTTTGGTGTTTGTTGTGATTCTCGACTCCAGTTATTTGTATAACCTAATTATACGTAATGTGTAGTTGCTCTATAGAGCTAAGTATGCTTCTCACTGTGGGACTACATTGGTTTACGTGCCTATGAAATATGGATTTTGTTCTATTTTAAAAAAAAAATAAAATTTAGTATTTCGGGGTCAGTACGGACCATGTACGTAACAATTAACTTTAGCTTATTCTATATTTGTGTTATGTATATGCCAGAAACAGTTGTAACACGGTAACACTGAGAGTAACTTACGGGTTTGTATATTGTGATATGAAACTATTTAGGTAGATGTTTAGCGTGCCCGTTTGAACAGGTACAGACAACTGATAATAGTTCTGACTGGAATTGAACCATATAATGTATCAATACTTTTGCCGGGATTATCTATAACCCTTTATACGGACATGAACCCCTATACTGAAAGTATGAAAAATATTAAGAGCTAGGATTATGCCTTGTATATATTATAGTTATGCTGCCAAGTTGTGACTGTAACATTTCCCTCCCCCTCCACTAAGCCTAGAACCGCACAAGATTTGATGTACAAAACAATACGAGCATATTTTTGGTACACGTAAGCTGATTTCCGACTGACCATATTTAAGTTATCATACATAATTATGATTAACGTATACCCTTTGACTAGAATCAACAACATTGGATTAAAGAGCAATTATTAGATAGTTTAATTATAACAATACATGTTATGTCACCAACATATTCCTGTTTACCCCAGTGACACCATCTACACATTATGACAGAATTAGTGTAACCGTTGTGGTAGTAAGATGCAGTTAGTAATTTTAACCGTAGATTAAGGTGTTGGTACCTGTTATTTATCTGCAGGTTTGTAACCTTGAAATATCAAAATGAAAAGCTTACTTTATGCTTTTTACACAAACTTCTGGAATAAAAGGGAATCATGACATGTCACACATGTCATGTGTCCTTAAGGGGTTAAAGGCAGACAAGATGCATGGTGCTTTCTATACCATTTGTCGCATTGGTTGAGCCACAAAGTGTTTTGACAACCAGTTTCCTCATGAGTCTCTGTGTAGTGCTTCTGCAGTTTTTCCTTGATAGAGGAATCGCCTATACTTGAGCTTGAAGTGTGTAATGGAAACAATTATATCAGGTAAACGTGACCCTACAGTAGACAATACAAAACTGAATGTTCACATACATTCTGATTACTGCAGTGTGTGAGGATTTCAACTCGTTAGGGAGGAAATCAACTAATTGGACAGAGCATATGGATGAATAGGAGTGAAAGTTATTTATTTTTATTTGTTTCCTCTTTGTCTAGGTCTTACATAAACATACATTGGTTTATAAACCAGGTTACGCATAAACCCATTTTTTTTAGTTAGGGTATTATGGATATACACAATAACAAAAAGGAATTCGAGGAAGTTTGATATTTGCATGTTTGAAATGTGGAAACTGAGAAGAGGATATTGTGCACTCTTTATATGAATTCTGCAAAACCTGACCAGATAATTAAAATAATGAATTTGATGTATGTCTCAAAAGTGATGAAACAATTAACTGATTTTTCCTTTGCTTGCAATAGAGAGGTGCATAGAAGACCATGAAACCGTTGTACAAGTTCAGACAATGATGTCAAGTGAAAGCAAATTTCTGTTTAGAAAGAATTATGCAAAATATGAATTTTTTAAGAATCCTGTGGTAAGCAAAGACTTGTTTTTCTTTTCATGCTTTTCCAAAAAAGTCTATTCATTCATAATTTATCTACACAAAGCTATTTTGATAATCCTGCTTATTTTCTTGCTCATTTATTTCTTGTTCCTTTCTGTTCTGTGATGACTTAGGTAAATATATAGTGACAGGCACACCTTTATAGCATTTTATTAAGACTCTGCTTTAACTCAATTGAAAACTGAATTTTCAAATAAAGCTGTAACAAATCATATGCATTAGTCACAGTTTTTATATTTTAGCCTGACATTTTCAGATTGATTCTCACTACATTGTTTAGGGATTAATCCTTTTTTGATCAAACTGATAGCAAATGTGATGCCATTTAATATAAAAACCTTTTGGGTTTTGGATTTTATATTATAGTAAAAAAAAACATATTGCATCAGTACATGTTTATGTGAGTAGTTTTTATGTGAGTAGCTTTTTGTATCCAAATTATGTAGTACAAATAGATTTAATAAGGATGATTTAGTTATGGGTGTTCCATTTTGGGATTTTGATTGTTTGTGCACCAACTATCTACATCAAAGGTGGTGGATTTGTTCTCATGTGAAATAAATCTGTGTGAAGAAAGTTTTATAATAAGTGGATGCCTATTTGTAGCACAGCTGAATTTCAAGCCAGGACTACTATAGCCTTCCATGGGTTTTGTTTGAGGATGTCTTGCAGTTTAATATACTGTAGAAAACCTCAATTGCAGTGTTCCTATAACCCCTTAGTGACAGTGTATCAGGTACATCTTACAAAAAATGGTAGTTAACGACCTCAGATGTACCTGATACGTCCATGGCAAATTTGAGCGTCTAAGCAATCGTGACTGCTTCCAGCTGCTCGAACGGTATTGTAGCAATGCCTCAATCTCGACTGCCGGATGGCCAGGGAAGCGATCACTTCCTGGTTGCCCCACCTGGCGCTCGACAGTGAGGTAGAGCATCGGAAGCCATCAGGCAGGCTTCCAATGCTCTGCCTGTCTCCTGATAATAAATTAATAACTAATAACCTGCCCCCAGAAGACCTACGATTAAGAATTGTTGACTTGCATAAAGCTGGGAAGGGTTATAAAAGTATCTCCAAAAGCCTTGCTGTTCATCAGTCCACGGTAAGACAAATTGTCTATAAATGGAGAAAGTTCAGCACTGCTGCTGCTCTCTCTAGGAGTGGATGTCCTGTAAAGATGACTGCAAGAGCACAGCGCAGACTGCTCAGTGAGGTGAAGAAGAATCCTAGAGTGTCAGCTAAAGACTTACAAAAGTCACTGGCAAATGCTAGCATCCGTGTTAGCAAATCTACAATACGTAAAACACTAAACAAGATGGGAGGATACCACAGAGGAAGCCACTGCTGTCCAAACAAAACATTGCTGCACGTTTACAGTTTGCACAAGAGCACCTGGATGTTCCACAGCAGTACTGGCAAAATATTCTGTGGACAGATGAAACCAAAGTTGAGTTGTTTGGAAGAAACACACAACACTATGTGTGGCGAAAAAAAGGCACAGCACACCAACATCAAAACCTCATCCCAACTGTGAAGTATGGTGGTGGGGGCATCATGGTTTGGGGCTGCTTTGCTGCGTCAGGGCCTGGACGGATTGCTATCATCGATGGAAAAATGAATTCCCAAGTTTAGCAAGACATTTTGCAGGAGAACTTAAGGCCATCTGTCTACCAGCTGAAGCTCAACAGAAGATGGGTGTTGCAACAGGACAATGACCCAAAGCATAGAACTAAATCAACAACAGAATGGCTTAAACAGAAGAAAATATGCCTTCTGAAGTGGCTCACTCAGAGTCCTGACCTCAACGCGATTGAGATTCTGTGGCATGACCTCAAGAAAGCGATTCACACCAGACATCCCAAGAATATTGCTGAACTGAAACAGTTCTGTAAAGAGAAATGGTCAAGAATTACTCCTGACTGTTGTGCATGTCTGATCTGCAACTACAGGAACCGTTTGGTTGAAGTTATTGCTGTCAAAGGAGGTTCAACAAGTTATTATATCCAAGGGTTCACATAATTTTTCCACCTGTACTGTGAATGTTTACATGGTGTGTTCAATAAAAACATGGCAACATTTCATTCTTTCATAAAGATTCATTGATTCAATTCATCTCTCTGAGAAGATGCTGATTGGCCAGGGCTGTTTGAATCATTCTGGCTCTGCCCCTGATCTGCCTCTTTGTCAGTCTCAGCCAATCCTATGGGGAAGCACTGTGATTGGATCAGGCTACCACATGTCAGCAGACTGCTTGTTTTTCTGAGTCTAACAGCATGCAGATTTACAGCTTCAAGCTTGAATACAGTAAGATTGTTACTATATTTATGGAGGCATGAGGGGCTCGGGAGGGCTAGATGGTGGTGTTAACACTATAGGGTCAGGAATACATGTTTGTGTTCCCGACCCTATTGTGATCCTTTAAATTTTCATAGAAATGTAGGCTTATTTTAAAAAGTGACAGGCACGCACCCTCACTCGCTGACAGGCGCGCACCCTCACTCGCTGACAGGCAGGCACCCTCACTCGCTGACAGGCGCGCACACTCACTCGCTGACACGCAGGCTCACTCGCTGACACACACGCACACATACTCGCTGACAGACATTATTTTCATAAAAATTATCAAAACTTTATTTAATTTTTATTATATCAAAAATGTATATCTTGGCACTGTTCCCTGATTAATGATTTAAAGCTGAAAATGCACTATTATAATTATCTTAGATCCTAGAGGAAGTTTCACTTGAAGATTTAACTTCACACATTAATCATACATTAATTATAAAAATATAATTTATTGTTCTAAAAACAAAATATGTAACTTATGACAATAATCAGTGAATATTTAGGTATAACATAAGTATACAATATAGCAGTGGTTTAACACAATATAGACTGCTAAAAGCAACAGTTATGTGCACAGTTGTCAACAGTTTAAGATTTACAACAGGACACTCCACTTAGAAACCCAATTCACAGAGAAGACAGAACTTCACAGCAGCCCAGTTTAAAACAATAAAAAACTTTGGCTGACAGTCAAATCACACTGAATTAACTTTTCCACTGCTGGCTACAAGCCTCATAAGATATCCTATTATATTGCAATTTTTATAGTTACAATATTCTCATATCAGGTTATTTACCATTCCTAAGTCCATCCAAAAAGAATTATTCTAACTAAATTTTACATTTGCCGGATGTTAACTTTCCTAAATAAGATTGACTATCTTATATCAGAACAAGTCAATACCTCCGGATAAAAATTTGGTATGCTAACATTTGGCTAATTTACCGCTAATATCTTTATCTTTATTCCACCTGCAGGAATGGAATTTGTATAACCATATATTCCTTAGCTAATTATGATTTTTAATAATTGAAATCTGACCAAGATTTATCCAGATATATATTCCTGCTATTAGTGAAAATTAATTTAGTTTATCTAAATAAAACCAGCATAATTACCAGTTATGTTGTAGATTTTCTATCAGATGTGTAGATATATTCCAGGAATTTTAAATGCACGTATGATTAAAGGACTGTATGAAAATATATACATTTTCAGTTCTGAAGTTGTGTGAGTTTGAGTGAGTCTAAGAGTCAGTGTCCAAGAGAGTGAGTGTAATTGTTGTGTCCCAGTGTGTTTCAGAGAGTTTGGGAGTGTCCTCTAGTCAGAATGTTCCTCTCTTCCCTTTGTACTTACTTTTTTTAAAGGGGACAATTCTCTGCACGTCACTAGTTGATGAGACCAATAAGGAACTGTGGGTGTGTCTTCCCTACAGACTATCATCTAGATTTTGGTCAGTAGATGACACAAATAAAATCACCAAATATTCTTGTCAGGGGGTCCATTTACCTTTTTTGTATAATGGGTTAACTGAGTTTGGTGATGCGATTTATGTCATTTTTTGTTATCTCTTATGGCTACTATACATCAAAGAACCTGTCATCTTCAAAGCAGTTTGGTTCTACTAGACATAGCGTCTGCCGTTTCGGTCATAATTTTAGATTTGACACCTCCAAACCTTGCTTTCACACTTTCTCTTACAATGAAACTAGTAATGTTTCGTGAATTTTTTAGAAGGTAAAATTAATTACTTAACGTTATTTGGTGTCTGTCTGGTTTTCTTGTCTTGTTTACATAAGTCACATTCCTTAGCTCAGACTTGAATGAATAGAGTGACAGAGAGAGAAATCTTGTGTCTGTCTTAGCCTTGTAATACAAAATGGAGTCACCTCTGCTCTGAGGGTGAATGACAGTATACACTTTTAATTTCTGTCTTAACACAAAATGTCTGCCAATATACTGACAAGACACACACATGTAGACACACACATACTCAATGACACACACAAATTGACAGACTCACACACACTTACACATTCTTGCACACACTTACTTTTCTTTATTGCTCCCTACTTTTAGGGGCTGATGTGGGGTATCTCCCTGGGGCCCTTCTATCTGTTCCTCACTGCTCCCTTGCGCGGTTTATTGATGCCGGGTGCCAGAATATGACTTCCTATTCCGGTGCCTGGCTTCAATACTGATGGCACGCGCGAGGGAGAAGTGAGGAACAGGAACACTGATCCCCCTCGCTGGCCCTCCTCCCCGGCCAGGTAAGTGTTAGCAGAGTAGGCACCTGCATTGTGGGGTAAACAGGTGCCTACTCTGCTTTAACACCAGCATATACTCGTGGCTTGCCGGGCCGCAAAGATGGTCCTTGTGGCCTGCGAGTTTGACATGCTTGCTCTACAACTTGTACATGGGGGGCTACTGTTTTATTTGTGAGATTTCGCTAAACACAAATATTAGTGTTTCAATACTGTAAAACATATCACAGAGATATTGTCAGTGAAATTTACATTTTTGGAATTTTTCACCACACACAAACGGCACTTTCACTGCTGATATTGTTGTAATACGTTTTACTGTTTTGAAACACTAATATTTGAGTACAGAGAAGTCTCCCGATTATAATCGTACCCCCCCATGTACAGGTTTTATAGTGTTTTTGAAAGTTACAAGGTCAAATATAAGGCTTGGTTTTCTGTTTTTTTCACATTGAAATTTGCCAGATTGTTTGTTGCCTTTGAGCGCATATGGTAGCCCAGGAATGAGAATTACCCCCATTATGGCATACCATTTGCAAAAGACCACCCAAGGTATTGCAACTGCGGTATGTTAAGTCCATTTTAGTAGCCACTTAGTCACAAACACTGGCCAAAGTAAGCATTCAAAATTTGGTTTTGCATTTTTAACACACAAACAAATACAAATGCTAAGTTTGGCCAGTCTTTGTGACGAAGTGGCAACTAAAAAAGACTGGACATACCCCGTATTGAATACCATGGGTTGTCTACGTTAAAAAAAATATATGTATATGTGAGGTGTGATTCAGAGATTTATGACAGATAACAGTGTTACTATGTCACTATTGATACATTTTTAAAATGTATATTTTGAAACAGCCTGTCCTACTTGTACTTATAGCCTTATAACTTGCAAAAAAAAAAAAAAAATCTTAGCACATGTTAACATTGTGTATTGTATCTAACTCAGGACAACATTTAAAAGCTATTTAGCATGTGTCTTTTTTGACGGTTGTAGAAGTGCAACTTTTTGGTTTTTTTTTTTTTTAGTAAATTATATGATATAATGAGAATTATGGTATCTTTAGACCCTTTAATGGCCAGAAAAACTGTATACTGTAACCACATTTACAACCACATATGTGTGGTTACAGTAAATGAGGAAGAGGAAAATTAAAGCTAAACACCGCAGAAATGTAAAATCAGCCCTGGTCCTTAAAGGAACACTGTACTATCTTCCAGTTTATTATATTTTAGATGTATTTTATATATATTAATATGCTGTATATCACAAAACACCATTTCAATTATTTAATTATTAGTAATATTTACATTTAAAATAAGTATTTACCTGGTTTTCTTACAGTTGTTTAGTTGACCTCACAGCTTTACTCCCCACCCCCTTTCACGTCATCAGTTACTTATCATTCGGGTCCAATCACTAGCTTTTCATGGAGAAGCATTGAGGACTACATGCGCAACACTTGCCACCATGTGCCAATCAAATTACACTCTTTGCGAATCATTGTATTCAATGATTCCCTATGAGAAACTGTAAGTTTTCTATTGCGCATGCGCTCCACTTGCTCGTTCATGAGCAGTGAGCTGAATCAGAGATTGGCTCACTGCTGTAAAGTCCTCCATATTTAGATTGTTGAAACGGGTGCCTATTGTCCCTGCCCTCACCCGCCGCAAATGGGTGGGGGCCGAGAGGAGACGGGACAATAGGCACCCGTTTGAACAATCGAAATAGTGACAATGGGGGGAGGAGATAGGTCCTACCCCCCTCCCCCCACCCATGAGTGGCGGGTGGGGGCCTAAGATGAAACGGGGGGTGGGGGTAGGGGGGCTATTGTCCCTTCTCCACCTCAGGCCCCCACCCATGAGCGGCAGGTAAGGGGCCCTAAGATGATACAGGGGGGGACCTATTGTTCACCTGCTGCACATGGGTGGGGCCCAAATATACAATGGGGGAGAACCTATCATTTCCCCCCCAGCCCCACCCATGGGGTCCCCAGGCCCCTAGTCACTCCCCCTTTAAATAAATTACTACCTACCCCCCTCACCCTAAAAATAGTGAGGTGGGAAGTAATAAATCTAAATAGGGCAAATAAAACATGTGACACAAAAAAGAGTCTGCCCAAGAGATAAGTATTATTAATAAAAGTAGTAATAATAGTATATATAATAGTCCGAAGACAATATAATTGGTATAGTCTCACTTACTCAGTGGGACTTAAGTTCTAATAAAATCACCAAAAGATGATGTAACCAAAAATACAATAAAAGCCAAAAGCAAAGTCCTTCACAGAGGTAAATGTCTTTGAGTGCTGGTTTTTGGGTGTAGTGTCCTCAGTTGCTTAAGTTGTTCAGCCTCCTTGCTCGTATGTAAAACAAGAATGGAAAAAGCCAATGGTGCCATATGTACTGATAAGTGAAGATAAAATAAATGGATAAGTAAGTTCAACTCATATTTAAAAGAGCTATATCCAGCTCGGATGTGAAGAGCGTACAGCGGTATAATCCTCGCTTAAAGGATGTGTGATAGGAGTCCTCCAGAGGGGCGATGTCCAACACTCAGGAGATTAAAAAATATGACAACTAATAAAAATGTAATAAACATAAGTAAAATTGTACTCACAAGTAGAGTGCAGGCAAACTGCTCTATGGTGTCAGCGTGTGTGGTATGATCCCCACCTCAGGATATACTTTGAGTCACACAAAGATAAAGAGGTAAAAGTAGGCCAGGCAAAAATTCCAAATATAAAAATGTGTAATTCAAAAGATGATTGGCACAATCTTGTAACCAAAAAAAACCCTTTTATTAAGAAAATTGGGAAAGCTGCAAATTGTGGTAACACGTTAATTATTGGAGATTTTGATTACCCGGACATAAATTGGGATAAAGGGACTAATACTTCAGCAAGGGGAATCAGGTTTTTGAATGTGTTAAATTACACCTTTGTCACAACTGGTACAAGCACCAACTAGAAAGAATGCTTCTCTGGATCTCGTTATAACAAACAATGTTGATCTTTTGACCAACATTCAAGTAGGGGAGCATTTGGGAAATAGTGATCACAATATGGTAATTTTTTAAATAAACTCAAAAAAGCAAAAGCACATAGGGTATACTAAAACGTATAATTTAAAAAAAAAAGCCAATTTTAATAAGATTAGGGCAGTTCTACAACATATCGACTGGCATAAACTCCTTAGTGATAAAAACACTGAGGATAAATGGAAACTATTCAAACAAATATTAGAAAGGTACATTTCTCAGTATGTACCATTGGGTAATAAATATAAAAGAAACATATTAAAACAAATGTGGGTTAGTAGAGAAGTAAAACAAGTGATTAAAAATAAGAAAAGGGCATTTAAAGCATTTAAATTGGACAAATCAGAGGCATCCTATATAAGATATAAGGAAGCCAATAACGCTTGCAAAAAGGCAATTAAAGTAGCTAAACTATAAAATGAGAAATTGATAGCCAAAGAATGCATAACCAACCCCAATTTTTTTTTCAAGTGCATCAATTCTAAAAAAAAATAAAAAAAAATGAAAGTGTAGGTACACTGGAAACAGAGTTGGGTTTGTTAGCTAATGAAGACCGGGAAAAAGCAGACATTTTAAACAACTATTTTTCTTCAGTATATATTAATGAGGATCCTATGGCAAGTAAAAAATGCAAATGATTGCTGCAAAAACTTGCAGATAACTTGTGATTGGATAACTCGAGAGAAGGTGCTACAGCTATTAAAGAAAATTAATGTAAATAAAGCTCCGGGGCCTGACGGTATTCACCCAAGAGTACTTAAGTAGCTAAGTGGGGAAACAAGTTAACCTCTGTATTTCATTTTTCAAGATTCTTTTGTTTCAGGTATTGTACCGGAGGATTGGAGAAAGGCAGATGTTGTTCCTATATTTAAAAATGGTTCAAAATCCTTGCCTGGAAATTATAGACATGTGAGCTTAACTTCTGTAACTGGGAAAATATTTGAAGGGCTATTAAGGGATAATATTCAGGAATTCATTGGGAAGAACTTTGTAATTAACAATAATCAGCATGGTTTTATGAAACATAGGTCATGTCAAACTAACCTAATTGCATTCTACGTAGAAGTAAGTAGAAGTATAGATCAGGGTGTTGCAGTGGATGTGATCTACTTGGATTTTGCCAAAGCATTTGATACGGTTCCTCACAATAGGTTAGTCTTCAAACTAAAAGAAATTGGTCTAGATGATTATTCTTGTTCTTGGGTAGAACATTGGCTTAAGGATAGAGTACAACGAGTTGTCATTAATGGTACATTTTCAGGCTGGACAAAAGTGGCAAGTGGTGTCCCTCAGGGTTCTGTTTTGGGACCGCTTTTATTTAACATATTTATAAATGATCTTGAAATAGGCATTAAAAGCCATGTTTCAGTGTTTGCAGATGACACAAAACTTTGTAAAGTAATAAAATGTGAGCAGGATATTGCTTTGCTGCAGAGGGATTTGGATAGATCGGGGGACTGGGCACTAAAATGGCAGATGCAATTTAATGTAGAGAAATGCAAAGTTATGCACTTAGGTGTTAAGAATGCACAAGCAGTTTACACCCTATATGGTAGTGAACTAGGGATAACCACACACGAGAAGGATGTGGGAGTTGTTATAGACAACAAATTAGGCAGCAATGTCAATCTGCAGTTGCTAAGGCCAGTAAGGTTTTGTCATGTATAAATAGGGGCATAAATTCTCGGGATGAAAATATAATTTTGCCTCTTTATAAATCGCTGGTAAGACCACACCTTGAATATGCTGTGCAATTTTGGGCACCTGTTCTAAAGAAAGATATCATGGCATTAGAAAAAGTGCAGAGACGAGCTACAAAATTGATAAAAGGAATGGAGCATTTTAGTTATGAAGAAAGGTTACAAAATTAAATCTGTTTAGTTTGGAAAAATGGCACCTCAGAGGGGATATGATAACATTATACAAATATATTTGGGGCCAGTACAAACCTTTATCTGGAAATCATTCATAAACAAGGCTATACATAGGACACAAGGTCACACATTTAGGCTGGAAGAAAGGAGAGTTCATCTAAGGCAAAGAAAAGTTTTGTTTTTTTTTTACAGTAAGAGCAATAAGGATATGGAATTCTCTGCCTGAATGGTGTTTTTTTTCAGTGTCATTACAGATGTTTAACCCCTTAAGGACGGAGCCAAATGTACACATTGTGAACAAAACAAAATGTTAACAAAACCTGGCATTTGTGCTACATGTCTGTCCAACCGTAATACACCTTTTTCATAGTAAATGCACCCACCCTTATTATATATCATTTTATTCAGGGGAAACAGGGCTTTCATTTAATATCAAATATTTAGCTATGAAACATAATTTAATATGAAAAAAATGGGAGAAAATACGTTTTTCTTGGATTTTTTTAGTTCTACATGACATTTTAACGGTCAATGTCATAATACTGTTTGCTTTTACTGCAATAAAATACACATATTTATATTCAGTAAAGTCTCACGTGTAAGACAGTACCCCCTATGTACAGGTTTTATGGCATTTTGGGAAGTTACAGGGTCAAATATAGCACGTTACATTTGAAATAGAAATTTGCCAGATTGGTTACGTTGCCTTTGGTCACAAACACTGGCCAAAGTTAGCGTTCGTATCTGTTTTGTGTGAAAAATGCAAAAAATTCCAATTTTGGCCAGTGTTTGTGACTAAGTGGCTACTAAAAAAGACTGGACATACCCTGTTTGCAATACCTTGGGTTGTCTACTATTGCAAATGGTATGCCATCATAGGGGTAATTTTCATTCTTGGGCTACCATAGGGTCTCGAAGGCAACATAACCAATCTGGCGAATTTTAATGTGAAAAAACTGAAATGCAAGCCTTATATTTGACGCTGTAACTTTTGAAAACACCATAAAACCTGTACATGAGGGGTACTGTTGTACTCGGGAGACTTCGCTGAACACAAATATTTGTGTTTCAAAACAGTAAAAAGTATCACAGCAATAATATTGTCCGTGTAATGCTGTTTGTGCGTGAAAAATGCAAAAAACGTCACTTTTACTGGCGATATCATCGTTGTAATACATTTTACTGTTTTGAAACACTAATATTTGTGTTCAGCGAAGTCTCCCAAGTAGAACAGTACCCCCCATGTACAGGTTTTATGGTGTCTTGGAAAGTTATAGGGTTAAATATAGTGCTAGCAAATTAAATTCCCTTTACTTTCGGCATGGGTTGTCAGGCAGGTCCCGCTAATTGTAATTAATTAAGATACCTAATTATGTAAAAATATTACATAAATATATATGTAGAATTAATATATGTATATATATACGTATGTGTATATATATATGTATATATCTATATAATTTTTTTAAAATATTTTTATTTATATATAGGTATATATATAGTGATATATACGTATATATTTATGTATATAGATATATATTATTTCGTTCTACGTGTATTTTGATATATATATATATATATATATATATATATATATATATTAATTTCACAAAACAGTTAGAACGAAATAACACACATCTATATATTTTTAATTATTTATTTTTAATTATTTTTTTAATTTTATTTTTTAACGTATTTACATTTTTATTTTTTTTATATTATATATAAATATATATATAACAATAATTATATATATATTTAATCAGTATCAGTCTACGTGTAATTTGATATTAATATAGACGGTGTATGTGTGTGTATATGTATGATCTAAGTATATATAATTATTTTTTTTTACACCATTAACTTATTTTTATTTTATTTTCAGCCAGCAGGGGGACCACCTGTCATTACAGGCAGCCCCCCTGCCGGCAATACAGAAGCCAGCTATCCCCGGCCATGTGATTGTGGGGTCCTCGCTAGGACCCCACTCTCACATGGCCGGGGGGCTTCGACGAGGACGGACGTGCCGCGGGGGGCTCCCTGGGAGTCCCCCCAACCGCGATCGCCGGCGTGGGACCGCCGTCGACCGGGTAAGTTAACAAAAACCGGAGGGCGTACAATTACGCCCGGCGGCGTTTAGAGCCGCCTATTAGAGGGCGTAATTGTACTTCCTCCGGTTTTAAGGGGTTAAACTGCAATTGTATAAATACTTGCAAAAACATAACATACAGAGATATAATTTCTAATTAGTGGGGTAATAGCTGCTTGATCCAAGGAGGCATTTGACTGCTATTTTGGGGTCAAGAAGGATTTTTTTCCTAGTTTGTTGCAAAATTGGAAGCACTTTAGACTAGGTTTTTTTTTTACCTTCTTTTGGATCAACAGCAAAAAACAAATGTGAGGAAGGCTGAACTTGATGGACGGAAGTCTCTTTTCAGCTATGTAAAATTACACAATTAAAATAACCATAACACGTTTTGCCACTAGGGCTTTTTAAAATGGGATTAAAATTTCAAACCTGGCTATTCTGAATATATATATGAATTTAATTGTTTAAAATTGCGCCAGAAATTAAACCACAGAGTTCTTCAGCCAATAGGATACAAGAAACATAGTTAAGACATGGAAGAAAGGCATACTGAAAGGATTCTTGGTGTAACTGACTTCAACACTAGTGGAATTTAAAAAAAAAACAAAGCTTCAATGTCTAGTAATGATTATGTTACTTTTTTTAGTGACATTTTTCATTTTTTTTATTTAAAACACAGAAATACACAAATAATTTGCATTGCATCTTGGGAAATGTAGTCTTGCTATTGACGTTTAACATAAAGAATACATATAATTTGCTTTGCCTCATGGGGGCCGTAGTCCTGCTATTAACATTTTTTTGAACACATAAAGTAAAAGAACAGCTACTTGGATATAATTGATGTAGGTAAATGACAAATAGAAATATGGGAACATTTTGCAAATGACACACCAATATGAATACAAAGGTAAGAAGTACATCCTGGTGGTATGTAGAAATTAGTAGTGCGTAAAAGTCAAATGAATGACACACAGTTACACATTAATAAAATAGAGAGAGACAAAATGAATTATCTTTAGAAAATAAAAAATAAAAATAATTAAAACCAATAACATAGAACCTATAAAAATATAAAAAGGACAGTAAAAAAGGGGAAAAATCATAAGAAATTATGTAAGTCAAAATCAGCATTTAGGCCGTGGGGGGCAAGGGTCTGTAAATTAAAAACCCACTCCATTTCCAGTTTACGTTCTTAATATTGCCACCTCTCCATAGTATCTTACATTTTTTTTATTTTTTATTCCTATGCATTTGGGATCTTTATTATGATTAATAAAGTGCTTGGATACAGAGTGATTCAGAAATTAATTTTTGATAGTTCTACAATGTTATCCTAGTCTTGTTTTGAGACATGGGCACTCCAGTAAGTAAATCATTGTTTGTATTGCACCCAATAAAATCTTTACTATAATAACTTTTGTCGGTTCCATTTGATTTAAAATGGATGACTTTGGACTGGGTGGAAGGATCAGTGCTCTTACATACCATGCATCTTTTGCATTTATAGAATCCTTTTATTCCTTCTATGAACGTACAATGGGTAATGGGCTTATTTTCTTTAGTATAATTATTAGTTAGAATAGTTTTAACATTTGGTGCACCTCTAAAAACAATATTAGGTTTTTCAGGTAAGATTCCTTTAAGTAGATCATCTTGCATTAAAATATGCCAGTGTTTTTTGACTACTCTTTTTATAAAACCACTTTTATTATTATAATCGAAGATAATAGGGAGGGGAGATCAGAGGATTTTTTTCTCTTTGTAGGTAAAAAGATTATCCCTTTGTTGATTTTTAATATTCTCTATAGTGTTATTTAGTTTAGTAGGAGAGTATTTTTTTTTCTAAATTCTTTAAAATGTGAGCTTGATCATTAAAATCCTCTATCTGTGAGCAATTCCTACGTATACGTAGGCGTAGGAATGGGCTCTTGGGGGCACTTTCAAGCCACGGTTTGTAGTGACAGCTTGTTTGATTAATGCCTGTGCATACTTGTTTAAAAAAAAGTTTTTGTTTGAATTGTCCTATTTATTTTTAATAAAAATATATGAATCTAAAAAGTTAAGACTCCTTGCTGTGCTCACAGGATAAAATGATACCTCTATTATTGGTATTTAAGAAGTGTGTAATAAGAGTTGAGAGTCCTCAGAGCCTTTCTATATAAAAAAACAAATCAACAATGTATTTAAATAGGAGACCAGGTTTGTCTCCCAGAAATGCCCGCCCCAAACATCACTGGACTCCCAGTGTGCCATAAAGAGGTTTTTATAGCTGTGGGCAAACCTGGTCCCCATAGCATTACCACTCTTTTGAAGGTAAAGAGAGTTATAAAACCAAAAATAGTTATTTTTTAAAATATTCCTTCCACGATAAATCTATTTGGGTGTCAGGAATTCTTTTCTCATGAGTTAAAATAGTCTTAATAGCTTGGCAACCTATATTGTGAGGGATAACGGTGTATAGAGAGGTGACATCACATGTCACTAGAATAAAATCTGGTTGCCAATTAAAATTGTTTAAAAATATCAATAGTAACATGGAGTCTATTAAGTAGTATCTCATTAACTTTACCGACGGTTGGAGTAAAATGTCGATATATTGGGATAAATTGCATAGAGGGGAATTGATTCCTGACACAATTGGTCTACCTGAAGGGTATCTTGTGTATCTTAGGTAAAAAAATAAATAACAGGGATTTTTGGATTTTTAATATTTAAAAAGTTAAATTCATGTTTATTGAACATTTGTAATTCTAATCCTTTTTTTTTTATTTTTTATTTTTTTAGAAAAGAGGATATTTTTTCTTGTATTTTGGGAGTGGGGTCTGCTGTTAACTGATTCTGAAGTCTATGAAAAATTATCTATTGACTTCCTCTATGTACATGATACCAGACCCCCTCCTTTATCAGCTGGTTTGATGACAATATCTTTTTCATTTTGTAGCTGTTTTTCCGGTATTTTTTTCAGAATTGGTCAGATTATTAAAATTGTATTTATTATAACTGATTTTGTTAAAATCACTTAAAACCAAATTTTCAAACATAAGTGTCACGGCTCCGCGGGCGGGTGTGAGGGGAGGCTGCACGCCACTTACAACACTCACCCGCGGTCCCCCCCTCTTCTTACCTGTAGGCGAGCGGCGTCCCCTCTGCGCTGCACGCCGCTCGCGTCCTCCTCCTCGCCTCCCAGCTGCAGCATGTGTAACGCTGCACGCTGGGAGTCCCGGCATTTATGTAAACGCCAGGGTCACTCACGTGACCCGGCGTTAAAGCCACAGTACACTAATCACAGTGGGAGGTATAACTATCTCCCACGTGTGATTATTAATTCTGATTGGAAATTATCCAATCAGAATTAAGCACTGCTGTTAAATACTTACCTTTCCTGTCTCTCAGTGCCCTGTTGTGGTCTTGTGATACCTGTATTGCAGTTTGGTCATGTTTCTCTCTGGTTACCGATTATTTGGCTCGTTATTCCGACTTTTCTGTATTTTCCACTCCTTTGACCTCGGCTTGTTTCTCGTTCTCCTGTTTTCTGGCTCCCTTTACTTGGCTTGTCTCCTGACTATTCTTAGTGTGCTTAACCCGGCCATTCTAAGGACCGGTTAAGCACCCTTCCTCTTTGTGACCTGTTAGCGTGTTAGGTTCCCGAATCGTGACATTACAACAGGGCCACCATGGGACCTGCTGACATTCCACAGCTGTTAGTGAATCAGGAGGCTAGAATAGATGGTTTAGACCACCGTATGGATCAGTTTGCCCAGGCTTTGCAAACCATACTGGCTCGTACTGCCCATTTGCAACCTGCCATTCAAGAAGCTGTTGCTGCTGTGCCCGAACCCATTCCCGATCCAGTACCTGTTCCTGCTCACGTGGTTCACATGACGCCACCACAGCGCTATAGCGGTGATCCTGCGATGTGTTGTGGTTTCCTCAACCAAACTGATATTCATTTGGTGATGAATCCTCGTTCCTACCCCACTCATAGAGCTAAAATTGCTTTTTAAATCAACCACTTGTCCGGGAAAGCTTTAGCATGGGCTAATCCCATGTGGGAGAATACATCCCCAATGTCCTTTGCAGATTTCTTAACAGCTTTCAAGCGCACATTTGATCAACCTTGTAGGGTTGCTTCCGCTGGCAAAGCTCTGCTTAGGGTACGACAAGATAATAGATCAGTAGCGGATTATACTATTTAATTCTGCACTCTAGCAGCTGAAGTAGCATGGAATAACGACGCCCTCGTAACAGCCTTTCAGGAGGGTTTGGCCGCTTACATATTAGATGAAATAGCGTCCAGGGAATTGCCTGTTCTCCTGGATGATTTAATAGACTATATCATTCTCATTGACAACCATATTAGAGAGAGGCGTAGTCAAAGACAAATGAATACACAGATGCCACCTGCTTTACCCAGTACTGCATTACTAGCATTACCTCCTCCTAATCAACCGACTCCCGAACCCATGCAATTGGGTGCTATAGGGTTGACTGAAGCTGATAGAGCATATCGCAGAAGGGAGGGGTTATGCCTTTACTGTGGAAAGAGGGGGCATCTCCGAAGAGACTGTCCTAATTTGCAGGGAAACTTCAGCACCTAAGGCCTAGAGAGGGGTTGGCCTTGGGTGTTATGTCTTTTTCCCCTCATGTTTCCATCTCTAGACCGTTTATTACGGTTACTCTTTTGATAAATCAGACTACCATAAAAACCAAAGCCTTGATCGATTCAGGCGCTGCAGACAACTTTATGGATGAGAACTTTGTTAAAACCGCAGCCTTGACTCTGATCCAAAAGGCCACACCCTTGGCCATTGAGGCAATAGATGGTAGACCACTTGATAATCCTCTAGTGACCCATGAAACCCAAGAAATGGTTATGGCTGTGGGTGCCTTACATAAGGAAAGGTTAACCTTCCAAATAATTGACTCCCCTACAACTTCCATCGTTCTGGGATTTCCCTGGTTAGTTAAACACAACCCAGTACTTGATTGGGGTTGTTTAGATATACTCTCCTGGGGGGGAATCTTGTCAACGAGACTGTATGGCCCGTTTACATCCTGTTTGCTTACTTAATGTACCCACAGCTAAACCACTTTCTGTTTCTGTCCCTCCTGTGTATGCAGACCTCGCATTGGTCTTTGAAAAAAGCTACCCCCATACCGGGATTATGACTGTGCCATAAACCTGTTACCTGGTACTATGCCCCCTAGGGGTAAGGTCTTTCTGAGAGAGAATATCAGGTCATGGAGGAGTACATACAGGAAACCTCACGTAAAGGTTTTATCAGAAGGTCATCCTCTCCTGCTGGTGCTGGTTTCTTTTTCGTTTTTAAGAAAGGGCGATTTGAGGCCATGTATAGACTACAGGGGTCTAAATAATATAACAATTAAAAACGTTTATCCTATTCCTTGGTTCGTATAAAAGAGAATGATGAATGGAAAATGGCGTTCAATACACGCAGTGGTCATTACGAGTATCTAGTCATGCCTTTTGGACTGTGTAATGCTCCTGCTGTGTTTCAGGACCTCATAAATGATGTCCTTAGAGATTTACTGCATATCTGTGCCGTAGTTTATCTTGATGACATACTTGTATATTCTACTGATTTGAAGTCACGTCATACTCATGTGAGGATGGTACTTAAGAGATTGCTGCAGAACGGTCTTTTTTGCAAATTAGATAAATGTTTATTTGACCAAAAATCAGTACAATTCCTAGGGTATGTCATTTCTGTACAGGGATTCAGCATGGATCCTTCTAAATTAGAAGCCATATTGTCTTGGCCTCTTCCCCAAGGCCTTAAGGCGATAGAGCAATTTATAGGCTTTGCCAATTATTATCGAAGGTTTATTAAAAACTTTTCATCAGTTATTTCTCCTTTCACGAAAATGACTAAAAAGGGTTTGCACCCCAGGGTTTGGACTCCTGAAGCCGTTTCAGCCTTTAAGACTCTCAAAAAGGCATTTGCCACTGACCCTGTGCTACACCATCTTGATCCTTCCCTTCCCTTTGTTATGGAAGTAGACGCTTCAGAATCAGGTGTAGGAGCCGTATTATCACAAAGACTATCGCATACCGAACCCCTCCATCCCTGTTGTTACTTTTGTAAAAGGCTGGCTGATTCGGAAAATAATTACGACGTCGGGAACAGGGAACTATTAGCTATTGTGATGGCTTTTAAAGAATGGAGGTACTTATTAGAAGGGATGGTAGGTCACACTTCTGGGTATGTCTGTAAAAGATATATATAACACACAAAATAGTGTAATACAGTTTGTGTAAGTAGGAAATGTAAGATTTTAAGTGAAGTACTCACAAGCCTAGAGCCAAATATATGCGGCTCTCACTGATGTCGCTCTAGGCTCTAGGCTTGTGAGTACTTCACTTAAAATCTTACATTGCCTACTTACACAAACTGTATTACACTATTTTGTGTGTTATATATATATCTTTTACAGACATACCCAGAAGTGTGATCTACGATCTATTGTATGTATTTATTTGTGTTATATTGAGTGGTGTGAGGGGTTTCCCACTCAGGTGTTTTGTAGCGTCTTAGCTACCACACTTATTCCCATTGTTTTGTTGTATACATCTCTAATTTTCACTTATTAGAAGGAGCTAGACACAAAATCCTGGTTATAACTGATCACAAGAATCTCTCCAATATAGCAGATGCTAAAAGGTTGCCCTCTCGTCAGGCCAGATGGTCTTTATTTCTTTCACGCTTTCAGTTCATTATCACATATAGGCCTGGATACCGTAATGTCAAGGCTGATGCTATCTCCAGACAGTACGAACCTTTGGAGTTGATTGCCCCCGCTCCTGAACCCATTGTACCTACATCTAAGATAATAGCTGCTACCCGTTTAGCTATTTTGTCTCTTTTCCTTGATATACCAATCCCAAGCACCCTCTGAGACACCTCTTGGTAGATTATACGTGAAAGAAAAAGATAGAAATTATTAGCTTTATTTCACACCGCCAAAACTGCTGGTCATCCAGGGGTTACCAAAACATACAAGGGTCTCCTTCAACAGTTTTGGTGGCCCTCACTTAAACAAGACGTGGTAGATTATGTGCAGGCTTGTCGTGTTTGCACACAGTGTAAATTCCCTAACGTTAAACCCTCGGGGCTCCTAATGCCCCTTTCTGTACCCAAGAAACCATGGTCCCACTTATCCATGGACTTCATTGCAGATCTTCCTTCATCTGATGGGCAGACTGTAATTTTAACTGTGACTCATAGGTTCGCTAAGATGGCACACTTTGTCCCCCTTAAAAAGCTACCTTCTGCGGTTCAGTTGGCTCAGATATTTGCCAGGGAGGTGTTCCGCTTGCATGGTATACCTCAGGATATCGTATCCGACAGGGGTCCTCAATTTGTCTCTCGGTTTTGGAGGGGCTTTTGTGCTGAGATGGGGATCTCCTTGTCATTTACTTCCTCCTATCATCCACAATCTAATGGAGCTGCCGAACGGCAAATCAATCTCTGGAGTTATATTTACGCTGCTTCACTAATGCACACCAGGACAACTGGTCTCATCTCCTTCCATGGGCTGAATTCGCCAGGAATACTGTGACTCATTCGTCCACTGGCTTAAGTCCTTTTATGGTTGCTTATGGGTTCCAACCCTCTGTCCTTCCCGGTGTGTTCTCCGACAAGGGAATGCCTGCTTTGGACGAGCACCTTGCCTCCTTGCGGAAGATGTGGGATCAGGTCCATGCTGCTCTCTCCCGTGCGGCTGCTACTCAGAAGAGATTTGCTGATCGTAAATAGGTGTGCGGCTCCTTCTTATGTCCCGGGTGATAGGGTTTGGTTGTCCTCTAAGAATCTGCGCCTCAGGGTTCCCTCAATGAAATTTGCACCCCGGTTCCTTGGTCCTTATAAGGTATTGTGTAGGGTGAATCCTGTGTCCTACTCGCTGGCCTTGCCTCCTTCCATGCGTATACCTAACACTTTTCACACCTCCCTTTTGAAGCCCTTGCTCTGTAATCTATACTCTGGTCCTCTCAGGCGGCCGGATTCCCTCCGCACGGCCTCCGGTGACTTGTACGAAGTGGCTGCTCTGCTTGATTCTCGTTTTTCTTGGGGTCGGTTGCAGTATCTGGGGGATTGGAAGGGTTATGGCCCTGAGGAGCAGTCTTGGGTTTCTGCTTCTGATTTGAACGCGCCCTCTTTGATCCTCTCCTTTCATGCCCGGTCCCCCCTCCTCTTACCTGTAGGCGAACGGCGTCTCCTCTGCGCTGCACGCCGCTCACGTCCTCCTGCTCGCCTCCCAGCGGCAGCATGTGTAACGCTGCACGCTGGGAGTCCCGGCATTTATGTAAACGCCAGGGTCACTCACGTGACCCGGCGTTAAAGCCGCAGTACACTAATCACAGTGGGAGGTATAACTATCTCCCACGTGTGATTATTAATTCTGATTGGAAATTATCCAATCAGAATTAAGTACTGCTGTTAAATACTTACCTTTCCTTTCTCTCAGTGCCCTGTTGTGGTCTTGTGATACCTGTATTGCAGTTTGGTCGTTTTTCTCTCTGGTTACCGATTATTTGGCTCGTTATTCCGACTTTCCTGTATTCTCCACTCCTTTGACCTCGGCTTGTTTCTAGTTCTCCCGTTTTCTGGCTCCCTTTATTTGACTTGTCTCCTAACTATTCTTAGTGTGCTTTACCCGGCCATTCTAAGAACCGGTATAGCACCCCTCCTCTCTGTGACCTGTTAGCGTGTTAGGTTCCCGAATCATGACAATAAGAGGTTCTGTTTTAAAATGGGAGGGTAAAACTTAGATTTCTCTCTAAGATTAGTGTTAAAATAAATAAAAATCCATAACTGATCTCTGCCGCTTCTATTTTTACATATTACAAGGAGGGAGCTGCGAGCCGGCAGCTCTCTCTTTGTAATAAACGAACAAACAAACAAACCCAGACATTATGTCTTTATTTGTTCATGTGAAATTTCTATTCATTTGTCTTTTTGACAAATGAATGAATAGACAAATTTCTGATATTGCGGGAGCGCACATTAGGCGGCAAAATTATACCAAACGTCAGTTATGCGTGATGACGTCAGAGTATGATTGATTGGGTATGAGAGCAAGGAAGTTTCATTCCCGACTCTCAGAATCGGCTGGCTTGGGGACGTGGCTTGAACCCGCTCTCCAAAACCTTCATGTAACAGGGTTGATGTTCCAGGAGGGATAAGCCAAATGGCAAATGATTTAGGTAAACTAGAAAAAATGGTCAGAGTGGTGGCAACTTACATTTAATGTGGATAAGTGCAAGATAATGCATCTTGGATGTAAAAACCCAAGGGCAGAGTACAGAATATTTGATAGAGTCCTAACCTCAACATCTGAGGAAAGGGATTTAGGGGTGATTATTTCTGATGACTTAAAGGTAGGCAGACAATGCAATAGAGCTGCAGGAAATGCTAGCAGAATGCTTGGTTGTATAGGGAGAGGTATTAGTAGCAGAAAGAGCCATGCCATTGAACAGAACACGGGTGAGACCTCAATTGGAGTATTGTACGCAGTACTGGAGACCGTATCTTCAGAAGGATATTGATACTTTAGAGAGAGTTCAGAGAAGGGCTACTAGACTGGTTCATGGATTGCAGGATAAAACTTACCAGAGGAGGTTAAAGGATCTTAACATGTATAGCTTGGAAGAAAGACGAGACGGGGCATATGATTTGAAACATTTAAATATATAACAGGAATCAACAGAGTGAAGGAGGAGACTATATTTAAAAGAAGAAAAATTACCACAACAAGATGACATAGTCTTACATTAGAGGGACAAAGGTTTAAAAATAATATCAGGAAGTATTACTTTACTGAGAAGGTAGTGGATGCATGGAATAGCCTTCCAGCTGAAGTGGTAGAGGTTAACACAGTAAAGGAGTTTAAGCATGCGTGGGATAGGCGTAAGGCTATCCTAATTATAAGATAAGGCCAGGGACTAATGAAAGTATTTAGAAAATTGGGCAGACTAGATGGGCCGAATGATTCTTACCTGCCGTCACATTCTTTGTTTCTATGTTTCATAAAGAATAAAGTAAATGATTTGAAAAATAAGACAAGGATGAAAATATTTAAGGCACTCTAACAACTTAAATGAGATTAAGTTGTTACAGTGCCTACAGTGTTCCTTTAACGGTAAGAACATTAGAAAAACTGTCTAGTTTCTAAGGGGTTAAAAGGACACAATAGTCACCATAACAGCTTATTGTGTTTGTTCTGGTGAGTTCTAATCACATTTACCTGCCAACAAACCATCTACCTTCCAATTTTAGGTTGATACATTCTCCTTACATTAATCCCCTTTCCTCCACCAAGTAGGTAGCCACATTCCTCTTCCAATTAGCCCCTTTCCCCATATAGATATTCTCATTTGTATGACTATATACATACAGCGGAGGTACCATATCCTGGCCTGAAGGGCCATGGAATATTTTTGCCACATCCTGACTGTACTGATTAAACTTGTAGTTCAGTAGGGTGCTTGACAGTGGTTGATGCACACCAACTTATACCATGCAACTCACAGACACTCCTAGACAATTTCCATGCAGTTCAGAAACACCTTCTACGTAGTATACATAGACATCTTTGAAAATTTGCAGACACTGTAAAATTTAAATAAAGTATCAAGGTAGCATGAAGTCCAAACTACCCTTCCCAGCTAGGGTTCAATCCTCCATAGTATTCCTTTTTTTTCACTAAGCCACCACAGGGGGAGGGCTCATTTGTGTGCTGCAAACCCTAGGCTACAGGCTGAAGAAGTTGCGTCCTCTACCATTTCACAAGGAAGGTAGTCTGGATTCTAGAGTGAGAAAGGTGTGTTAGTTGGAGGTAGCAAATGCTTCTCACCACTGCTCTTAAAGAAACACTATAGTGCCAGGAAAACATACTCGTTTTCCTGGCACTATAGTGCCCTGATGGTGCCCCCACCCTCAGGGACCCCCTCCCGCCCGGCTCTGGAAGGGGGAAAGGGTTAAAAACTTACCTTTTTCCAGCGCTGGGTGGAGAGCTCTCCTCCTTCTCTCCTCCTCCGTTCCTCCTCCTGGGCTGAATGCGCACGCGCGGCAAGAGCTGCGCGCGCATTCAGCCCGTCGCATAGGAAAGCATTTACAATGCTTTCCTATGGACGCTGGCGTGCTCTCACTGTGAAAATCACAGTGAGAAGCACGCAAGCGCCTCTAGTGGCTGTCAATGAGACAGCCACTAGAGGCTTTGGGGGAAGGCTTAACCCATTAATAAACATTTCTCTGAAACTGCTATGTTTATTAAAAAATGGGTTAATCCTAGAAGGACCTGGCACCCAGACCACTTCATTAAGCTGAAGTGGTCTGGGTGCCTAGAGTGGTCCTTTAATTTTCTGATCAATAGCCAAGAGTGGGCACCTAAACTCTTGCATGCACCGGTGCCTTTGTGCCTTTGCACCTGTAGTAGTTATGCTGCTTATTCTAGTTTTATTCTAGTTTTGAATGAGTTACACAAAATGAGGAACAGAAGATTGGCAGGCATAGAGGAAGGGTGTCTTTTAGCTTTACCCAAATTAAGCGCTAATGCTTTTGATAGTTTGAACATTCTGTAATTTTCTATATACTTGGATTTCAACTAACATAATTATTCATCCAAATGTACCAGTTTCGGGATTCTTTGTGGTCAAAATTTAAGCGTACTGGCTCTATGAATGATCACGGTGCATATAGACAATGGCGAAATATATGCACAAAACAGACAAAACTGGCCAAGGCCCAGTATTTCTATGAAAATCTGAACAGTAACATCTCAAACCCTAGAAACTTTTGGAAAGTCATAAATAAACTACAAACTCCCCCAATCCACTCCCAACCCTCCACTGTCAAAGTGGGTAACCAAACCCTGCAACTTCCCTTAGATGTAGCAAATGCCTTTAACAATTATTTTGTCGGATGCTCTACTGCCCTGATTGCCAAGCTAATAAATGACACGCATCCTGAAACTACAAATGTGGATCAGGCCCCACTAAATTTGCAAAGGCCCAATATAGATAAGTTTAATTTTAGACCTGTACCTGTTAGTGTCATTAAAAAACATCTTAATAATCTAAAAATGAAAAACCAGTCCGGACCTGATCAAATCCCAGCAATGCTGTTGAAGCTCAGTGCGCCGGCAATTGCTAAACCCGTCTCAACTCTAATTAACGAATCATTGGTGTCTGGATACATACCCAAACTTTGGAAGACTGCGAGAGTAGTGCCTATCCATAAAAGTGGTGACACTACTTTGGTTTCTAACTATCGCCCAATATCATTGCTCCCTGTATTGTCAAAAATCTTAGAAAAATGTGTCCATACGCAACTTTGTGAGTACTACCAACACTAAACTATCTGACCCCTGATCAATCGGGCTTTCGCCAGAATCACTCCACTACAACTGCCCTCCTAAAAGTTTGCAATGACATCCAAACTGGCATGGAACAAGGAGCCCTAACTGGAGTTATTTTCCTTGATTTTGCTAAGGCCTTTGACACAGTAGACCACGACATTCTACTGCACAAACTCGAAAACTCAGGTATTGGTGATCATTCTTTAAACTGGTTTCGATCGTATGTATCGGATCGTTCACAATATGTGTCCATTTCTAACAGTGACTCCCTCCCTCTCCCGGTCACGTGTGGTGTTCCCCAGGGTTCCATTCTCGGCCCCCTACTATTTACATTATTTATAAATGATCTGCCTAATGTCTGCCAATCCTCAAATGTACACATGTACGCAGATGACACGGTAATCTATGCGAGCAAATCCAATCTACCTCAACTTGAGGCTTTGCTCCAAGACCAGTTTACAGAGGTAGAAAAGTGGATCACAAAAAACAAACTTTTCCTGAACACTGACAAAACTGTCACAATGATCTTTGGAACGGTACCTAAATTACACAAATTACACAATCCCCACCTATCCATCAAAACAAATTCAAATGGCACACTGACCGCGGTCCACTCTTTCAAATACTTGGGTATGATATTAGACCCCAGTCTATCTTTTGGCCTGCACATAGAAAAGCTTGCATCTAAACTTTATCCAAAATTAGGTGCCCTGTACAGAAACAAAGCCTGCCTAAGCCCTACAGTAAAGGAAAAGATTGTACAGCAAATGCTGATGCCAATCATTGATTATGGGGATGTAGTATATGCGTCTGCATCGCAATCCCACATTAATAAACTCAACACATTGTATAACTCGTTCTGCCGATTTGTGCTACAATGTAATTACAGGACCCATCATTGTGACATGCTAAAGGAACTAAACTGGCTGTCGCTGGAATCCAGACGCACCCTTCATCTTTCCAGCCTTGTTTTTAAGAGCTTTTCTGGGAAACTCCCACCCTACCTGAACAAAATGCTTTCCCCAGCTGTTCCCACTTTCTATAACCTCCGATCCAGTACAAGCACTTTACTTAGTCTACCTCAATACAAAAAGAAAGCGGCCCGATCCTCCTTCTCCTACAGAGCGCCGCAATTGTGGAACGACCTCCCGCACAATTTAAAATCTTCCCTAAGCCTAAAGTCATTTAAGAGATCCCTCTCTACATACCTCAAAACAGAATGCACGTGTCATGGTTGATTATATATTTCCTGCCTGTTCTATGTTAAATTTTGTATATATTGTGTATTAATATTGTTTTTGTATTTTGTTGTACCCTAATGTAACAATGCAATGATTTGTGGACCCAGGACATACTTGAAAACGAGAGAAATCTCAATGTATCTTTCCTGGTAAAATATTTTATAAATAAATAATTTAAAATATCATCTTGTTACTTTAAGTGTAAAATTACCTACCTAAATAATTTCAAAAATAGTAAGAAGTGACTATGCTCATATCAGCAAACCTATATTTCAATCAGAGTGGATTAAAAAAAAAAAAATTTCCTACCCCCTTTCTTATTTTTTTTGTACAGCAAGCATCAGAAATCTTTGTATAATATGTCTTGTGTTTATCTGGTTGGACATTTCTAAAGTTGCCCCATAAGTGATAAATTAGTTGCTGATATCTGCATTCGAGTCAGTGTCCCAACTCTAACATGTGGACATAAAAGATCTCTTTCTCGCTCTCTTTTTCTTTAACCCCTTAAGGACCGAGGACGGTTCAGGACCGTCATCGGCATTTTTACATTGCCGACTGCTAACGGTCCTGAACCGTCCTAACTGTACTTACCCGATCGCCATCGTTCCCACGGCGGCGATTGGCGTTGCTCCCAGTGTGGAGAGACTGCCTGCAGCCCAGACAGTCTCCCCTGTGGCAGGGCAGGGGGACGGTCTGTGCTGACAGACAATCTCCCTGCAACTGTAAAAACATTTTTTTAAAAATGTTAATGTTAATTAAAAAATATATATTTATATAATATGTCTATATATCATATATATGTCATACTAAGTGTATTTGTATACTAATATGTACATATATTAATATAAAGATACACTTACAATTAAATTGCACACGTATATATATATATATATATATATATATATATATATATATATATATATATATAATAACTATCCATACAGATGTTCAAACGGCTACTAGATGCATACTTGCAAGAACAGAATATTTAAGGATATAATCTTTCAATGTAGGGTAATAACTGCTTGATCCAAGGATAAATCTGACTGCCATTCTGGGGTCAAGAAGGAATTTTTTTCCTAGCTTGTTGCAAAATTGTGTTTCAAACTGGGTTTTTTTGCCTTCTTTTGGATCAACAGCAAAAAACAAATGTGAGGTAGGCTGAACTTGATGGACGCAAGTCTCTTTTCAGCTATGTAACTATGTAACTATGTAACAAATAATAATTAATTTAAATTAAAATGTAAAAATAATACAAATTTTTAAAAAATATATCTATATGAAATTTTATTCTAACTGTATTTTGAGATATATATATATATATATATATATATATATATATATCTCAAAATACACTTAGAATGATATTGTATATATATCTATGTATATATAAATAAATAAAAATACAAAATATACATATGTCCATATACAAAATTACATAAATTATATAAATATACACATAGACTTCAAATATCTAAATATGCATATATATTTAAATTCTACGTGCATATTTATGTAATATTTTTACATTATTAGGTAATTTTATTGATTGCAATTTGAGGGACCTGCCTGCCAACCCAGGCCGAAAGTCCAGAGAATTTAATTTGCTAGCATTGTATTTTACCCTGTAACGTTCTACGACACCCTGAAACCTGTACATGGGGTGTACTGTTTTACTCGGAAGACTTCGCTGAACACAAATATTAGTGATTCAAAACAGTAAAACATATCACAGCGATGCTATTGTGAGTGAAAGTGACTTTTTTTTTGCATTTTTCACACACAATCAGCACTTTTACTGATGATATAATTGTTGTGATACGTTTTCCAGTTTTGAAACACTAATATTTGTGTTCAGCAAAGTCTCCTAAGTTTAACAGTACTCCCCATGTACAGGTTTTATAGCGTTTTTGAAAGTTACAGGGTTAAATATATGGGTCAAATATTTTTACATTGAAAATGGCCAGGTTGGTTACGTTGCCTTTGAGAGCGTATGGTAGCCCAGGAATGAGAATTACCCCCATGATGGCATATCATTTGCAAAAGAAGACAACCCAAGGTATTGGAAATGGGGTATGTCCAGTCTTTTTTAGTAACCACTTAGTCACAAACACTGACCAAAATTAGCGTTCAATTTAGTTTTTTACTTTTTTCACACAAACAAATATGAATGCTAACTTTGGCCAGTGTTTGCGACTAAGTGGCTACTAAAAAAGTCTGGACATACCCCATATTGAATACCCTGGGTTGTCTACTTAAAAAAAATAAAAAAATATGTACATGTGGGGTGTTATTCAGAGATTTATGACAGAGAATAGTGTTACAATGTCACTATTGATAAATTTAAAAAATGTATGTTTTGAAACCGCAATATCCTACTTGTACTTATAGCCCTATAACATGCAATAAAATAGCAAAAAAGCATGTAAACACTGGGTATTTTTAAACTTAGGACAAAATTTTGAATCTATTTAGCATTTTTTTTCATTCACTTTTGTAGAAGAGTAAAAGATTTTTCACGTAAAAGTAAAACAAAATGTATTTTTTTTTTCAATTTTTTCATCATATTTTTTCATTTTTTTTAAATTAAATTACATGAGATTATATAAATAATGATATGTAAAGAAAGCCCCTTTTGTCCTGAAAAAAACAATATATAATTTGTATGTGAACAGTAAATGAGAGAGCGGAAAATTACAGCTAAACACAAATACCACAAAAGTGTAAAAAGATGCCTGGTCGCAAATGTACAACATCGCAAAAACAGTCCAGTCCTTAAGGGGTTAATTGAGCCAAATGTACACGTTGTGATCAAAACAAAACATAAACAAAACCTGGAATTTGACTATATGTCTGTTCAACTGTAATTCACCTCTTTCATATTATGTGCACCCACGCTTATTATATATAATTGTATTCAGGGGAAACAGGGCTTTCATTTAACATCAAATATTTAGCTATGAAACATTTAATATGAATAAAATATTTTTTTTTTTAAATGGGAGAAAATATTGTTTTTTAGTTCTACATGACATTTTAATTGTGACTGTCATAATACTGTTTGTTTTTACTGCAATAAAATACACATATTTGTATTCTCTGATGTCTCACGTGTAAAACAGTACCCCCCCACCCCAATCATTTTTTCACATTGAAATTTGCTAGATTGGTTTGTTTGTGTGTGAATATTGCAAAAAACTAATTTGAATGCCAATTTTGGCCAGTGTTTATGACTAAGTGGCTACTAAAAAAGACTGGACATGGGGGGCGTGGTCTGACCGTCGATGAGACCAGACGTGCTTCACTAGAGCTCCGTCCCAACGGCGCCATAAGCAGACAAAAGCGACCTTTTTAAGGCATTTTCCCCCTCACTAACCTATGCAGGATGGAAAAAAGACTCCCCAAGAAACAAGCGAAGAGAACTGCGGAGTCCAGCGGCTCCGTTCTGGACCTGCTGGTCCCTTTCAGGCTAATGGTGTTCCGCGAGGGGAGAGCCCACGTCCTGTCACCAGGTGGAGATCCGAAGCGCTTACTCCAGGGCTTGGGAATCCAGTCCCCCCCAGACCTACCTGATCTGACGATGGGCCCGGCGGAGCTTCCACAACTTCAGACGGAGTGGCGTGGAGTGGGGCCCAGAAGCCAGCGCTAAAGAATAGCGGTATCGTATTCAGAGTGACTCGATATGAATGTTTCTTCTGTCCAATCCTCTATTTTTGGTGATGGGGCCGTTTTTTTCTCGTTTTCTGATGGGTGGGGGACGCGGGTGTGGGATCTCAGCAGAGCATGCAGAGCTTGGGGGGGGTCTCCGGGTGTGTCTCTTGCCTTTTTCTTGGCCAGTCCCGGGATCTATATGTAGCTCAGCGGATCTGACAGCGCCCCACTACGCCTGTTATTCCAGAAACACATTATCACATTGTTTGGGTGGGAACGAGGGGGTGGCGGGTCAGTCCCCGGTCTCCCCCCTTTTTACCCCTATTTTTGTCCCGTGGTCCCTCCTTTTTTCCCCTGCCCACCCCCACCCTTAACAGGGATGCCTGAGGATCTCCTGGCCTCCCGTCGGGGCCATTGGGGCTCTTAGGATTAAGGGTCTCCTTTCCTATCGGCCGGTATCGGGTGAAGACATCTGAGAGAGACAATCGGAGGGTATTAGACACCCCAGGACAGGTTCGGTGTATCGTTGTGTTATTCTATTGTACTGCTGGTGCGATCACCGGATCTATGCAGAGTTAAATGGAGGTTGCGGGAGGGTGATATCATCCCCTTTTTTGTCTGTCTCTAACCTGCTCATTAGTTAAATGGTACCGAATATTGCTCAAACAGAGGGAGGGGAAGGGGAAGGGGCGGGGGGAAAAAAAAAAGGGGAAGAGTGAGAGGGGGACGGTACAGGGGGGAGGTCACGAGGGAGAGGAGAAAGGTCAAAAGTGGTTCACTACTTTCTAGATACATGTATACAAGTGGCACTAAAATGAGTGCTTGCTATTAGACGACACAATTCTCATCGAGAGTCTCCCCTACGGGATGGGTCAGACCTGCAAATGCTACACCAATAGCCCCTCCCAGAGTACAGGTGGTGGCAGAATTCCACATTCCCTGTCTTAGATAGCTACACCCCCCATTATAAGCATCATTAACGTCGGTGATAAGCACCTCTACATTTCCGTACAACATGGTTCTCCCGGGCACTTGGCTAGGGAGATACAGGCTGGGAGTGTACATTTGTGGGCCCTTTTGGCACAATCAGCTGTCCCCCTGTGCGGCTGCTTGCCCCCTCTGGCAGGTCCGATGACCGTGGCTTGCGAGGCCTGGCCATGGGGGGCGACCATACGAACGGGGGAACATTAAACTCTGACAGTGGGGCGGTTTTTTTGGGTGCCCCCGGCAGGGAGAAAATGATGTGGTGCTGGCACATAATAGAGTATTACCTGTCTCCCCAATGTACGATTGCGCCATATGATCCCGGAGAGGGACAATTGTAATGAGATACAGGGGATTTTTATTCACGTGGCAGAGAAAACTCAAAGCGATATACGGCTCGTAATGAACGTACTCAGTTTGATCTGCCTGCACCATTATTATTAGCTTGTCTGATACTTACGATATGGCATCCCTGGATGCATCCTTACGCATAGTTTAGTACAATCCCCCACTCCATAACACCCGATCAACCTCGGGGGTCATGAACAAACTGCTGAACGTAAGAATTGGCTCTTTACGGGCACGAGGGCGGTATGGGTCTGGGGGGGCCTGTAGATGGGAGATAGACAGACAGAAGCGGGATTGAGGGGTCAGAGGGAGAGGGGGGGAGGGAGGATGAGGGAGAAAGGGACAACGGGGAGAAAAAAAAAAAAAAGCAAAAATAATGAAAAATAACAATGTTGTCAAATGGCAAAATATTAACCAAGGACCAAATGCATTGTATGTTACGTATTAATAGAGCTGAACCTACTAGCCTGTAACACGTTTATTAAAATGTGATCTGTAAATAGTTTCATTAGAATTTAGTGCTTCCTTTGTCCCAGTGGTGTAACAGCGGAGTGGAGGGAAATAAACGTGGGTTGGCGACCCCGATAGCACAGGGCCTTGAGCCCAGACAGTTTGATTTACTCACTGGGCCCAGGCAGGGCGGAGTATTTTTGCGAGGGCTCCGCGATCAGCATCAGAACACATGGGGGGCTGGAAAGATACCCCCAATAGACTGGGTGGCGCGGCTCCCTTAGCGGTTATTATAGAGGTCCAAGCGAAATACACATGGCGCCTATGCGGAGGAGCGCTGGATCCCATCGTTTCCTCCCAACGTTGACCGTGGCTGGAATGAGGGATGACGTCCCCCACAAAAATCTGGCGAACGGTAAGACCAGACTTTCTGTTCATCGGACTGAGTCCGGATGTAGTTCTTATTATTCTATATCTTTTTCACTTTCTACCTTTTCTTCCCTACTCTTTACCTTTATCCTGAGGGGTGGTGGATGCGGGGGGCAAGCAGTGGTCCTCTTTCAGGGACCTATTGGGGTACAGGCAGTGCCCTCGGTCTTGAGAAACACATATAGCACCATAACGGCTCCGCCTGATGGAGATTAAGATAATTTCCCTGAATACAAAGGGCCTCAACACTCCAAAGAAACGTCGACTCCTGTTTCGAGAATTAAAGAGGATGAGAGCGGACATTGCTTTTGTTCAAGAAACCCACCTACCTAAACAGGCCGTTTTTCGGTTGAGGGACCACACATACGCTGGTTCGTATGAGGCTAGGTCCCACTGTAAACGTAACGGGGTGGCAATTCTCATTAGAGGCAGTTGCCCCTTCCGGGAGACACATCACGAAGCAGACCCGGACGGTCGGTACATTATTGTTTCAGGCATCTTACACTCACATCCCATCCATCTGATTAATATATACGCACCAAATCAGCCTGACACAAGGTTCTGGGAAGGGCTACGAGGGAAAATCTCGGTGATGACCCACGGAATGATATTCTTAGGCGGCGACTTCAATGCGGTCCCGTGTCCAGCGGCAGACAGGAGCTCACGGAGGGGAACTCCTAGATCACAGGGTAGGGGCGGCCAGGATCGCCTTCTTAAAGACTTCATGTCCGAGACCAGACTGGTAGATATATGGCGAGCACAACACCCGGGGGATAAGGACTACTCCTTTTATTCAGCTCCTCACGGAACGTATTCTAGGATAGATCTATTCTTAACCAACGCTGCGGGAATGTCCCGAACAGTAGGGTCACAGGTGGGTAATATATCTTGGTCGGATCACGCGGATATCTCCATCACATTAGGCAACCTATGCGTAGCTTCACCATGGACATGGAAATTGAACACGTCCCTGCTTCGTGACCCGAAAATCCTGGAACAAACTAGGAAAGAAATAGCAGATTACTTTGAGATCAACACCACGCCCGACGTGAACGCGAGCACGGTATGGGCGGCCCACAAAGCGGTCATCAGGGGGACCCTAATTAAACTGGCCACTAGGAGAAAGAAAACGAAGTACCAGAAACTGGAATTTCTACTAGGAAGACTGAGATCCCTAGAACAAAAACACCAAACTGAGCCAACAGAGGGCAATCTCAGACAATTGGAGGCGATCAGACGTGACACCCGAACCTTACTACTTGATGATACGGCGAGATCTATGACCTGGTCCAAAAGGACCTTTTTCGAAAAGGCAAACAAGATGGACACCCTCCTGGCCAGGACGCTTCGCCCGAGGCAGGGGAGGTCCCACATAACTGCACTTAAACACCCTGACGGCATGACGAGGACAAACCCAGTGGAGATAGCAAAGATTTTCGAAGATTTCTACCGACGGCTGTATAATCACACCCCAGATGGGAGTCCCTTAGGGGAGCACGAGGAGGAGTATATAAGGCAATATCTGGACAGGTTAGGAATGAAAAAATTGAATGAGGAGATGGCAAACACTTTAGCGGCACCTATCTCAGAAGAGGAAATAGATAAAGCTATATCGAGCCTGAAAGGCAACAAAGCACCAGGTCCAGATGGTTTCGATGGCACATACTATAAAACATTCAGGGAAGAACTCACGCCTCAATTGACCCGTCTTTTTGACGATCTCCGGCAGGGTGGTCAATTAGCCCATGATATGTCACTGGCGACCATGGTACTGTTGCCCAAACCTGGAAAGGATCCACTTTACCCCGAGAACTACAGACCTATCTCGCTGATCAATCACGATCTTAAGATCTTAGCAAAAATTCAAGCAGATAGATTAAATCCGCTTTTGCACTCTATAATTCATGCAGACCAAGTGGGTTTTATTCAAGGTCGGCAATTGTTCGAAAACACAAGAAGGAACATTGACTTGATTTGGAAACAAGTGACCTCAGAGACCCCTACATTAGTGGTATCCATAGATGCAGAGAAAGCTTTCGATAGGGTCAGGTGGCAATTCCTCTTTCCAGTTTTAAAGAGTTTGGGCCTCCCAGATGAATTCCTCACAATAACAAGAGCAATGTACCACAACTTAGAGCACAGGTGCAGATATCGGGAGCTCCGCTACATCCTTTCAATTTGTACAATGGAACAAGACAGGGTTGCCCACTATCTCCCCTTCTTTTTGTCTTAGCGCTCGAGCCCCTACTTCAAGCGATACGCCAACATCCGAACATTGCAGGGGTAAGGGTGGGAGACAAAGAGTTTAAGGTGTCGGCTTACGCAGACGATGTCCTATTGACCATTACAACCCCTCATGAATCAATGATGGCGATACAGGATGTAATAACGGAATTCGGTATGGTATCAGGTTATAAAGCAAACATTCAGAAGTCCAGTGCCCTCCCGATCTATATACCACAAGACGTCATAGCTAGATTGCAGGAGACTCACCAAATAAGAATGGAAAGGGATTCTCTGAAGTATTTAGGGATAAATCTGACAGCGGACCCCGGACGTCTATATTCTGCTAACTATGCTCCGCTGCTCAGGGAACTGACGGGAGACCTCGACAAGTGGACAGATAAACCTATTTCCTGGATGGGCAGGATTAACTCGGTAAAGATGAACATTCTTCCACGTATATTGTTTCTTTTCCAGGCTCTGCCCATCCGGGTCACAAAGACACAACTGATTCCCCTGCAAAGATCTATAGGAGATTTTATTTGGCAGAATAAGAGACACAGAATCTCTAAACAGATCTTATACAGACGAAAGGATAGGGGGGGTCTGGGCCTCCCAAATCTTTACTTCTACTATCTGGCGGCCCAATTGACGCAGATCGCCATGTGGCACTCCACGCCAGATGAGAGAAGGTGGGTAGACATCGAATCTATGATGGTGGGCGTAGATGTGCCACAGTTTACAATATGGGTTCCCAAAGAACACAGACCGATGATACGGGTCACGTCCCCGGCAATCCTAAACTCTATTTGGATATGGGACAAATGTACCACCAAATATGGGCTGGCGTCATCCCCCTCTCCCTTGACCCCGATCCTCCGCAATAGAGAATTCCCTCCCGGCATGGCCCCCAGAAATTTCCGCAATATAGAAAGAACGGGTCTACAACGGCTACATCAGCTATATCAAAACGGGGAGCTTATACAATTTGCAGACTTACAATCGGGTAACCATCTAACCCCCGCGGACTTCTTCAGGTTTGTCCAAATTCGGGACTTCGCGAAACAACAACATATTAAAACTGCTGCCCTGGGGAAACCCACCTTCTATGAGAAACTATGCTCCGACGGGGTTTCCCCCAAGGGGATGATCACGTTAATATATGCACATCTCAGTGAAGAAAATAGAGAATGGGGAAGTTTGTCTTATACGGCCCAATGGGAGACCGACCTCGGGGAGGTTCTAGAGGGGGTAGAGTGGCAGGAAATATGGGAAGCGAACGCAAAAGTCTCAATATGTGTCACCCTCCAGGAGCAGTCTTGGAAAACTATGTTTCGGTGGTACACTACTCCAATCAAATTACATAAAATGCACAAACTGGAGACGGATGATTGCTGGAGGGGATGCGGGATCCGAGGATCATACATCCACATGTGGTGGGAATGCCCGAAGCTGCGGGTTTTTTGGGGATCTGTGGAGGATTTGGTGAGACAAACTTTCGATCGGCCCCTAAAACTTGATCCGTGGATCTACTTGCTGAATAGATCGGTAGACGGGTGGACAAAGAGGGAACAGACACTAGTACACAAGATTACCTTGTGTGCACGACGCGCGATAGCGTTAGCGTGGCTCACTCCTGAGGGCCCAGAATTCTCAGGGGTTATCTCTAGAATCAAAGAGTGTAGAATCATGGACGATCTAACTGCAAGGGTGAGAGGGAACACTACGACATTACAAAAAACATGGGAACCATGGGACAATAGCATACTGGGTTCGAACGAAGATTGAGAGCCTCACACAAGTGGGAATGAACTCATGATATCCACATTCTTATGTAAAGTGACACGTCTGTTAATGCCACAATTGAACTGCCCCCCCCCCCCATCCGCCCTCCCTCCACCTCCTTCTTTGCTATTTCCTTTTTCTTGGGTTTTCTATCCAATCCTTTTCCTCTCCTTTTCTAATTCTTCTTAATTCTTTGTTTTCCTTTTCTTTATTCAAGCAGGATCATACGGTTAGAGGACTGAAACAGCTAAAGTACTTAAGGGATAAACGTACATAAAGGCTAATCGTTTTCCCTATCGGTCTGCCCTAGGTTAAAATAACTTACCCTAATGGACTGGGGGCCCCAAGGTTTTTTCTAGCAGAAAGCGCATGTAAGGTCCAGGTCGAGTATTACCTATCCACAAGCTATGTAATTCCTTGTGGCTCCCTTGTGAGCCTAAATGTGTATATTATACCTGTTTTGTTTATAGTGTTTTGTAAAACCTTCCGTAGCCGTCAGGTACCAAGGTTTTCTTAACTCGAGGAAAGGGCTAAGGTTATATTAGGGGATGCACGCCATGTTCTCAAAACTTATATCCAAATTGGCTTCTGCGTAAGCCCCAAAGTTACATGCATTCCTGTTGTGTATATTGTGCAAACTCAAAGTTTTATAAAAATAGAAAAATCCCTTGGCAGGTAGCCAAATTAGCTTATAGGCTCCATAATTTACTGTCTATGCATTATATTAGCACATGTATAAATACAATTGAACTTGCTTACTGTTTATCAGGCTTTTGCACAAGCCGTCACGTTAATGTTACCTGACTACCATTGCCAAGATGAAAAAATAAAGAATTAAAAAAAAAAAAGACTGGACATACCCCATTTGCAATATCTTGGGTTGTCTACTATTGCAAATGGTATGCCATCATGGGGGTAATTTTCATTCCTTGGCTACCATATGGTCTCAAAGGCAACAGAACCAATCTGGCAAATTTAAATGTGAAAAAATGCAAAAATGCTTATATTTGACTCAGTAATTTTTGAAAACACCATAAAACCTGTACATGGGGATACTTTTATACTAAGTAGACTTCGCTGAACACAAATATTAGTGTTTCAAAGCAGTAAAACATATCACAACAATTATATAGTCAGTAAGTGTAAGTGCCGTTTGTGTGTGAAAAATGCTAAAAAAGTCACTTTCAATGACTATATCGTCATTGTAATACATTTTACTGAAACAGTAATATTTGTGTTCAGCGAAGTCTCCAGAGTAAAACTGTAGCCCACCATGTACAGGTTTTATGGTGTCTTGGAAAGTTAAAGGGTTAAATATAGTGCTAGTAAATTAAATTCTCTGGACTTTCTGCCTGGCTTTTCAGGCAGGTTCCGCAAATTGTAATTAACAAAAGGACCTAATTATGTAAAAATATTAGATAAATATATATAGAATATATATATATATATATATATATATATATATATATATATATATATATATATATATAAAACCAACAAACAAAAAGCCTTGCACTCCTACCAAACAAAAATTAAGATCCGGTGCTCGATTGCACAATAAGTACAGAGCAAATGAAAAATCAGCACTCTCAGGATTTTTAAATAAGCAGAAAAATACTTTACTCCAAATATCGACGTTTCAGCTCCTCTTGGGAGCTTTCATCAGGACAGCATACAAAATACAAATGAAACTAGCTAAGCTTAAATAAGAACATAAATGCAATTAAGACTTACATCTCAGGTGTGTTGACAAGGGAGACTCTCCCCTCCTCATGTGCGTCCACTTGAACGAAATCATTACCCGACAATTTCCCGACTTCCGTTCACACAATCATGTGATGTGGATGACGTCATTACGCATGAAACGTTGCTATGGGGATCGAGACGCCAACTGCGTCTATCGAACCTCCCCTCAGTTACTTCCTGAATAGCTGCGTTACCTGTAGTCATGGTAACGTCGGGCACATGCGCATTCATTTTAATGGAGGATTGATATTGTGATCGGGGAATTTTTTTAAAATGAATGCGTTCAAGTGGACGCACATGAGGAGGGGAGAGTCTCTCTTGTCAACACACCTGAGATGTAAGTCTTAATTGCATTTATGTTCTTATTTAAGCTTAGCTAGTTTCATTTGTATTTTGTATGCTGTCCTGATGAAAGCTCCCAAGAGGAGCTGAAACGTCGATATTTGGAGTAAAGTATTTTTCTGCTTATTTAAAAATCCTGAGAGTGCTGATTTTTCATTTGCGCTCTATATTATATATATTAAATTTATATATACAGATTGGCTGCATTCACGGTCTTCCATAGAAAGTAAGGATCAACCGATATTGATATTTTTTTTTTAGAGCCGGTACCGATACGGATAATCTGTGAACTTTCAGGCCGATAACCTGTACATTTACCATTTTGAAAAAAATAAACTATTTCTAAAGGTAAATGCACAAAATATACATGCCACACGTAGTGGATGCCGTGAGTTGAGACAGGGCAGCTGTGTGTATTTGTGTAGTGGATGCTGTGTGTATTTGTGTAGTGTGTATATAATGAATGCAGGGTGTGTTTGTGTAGTGTGTATATATAGTGAATGCAGAGTGTGTGTTTGTGTAGTGTGCTTAAAGTAAATGTAGTGTGTATAGTGAATGCAGAGTGTGTGTCTGTGTAGTGTGTGTATATAATGCAGAGTGTGTTTGTGTTTCTGAAGGGAAGTAATTTGTGTAAAATGGGGGGGAGGTGGGGCATTTTATTTTAATATTTTTATATATATATATATATATATATATATTATTTTTTTTAGTCCCCCCTCCTTGCTTGTTACCTGGCCAGGGAGGGGGCTATGGCATTCCCTGGTGGTCCAGTGGCATGGCAAGCTGTTACCTTCCCTGCAGCACCCCTGTGTAAATATCGCAGTCTGCGTGCCGCACAGAGTGTTGCTATGGTAACCTGTGGCAACGCTCTGACAGGTTTTACACAGGGAGCTCAAGGGAGCTGCTGGGAAGGTAAGGAAGCGCTTGTTACGCTACTTGGGTGATTTAGCTTGGAACTCAACTGCAGCTTGTAAACCTCCCTAATTACATGAGTGAAGATACGGAGAAACTTTAAAGTATCAATACTGTAGCTTTAAGAAAAGAGAGAATTGCTGGTTACTTGATTCAAACAAAGTTTTAATAAGTGTTAAACTTAAATGAATTGCATTTAGGCAATAATCCAATAAGAAGTGCAAGTAATCAACAACACCAAGTTCATTATTAAGTATTTCCTCAGAGATGCATTAAGTAACATTCTTTAGGTAAATTAGAATAATCTTCAATAGTAACTTTAAGCAAGTAGCTAAGAATATTTGCAAAGCAAGAACAGTTCATAGTAAATAAGCATGATGGGAGTTGTCCTCCATATAATTAGTAGTTTGTAGCATTGAGTGTCTTTGCAAAGCAAGAAACCGTTCATAGTGAATAAACATGATGGGAGTTGTCCTCCATATAATTAGTAGCTTGAAGCAGTGAAGATTTGAGTAAGCAAGCATTAATTCATTATTAAATGATATTGTAGACAAATAGCTGAAAGATATACTTAAGGTTAATATGTGTAGTCCTCCAATAGTTCAGAGATATGGTCCACTTGTAAAGTAGCAAAGTATCCGTTCTCCAGTAATCCTTTATGGCATGCAGCAATCCTTGCATTGGCTCAAAGGCTGGAACGGCTTGTTTGAGCTTGTGGAGAGGTAAGTCTGGTGGAAGTAGCTCCCAGTAGCTGAGCCTGTGGAGCCCGCGGTCTCGCGGAGACAGCTCACACATTAGCTCACACACAATCACCAAGCACCCTCTCTCTGGCCCAGTCTCCCTAAATACCGTCAGAGCTGTGTCAGAGGGGGGCGGGGTCCGGCTCCTCACAGCTGAGTGCCGAACCCGGAAGTGTTACTCCATGACAGCGATTCCGGGGTCCTCCACCGGACCACCGAACTTGTAATGGGACCAGCGGTCCTGTTATGTATTATCGGCAATATTGATATGTATAGTGGCCGATATTGCCGAAAATACCGAATATCGGACGATAATATCAGTAAAACCGATAATCGGTCGATAACTAATAGAAAGAGTTACTTTATTCAAACATATAAATCCATAGATCGACGTTTCAGTCCACTCAGGGACTTTCCTCAGGATCAGGTAATAGAATACAAATAAAACATTGGCAGAATATATAGTAAATAGGATAAGTGACTTACCCCAGGTGAATGGTGTTGCTCCCCGCGTCTGTGTGTGCAAACTGTACATGCTTGTGAGGCCACGCCCCCTCCATGATGTTGCATCAGTCACGTGATGACGCCACATACCGCCATAGTCATGGCGATGCTGCAATCATCTCCGTCGTTACCGCACCTATTATATTATACTTAGTGACCGTTGTGCAAACCCAAAGCATGTGAAGAGTGATGAATTCGCTATTATACAAACAAGTGATAGAAGGGTGATAAAAAAGAGGATTCTATTGTGTTGACTAAATATTGGATTAGCCTGTAACCAGATGTAATAGAGTAAAAATAGTGTAAAAAGTATATTTATACTATTGTACAGTTATACTTAATAATTAATTATATATTCATGGGCACACCGGACAAATGTCCGTTGGGCCGTGGTGGCCATGGGCCAAGGCCGGCAGGGGAGGTCCTAGGACATCCCCTGCCGGTCTGTGCAGGGCTGGCACTATCCGAGCGCCGTCCCCGCTGTTTTCAATGATGGGCCGGTGGAGAGATCAAAGATCTCCCTCACCAGCCCACTTGAATAGACCTGCGGCTGGGGAGGGATCTTGCAGCTCCGCCGGGTTCCTCTCGCCATGGCAACAACCGGATATCGCGAGAGTGAACTCTAGCTCACCACTGGACCACCAGGGATAATATGATAGTGCCTGAACCCCCCTCCCAGGTACCACCACGCCGGATACACACAATCCCACAAGCAGGCTCCAAACACATGCACAATACTCTTTCCTGGCCCTTTTGTCTCCTTGTATCCATTTATAGAGACACCAGAGACAAGTTGCAAGGAAACACAGTGCAAGCATGTTATTACATTTGCATGTTATTACATTTGCCGAAACACACCCTCTCTGCCCCGCCTCCTTCTAAGTGGGCCGCTGTGCTAAAAAAATGCTCGGGCTGAATTTTTCTCCCAGTCCGGCCCTGTTCATAAGTGCCATTACCTTTTTCTTAAAGTGCACCTCATCTAATCATAGGAAAAACAAGAAAAGTTAATGCTGTTATTGAAGTGCACTGTTTTATAAAGTGCATAGAATATTAAACTGTCCATATCCTTAAAGTGTGTTAAGTATTTTAAAGTGCATAAAACTTGATAAAGTGCATTAATCTTAATGAAGTGCTTTAAGACTATTTTTACAATATGCATAGAATACCTATATGTTATACAGGTAAGTGTTGTAAGTGTACACTATTAAGTAACATGTATTAAGCATTTCTGTTATAGAGAGACTAAGACTCTGTCATATAACTATTTACATAAAAATAGTATCTTCTACAAGCATATTCCAATTTTGTTTAACCATTCTGGTAATTTGTGGAGATGCCTCGTTATTAGACATAGGGAAAATGAGCTGGTTTTCTACTTCCACAGGTACTTTGGGTATGGCATTCTTTGCCTCCTGTAATGTTTTCTCCAACATATTTCTTTTATAACCTCGGTTAATAAACTCATCATTTGTTGAAATTGTTAAGCTCTTGTTTGTTCATTTGAATTATTGCAAATTGTACGTAGGAATTGCGCTTTTGGTAATGATGCGTTTAATTGTTTTGGATGTGCACTGTTTGCATGCAAGATTGTGCTGCGATCAGTTGGCTTCATACATAATGAAACATAGAAACATAGAATGTGACGGCAGATAAGAACCATTCGGCCCATCTAGTCTGCCCAATTTTCTAAATACTTTCATTAGTCTCTGGCCTTATCTTATAGTTAGGATAGCCTTATGCCTATCCCACGCATGCTTAAACTCCTTTACTGTGTTAACCTCTACCACTTCAGCTGGAAGGCTATTCCATGCATCCACTACCCTCTCAGTAAAGTAATACTTCCTGATATTATTTTTAAACCTTTGTCCCTAGTTTTTCTTTTTTTAAATATAGTCTCCTCCTTCATCAACTGTGTTCATTCCCTTTATATATTTAAATGTTTCTATCTTTCCTCCAAGCTATACATGCTAAGATCCTTTAACCTTTCCTGGTAAGTTTCATCCCGCAATCCATGAACCAGTTTAGTAGCCCTTCTCTGAACCCTCTCTAAGGTATCAATATCCTTCTGAAGATACGGTCTCCAGTACTGTGTACAATACTCCAAGTGAGGTCTCACCAGTGCTGTGTACAAAGGCATGAGCACTTCCCTCTTTCTACTGCTAATACCTCTCCCTATACAACCAAGCATTCTGCTAGCATTTCCTGCTGCTCTATTGCATTGTCTGCCTAACTTTCAGTCATCAGAAATAATCACCCCTAAATCCCTTTCCTCAATCGTTGAGGTTAGGACTCTATCAAATATTCTGTACTCTGCCCTTGGGTTTTTACTTCCAAGATGCATTATCTTGCACTTATCCGCATTAAATGTCAGTTGCCACAATTCTGACCATTTTTCTAGTTTACGTAAATCGTTTGCCATTTGGCTTATCCCTCCTGGAACATCAACCCTGTTACATATCTTAGTATCATCAGCAAAAAGACATACCTTACCATCAAGACCTTCTGCAATATCACTTATAAAAATATTAAAGAGAATGGGTCCAAGTACAGATCCCTGAGGTACCCCACTGGTGACAAGTCCAAGCTTCGAATATATTTCATTAACTACAACCCTCTGTTGCCTGTCACTCAGCCACTGCCTTACCCATTCAACAATATTGGAATCCAAACTTAAAGATTGCAGTTTATTGATAAGTCTTTTATGTGCAACAGTGTCAAAAGCCTTACTGAAATCTAGGTAAGCAATGTCTACTGCACCACCCTGATCTATAATTTTAGTTACCCAAAAAATCAATAAGATACTGGATTATGTAATCTTTAATAGAGATTTGTAGGTCCAAAAAGTGTACTGGTTCCATACTTCCTGATGCATATTTAATAGGACTTACCGATTAGTTTAAATAATTTACCATACTTTGGGCCTCTTGTGTGGATCTTGTCCAGATGATAAGTAGGTAATCAATGTACCTGTAGTAACCCAGTATCTTCTCGCCATAATGCAGTAGGATATTTGTAGTTTCGTATGTGTACATATATACATTTGCATACATGGGGGCCATTGCTGCCCCCATCGATGTTCCTGTTTTTTGTAGAATAGTTTTGTAGCGCTAGTTCCAGTAATTCAAGCGTAAATTCAATTGGTGGACCTCTATATGATTTTGACTGTGTTAAGACTTTGTGCATAGCTTCAATGCCTTGAGTGTGAGTTATAACCATGTAGAGACTGTTTACATCCATGGTGAGAAGAATAATCGGTTTAGTATCCAATTGTAATGCTGATAGTTTATTCATCAGTTTCTAAAAATGAAAGTATCCAGTTCTTCCACTGGCTGTTTAAACAATGTATCAAGCCATTTTGCCACAGGTTCCAACACACCCCTTATCAATGAGACTATAGGTTGTCCCGGGGTGTGTGTTCGATTTTTGTGTATCTTGGGGACACTGTAAATTATGGGAGTGTGTGTGTTTTTTTTTTTTTTTTTAATGGGTATTCATACATTCGTGGTTCTATGTATCCTGATGTTAAGCCCATATTTAGGACATCTTCTATTTTCCGTTGAATTTCCACGGTGGGGTGGTTGTTTATATATATGTGATACACTCTGCAAGATCTGTTTCTGGTATTCCATGTGGTTAACCAACTCTCACTTATATTAACCCCTTAAGGACGGTGGGCGTGCTATGCCGTCCTTGTGGACCCGACTCTAAACGCCGGCGGGCGGCATGCTGGTGTTCGCGATGGTGGGAGGGTTACTTACCTGGCATCCCAGGAAGTCCCCCTGCTGCTGAACTGGCTCTCCTGGGCCATGTGATCAGAATGACTGGTAGTCCCCCTGATGCCTATAAAAAAGTAAAATAAAGTTTTAAAACCGTTTAAAATAAAATATATACAAATATGATCTAAGTATGTATGTGTGTGTGTCTGTGATTGTGTATGTGTGTGTGTATATATATATATTTTTTTTTTTTTCACTTTTTTTTTTTTATAAATTCTTTATTTGTATCATTTTTCAGTTTCATTTACAGGGGTGGGGTTACAGAACGAAAAGAAAGCATTAGGTGGTACCGTCATATATAGCAGTTTACCAATAGGTTTACAATCCGTACAATTGCATGTTATGTTATGGAAGGTTTGTAAATCTGTCTCGAGTGTGCGCTTCTGTGCGTTAGGGTCTTTCCTCCGGTTCTGATCTCTTTTGTAGTTCTTTGTTTGCAATTTAAGGTCAATAATAGTAATAACCAGGGCCGCCATCAGGGGGTGACAACCGTGACAGTTGTCACGGGCCCGGCGGCCATTGGGGGCCCGGACTGCTCTGGCAGTCCTGGGCCCCACTTTCCCTTTCTGCACACATAGATAGCGAATCTCGCTATCTATGTGTACAGCCGCGGGCCCCCGGCTCCCTGTTACCGCAGAGGGGGCCCAGCCAGGCAGCACACAGCTTCTCCTCCTCTCTTCTCATAACTATCGCGAGACCCGCGGAGCGTTGCCATGGTTGCCTCGCGAGAGTTATGAGAAGAGAGGAGGAGAAGCTGTGTGCTGCCTGGGCCCCCTCTGCGGTAACAGGGAGCCGGGGGGCCCCCCCACCGGACCACCAGGGATGGAATCTCCCCCCTCCATGGACACAGGTAAGCAGGGAGGGGGGAGAAACATTTAATTAAATTAATAAAAAAATTAATGTTAAAATGCCCCTTCCTCCCCCTCCACCCCCAGATTGCACATTTACACAACACACACTGCATACACTAACACAAAACACACACTCTGCATACACTAACACAACACACACACACACTGCATACACTAACACAACACACACACTGCATACACTAACACAACACACACTGCATACAATAACACACACACACTGCATACACTAACACAACACGCACACTGCATACACTAACACAACACACACACACCCCAGACACCAACACAACACACACTACATATAATTAACACAACACACACACATACACCACAACACACAACACACATGCATACACTAACACAACACACACCTACATACACACACACACACACTGCATACACCACACACACACACCAACACAACACGCTGCATACACCAATCCACACACCGCATCCGCCACAATTAACACACACCGCGATCCACACATTCAACACACACACCAGACCATACACCAACACACCTGCATCCACACTAACACACACCTGCACCACACTAACACACACTCTGCATTCACTACACATTAACACTGCATTCACTACACTAACACACACTCTGCATCCACTACATACTAACACACTCTCTGCATTCACTACAAATTTACACACACTATGCATTCACTGCACTAACACACACACTACATTCATTACACTGACGCACTCTGCATTCACTACACACCAACATACACTCTGCATTCATTACACACTAACACACACTCTGCATTCACTAAACTATGCACACACTCTGGATTCACTATACTGACACACACTCTGCATTCACTACGCTAACATACACTCTGCATTAACTGTACACACAGCATCCACTACACAAACATCCTGTATTCACAGTACACACACTACATCCACCACAAATTGAAACACTCTGCATTCACTCTACACAGACACTGCGTCTGATACACACACTACAGACACTGCATCCACTAAACACATTTCATCTAGTACATACAAACACTACATCCACTACACAAACACACACTACATCACTGTACACACACTACATCCACTACTCAAAAACACTCTGCGTTCAATATACACACTGCATCCGATACACAAACACACACTCTGCATTCATTGCACAAACAGTATCTAATACACACAAACACTACATCCATTACACACATTCTAATTCACTTCCACTATACACACACCACATTCAGTCCTGCATCATTGTGAGCGGACTAGGTAGGGCGTGGGCGGGCCCGCGAGGAGGGGGGGGGGCCCAGACCTTGTGCTTTGTCATGGGCCCCAAATTTTCTGATGGCGGCCCTGGTAATAACGATAACAAAGGTAACACTTTAGTAAAAACAGAGGTATTGGCTTTGTGGCCTATTAGTGTGGTCAGGGGGGGTTAGTTGGGTGGGTTGTAATCCCGGTGGGTGGGTGCTGGGGGGGGACTAGTTCATATTTTAGGTTGAAGAAAGTTAAAATTAAACAATATGAGTCTGCAAATAACAGAAATTGAATTGTGAATTGGGATTGCTAGCACATTACAAGGTTTTTCAGAATTTCATAGTTTGAAGGACAAACTTTAAAGCACATTTTTTTATGTCACTTTCCTTTTCTTTTCTTTTTTTCTTTTATCATAATAAACAGTATACATGTTATATTGTTGGTTTATACATCAAGAGCATGAAAGGGTAAATGTACAGCTGCGTAGTCAATTTGTTCCACATGGTTTTCAAAATGTTATACCGTTGTTCATACATTTACTGTTTCCAACAATTTGGTAGTACCTGAGTGTCATTGGCCGAGTTCAGCCCTACTATCTGAAGGTATTTTGTGTGTGCGTGGTTGTCTAATCTGGCCTAGGACCATGTACTCTTTGTAGATTCGTGTCTGTCTGTAGGTATGAGATCCATGGTTGCCATGTAGCTACGAAGGCCTCGTATTTGTGTGAGAGTGAGTACGTAAGTTCTTCCATTTATTTTATGGACTCTACTTTGGTGATCCATTCTCTTATCGTTGTTGGTTGGCTTTGCTTCCATTTAGTCGGGATCAGGCTGTGGGCCGCAGTGAGTAGGTGACTTATCAGTGTTTGTTCTGACTTTGGTATGTATGTTGGGTATAACAAAAACAGAGAGGTTTCTGGGTTGTGAGGAAGTCTATGTCCTGTGATTACGTGTATAAGATCCGTGATTTTCTCCCAATACTTTTGAATCTCCTCGCACAACCACCATATGTGGCCTGTGGTTCTTTCAGTGGTTTTGCATCTCCAGCATAGTTTTGAGGAGTTGGGGAAAAATGTATGTATGTGGGTTGGGGTGTAGTGCCAGCATGCTATACGCTTGTAGTTGCTCTCTTGGATGATTGTGTTTTGTGATGAGCGGAAAATAGTTGTGAATATCTTCCTCCATTCCTCTTTGGTGAGTGTGGTGTTAAGTTCCTCTTCCCACTTTTTGGTGTATTCTGGGAGGGCAGGGTTTGTCTCTGTTTGTATGAGTTTGTGGAAGAATGATAGATGGCCCTCATGGATTTTGTCGCTGAGGTTAAGTGTTTCAAACGTTGTGAGGTGTCTACATCCCTGTGTTATGTCTGAATTGGACTGTATGAAGTGTTTAATTTGTGTATACCTCAATTGTAGGATGTTTGTTCTGTCTATTGGTGGTACTAGGTGCGTGCAGGGGATGATTTCTTTATCTTTCATTACGTCTCGTAAGCGTAGGGTTTGGGTTGCCGTTGGGAATTTTGCAAAGGATGCAAAGTGCATCCCTGGTTGAAATTGGGGGTTGCCAGTTATAGGAAGTAGGGGGGAGGGGTGTGGTGAAACATAGTTATTCTCCCTGATCTGTGCCCAGTATTTGAGGGTGGGTATTATGGTTGGGTGAAGGGAGTTGGTTTGTTTTATTAACTCTGCTCCCCTTTCGAGCCATGGTATTGTGTTCAGAGGGGTTTCGAAGCTCTGGGATTCTATTTGCACTCATTGTTTTCGGCTGTAAGGGACTGACCAGTCATAGATTCGTGTCATTATCATTGCTTTGTGGTATGACTCTATGTCTGGAAGGCCCAGGCCCCCCTGGTTTTTGTGTTTTATCAGATATCTATATTGTATCCTTCGGGTGGTTCCCTGCCCAGATGTATTTGGTGATGAGTCTTTTTGTTTGAGTGAAGAATGAGTTTGGGATGGCGATAGGAAGCGTTTGTAGTAGATAAAGGATTTTCGAGAGTATAGATATTTTCAGAATGTGCACCCTACATAGCCATCCAAATTGTGGCTTGTTCCACTCTTTAAGGTCTGCAGTTATGTCATCAAGGAGTGGCGGGAAGTTTAGTTCGAAAGTTTTTGCTAATTTTGAGGTGAGGTGAATCCCGAGATATTTAACAGAGTTAGCTGGCCAGCTGAAGGGATATGTTTTTGTTTTTTTTTTAATTGTGTACATGTTGCTTCCGCCATTTGAATGGGGATAATCTCGCTCTTGCTTATGTTGACTTAAAAATTAGAGATTTGGTTATATATATCTATTTCTTTGAGAAGGTGTGGCATTGATTTTATTGGCTCCACGATGGTAAAGAGTAGATCGTCAGCAAATGCTGACACTTTATATTCTTGTTCCTTTTATTTCTGGGTTGTCTCTTATACCTTGCAAGAAAGGTTCCATCGTTAGAATGAAGAGCAGTGGGGATAGGGGGCACCCCTGCCTTGTACTGTTTGTTATATGGACTGAGAGTTGACCGTTGACTCTGATTTTAGCCCCTGGGGATGAATAAATTGATGTTAGCCATGAGAGCCAATTTGGGCCAAAGCCGAAAGCTCGCACTGTTTCTATTAATAGAGACCAGTCTACCCTATCAAATGCCTTTTCCGCATCTATCGTTTCAGTTAGTTTGTGTGCAGTGTGTATGAGATTGAGTAGTTTGGTGGTATTATTTTTAGCCTCTCTGCCGGGTACAAAGGCCGCCTGATCTGGGTGAATTAAACCCTGGAGAAGTGGTCTGAGGCGGGTGGCTAGGATTTTCGTAAAGATTTTCAGATCTCCGTTAATAAGTGAGATGGGGCGGTAACTGCCACACTCCGATAGGTCTTTACCTGGTTTTGGGATCAGAGTCAAGTGGGCTTCTAGGGCTTCGTTTGGTATGTGGGTGCCCTGTGTGAGTGAGTTGTAGGCTTTTGTAAACGGGTCATTCAGGATGTGGGCAAATGTCTTGAAATATTTAGCTGTAAATCCGTCTGGGCCCAGACTTTTGCTGGTGGGAGTTGTTTGATGGCCATTAATACTTCCTCAGGTCTTATTGGTTCATCAAGAGTCTGTGTTGTGTTTTGGAGGATTGTTAGGGTCACCCTATTTGTCAGGAATCTGTGGATATCTTCTATGGGAGGAGGGCTAGATCTCAGATTGTATAGGTTAGTATAGTAGGAATGGAATTCCTGAAGTATTTCTGGTTGGAGGTGAGTGGTCCCCCCTGATGGTTTCCTGATTTGTGATATAAATGTCCGTTGTCTATTTTTTTGTAACTCTCGTGCTAAGATGCGACTGCATTTACCCCCTTGGGTGTAGTACTTATTTTTTGTTCTCAGGAGTGAGTATTTGGTTTTGGCATTCAGAATCGACTGTAGGGTGGACCATTTTTCCACTAGTTGTTTGTACATGTCTATCATGGTGTTTTGTTTGTGTATGTTTTCCATTTGTCTTATTTCATTTGTGAGTCTCTTCACCTGTTTATCTCTTTGATTTTTCTGTTTGGATGCTACAGCTATTATGTGGCCTCTCAATACTGCTTTGTGTGCATCCCATATTACTGTGGGGGAGCTTGATGGTGTGGTATTTTTGGCGAAGTAGTTGCAAATAGTGTCGCTTAGGTTTGACACTGTAAGAGAGTCATTGAGTAAGGTGTCATTAAGTTTCCGGTGTGCTCTTGTGGCTGGGAGTGTCAGAATTTTTATTGACATGGTAAGAGGACTGTAGTCTGACCATGTAATGGGGCCATATTCAATGGTCTTTATTAGGTGTAGATGTCGGTGTTATAAGAAAATCATGTCTAGACGGGAGTATGTGTGTTTGTGGAGTAGTAAGAGTAGTCTCGTGCTGAGGGGTGTGTTGTTCTCCACCCGTCATATAGACACGCTAGTATTTGTTTCATTCTAGCAACTTTCTATTTTAGTTAGGTATTTGCATAAGTATGAGCTTTGTTTTGTGTTAGGTAGATAGAGATTGGCAAATGTTATCTTAATGTTGCCTATTAGTCCCTTAACCATGGTTAACCATCCTTCTGTGTCGGACTAATGTTCCTTGTGTGTAAAGGATGCTTTGGCTCCTATTAGTATGGCTACACCCCTGGCTTTGGTTGCCGCGTTGTTGCTAAAGAACCCCTGTGGGTAGTGTGTGCTCCTTAGATTGGGGGCTTGAACTGCTTCAAAGTGGGTTTCCTGTAGCATCACTATGTCTGCTTTCAGTTTGTGCATTTTGTTGATGGTTTGGGATCTCTTGGTTTGGGTATTTAGGCCCCTGACATTCAGGGTAGTCACTGTGGCTATTTGTGTGTTGAGCTAGTTGTGCATTTGTGTGGTATATGGCTTGATAGCAGCACAGGGAGAATGGTGGGAGAAGGGTGGGGGGTTTACAAAAGGAACAAAACAACAGTTTAAAACTTTTGAACTTCAAACTATATAAAATTTCTACAGATCACCCGCTGAGCGAGCAAATTAGAGTTTTGGTAAGTATTAGGAGATAGGCCTCTTTGGACGGTGGCTTTCCCCAAATCTGCCGTTTAGCTTTGGGGATACAGTGTGGAAGTAGACAAAAATATTACCAGGTTCAATAAAAAGCGTTTAATTGACCATTACAATACACAGAGATATCTCATGGAGATTGGCAAGAAGCAATCTAACATCATGTTACAATTCCTCATATTTTATACATATGACCCGGAACTGGCCTTTCGTTTAGCTTGAATCAGAACTCCAAATATGGTCTTATTTCCTATTGGCTAAATTCTAGCATAACTGACAAATTTAAGGTTCAAAAGTTTAAGCATCCCATGATCTTTCTAACAGATAACTTGACCCCAGTCATGCATCTTACTTCCCTAAAATATCGCTTGTCTATGATAAAAGTTAACACATATAAGCCTGACTTCCTCTTTCACAACTTAAGCACACATTTCACCTTTCCCCCCCCTGGCAACATCTGACAAGACACGCTTTCAAAATAACCTTTCCTTTTGCAATCCAAAAAACAGTCCAGACATCCATTTATAAATTGTAGCAATAAAACATAGTTTCTTCTTATTTCTTAGAGTAAATATTCTTCTTTGATTATATTTTAAGATGATGAATAAACAGCAAAATGGCTGACAGCATGTCAGTAGCAGGTTTCATATGTTCACAGTCCTCCCTTTGGTGCTAGGACTTTCACCACAAAAAGCTCCGTGCAACACTTCCATGTTTAGCGAAGGTCATTCAGTGAGCTAGTGATTTTAAACAGCACTTGCAGGACTTTCCATATAGATGCGCACACGATCAATATCTTCAGAGAAAGCATGTCTGTATTCCAAGTCGGTATGAGTTGTGACCAGATAGGAGACATTTCAACATTCGAAATTGTGCCAGGGGGAGATGAAGGTGAACAGCTCTTGAGGGTCAATCGGCATGAACACTTTAGGACATTCACTGCAACATATATAAACACAAGCATCAATACTACTAAAATAACTCCAAAGAGAATACGTTTTCCCATTGTTCCCAACCAATTAGTTAAACCAAAACTCCAGTCAAAACCCCAATTTAAACCTCCCGAAGAAGTATCGTGAACTTCTCTAAGTTTAATTTGTACTTCATGCAATTTATCTACATCTGTATGAATCTGACCAGTAACATTATCTATCTTTAAACAACATCTTGTTTTTATTAGTGCACAAACGCCACCTTTGGAGGCCAACAAGTAATCTAGGGCGAACCTATTTTGCATAATCATAGCTGAAGCTTGTTCCTGTTCGGCAGACAATTTTTCAATAGCATCTCCTGTATTATTAAAGGCTTCATCTAGTATATCTGCTAACAAGTTTAATTTATACATTAATTCAATAACCCCCCATGTAGGTACAAAACCTGCAAATAGCCTATCTCCTTCACCAGATTTTACAGTTCTTTCGGTTTTATCTTTTTTGGAACTAATAACCTTTCTTTTATTCCTTACCCTTCCTTCAGGCAAATTTTCATGAAGGGTTAACGCTGGGATAATATTACCTAGATAACAAGTTCCCACCCAATTGCATGGAAGTCTTTTTACCGCCCAACTACCACATAAATAGTACACCCCAAATGGAAGATGGATATCAATAACATGAGAATCTGAGCAGTCAAAAATAGGTTGATTAATATAGGGCAGTAGCATAAAAAGATTGGAAGTTTTAGTATTAAAGTAGGCCCATCTCAAAATAGTGACATTTAAATGTTCATTCTGATCATAATTATTATCCATGATTTCTACCTCAGAAGTCAAATTTACCCATACATGATTAGTAATCACCTGGATTCTATCCTTGATGGGACATTTTGTTAAAATATCTTCTAATAAGGGTTTCCAACAAAAAGCTTTCAATCTACCAGTACAAGGGGCAGAATTAGTTTCAGACCCACATAGATTATAAAGGACATTGTTTTCAAAAATAACAATAGCATTGCTTATAGGCTTAACAATCTTGGCAGGACTTTTCTAAACCCTGTTAGAAATTACTACTGCTCTGCTAGTAATGGGATATGTTAAATGAACCTTAGCAGGTTCCCCAGATTTGGATACTTCATTCTGAATAAATCCAACAAACCCCGTTTTATTTGCTCTTATTTTCTCACAAAGACCCATAAAGATTCCATAGACCATGGCACCCCCACAAAAGGATAACCATAGTTCATGGAATGCGGAGCAAACCCACAAACCCAACAATGATTACTTTTGTTTGACAATTTATACAATTCAGTAGCTGTTTTAAAGAAATGATTATCTATCTCCCAAGAAGAAAAATACTTGGCTCCCTGGTCCAAGCTACACGTGTATTAAAGAAGAAAAAAGTTAATGTAGTGTAGAGGATGAAAAATTAAAAAAATGTCATAATGACAATCATTAAGGACAATATAAGTTTAACCAGTTTGAGATTCATGAAGAAAAACAGTAGAGTTGACTTTGGAATAGAAAGATACTCCCCTTAAAAAGTACCCCTTTTTAGAAGGGAAAACGGCTTCCTTAGTCCTCTATTCTTCTTCCAGTGAAAAAATCTTTTCCAGCGCTTGTCAGTTTACAATGGGAAATGTGGATCCAAGATTTAACCCCTGCGACTTTAACAGCTGAATTAGTGGTTAATAACACTTGACAAGGTCCTTTCCACCTTGGTTGCAACGCGTGCTTTCGTGAATGGTCTTTTATCATAACATAATCTCCAGGAGCGATGGCATGCAAAGGTTGGTATTCACTTGTTCGCTGTACAGCTTTTACCTGCATATAGAGAGACTAATCGTTTTGTTAGCTACATGCAATACGTCATTACTAAATCATCATTTATCTCATGAGAATAACATTTTATAGGTACCCCTCCTGTGAACATTGGTCTTCCCATTAGAATTTCATGATGGGATAACCCTGCTTTCAAACTAGAGAGAATCTCATAGACATTAAGGCAAGAGGAAGTGCATTAAGCCACTTTAACTTTGTCTCTGCTACAATTTTTGCAATTTTATTTTTCAATGTTCCATTGGCCCTTTCTACTGCTCCTTCTGACTGAGGATGATGAGAGCAATGTAAATGATAAGGGATTTGCAAACTTTTTGCAATCTGTTGCACTACTTTTCCTGTGAAATGTGTTCCCTGATCTGAGTAAATGTGCCGAGGCAATCCATACCTGGGTATAAATTCTTGTAACAATTTCTTAGACACTGTAGACAATATCCGCATGGCAACAAGGATAAGCCTCAATCCAACCTGAAAATGTATCTAATATTACTAGCACATACCGATACTGCATTACCTTTGGTAATTCAATGAAATCCATTTGTAAATTTACAAATGGACCTCATGAACAGGGAGGATGATTTAGCTGCATAATCTTAGGTCTCTGACCTGCATTGTATTGTAAACAAATAACACATGAAGAACACACCAGTGCCAATACAGATTCTAGGCCCAGCCTTGACCATTCAGAATTAAACAACAATGATGGCAATGCTGGTCTTCCACTAAATATACATTCTCCCCACAAAAATCACTTACTTCTTCTTCCCTCAGTATCACATACAATTAATTTACTTTCAAATGTACCATAGGTTCTAGACCTTGGGTCACAGGTACACTAACAATACATATTCAGACCCCAATCTTCCTCTACATCTAGTCTGTCTTTTTCTTCTAATTTCTTTCTTGCCCCCTTTACCTCCTTGCAATCTGTTGCTATATGACCACATCCATCACAATTGAAACATTTGATAAATGTTCTTACATTATTCTGTGGGGGTCTTCTGGCTGTGTTTTGTCTTAGCTGATGTGCATAATATCTAACAGGAATTTGTTCAGCTTGTAGCATTATGTGCTCAGCTTTTGCATTTTCCTTGATTTGAATAGCTTGTCAAATTTCTGATGCTGCACTTAATACAATATTAAGTGATTTATCCCGCCATCCCAGTAATGATAACATCAATTGTTTTTTTACTTTAGCATCCAAACCATTTACTATGGTATTCACTATGAACGGCTTAATTGATTAATTCGTGATATCTTCAAAACTTCCAAAAACCTTAATTGCTTCCGCATATTCATAGGGGTTTTCTCCTTTCTTTTGCACTATGCTATGTATAGTCAATAGGCTGGGTAAAAACTGTTTTTACTTTAATGCTGAGGAATGCATACCAATTTTTTAAGAACAACATCACTCCTCTCATCAGGGCAATTTTCCCATATGTGTGCAACTGCTTGTCCCCCCACCCCTGCAGGCCATGAAAAAGGTGACTTGTTATATCCTACCACCCATTTAGTATGTTCTGTAGGGGTTAATACTGTCTCCATTAACTCATTACGATCTTATGTTGTGGGGAAATAGCTGGCACACATTATTTTTAAATGTTTTACAAACCCATTTGGATCTAGAGGGGGCAGGAAATGATACCTATAAAAATGCTATGTCTTGTGGGCTCCACGGTTGACAAATCCTCCGTGGTCTCCCATCATTATCCATCTGTCCCACTTCTCTAATAGGTAAAATCATAGCCTCACTCCCATCACTCCCATCACTCTCAGGCAACACATTGCTACATCCTGATAAACCTGTAGTTACCACAGCATGATCAGCAAATCTTTTAGGCAGTCTAATATCCCTCTCAGGTCTACCACCTCAATGCAACATGGCTGAGGCACCAGCTAAATTTTGGGGTACAAGCTGTGGTGCATCATTCATCTGCTGAGGGGCGGTGACCCAAAGAGGGATTCATAATCTCATGATTAATCAAAAAATCCTCATCATCATTATAAGGCGGAGGATTTTTAACATTTCTTTTTAAATTGTACAGTGAGGGATACAAACAGGCAACACCAGTACCCTCTCCTTTACATGCCCCTCCTGTTGCACCAGACTGGGGGGAACATTCTTGCTTTTTCTTTTCAATTTCCTCATGCCATAACATATATGCAGACCATTCCAGTTTTGAAAGACTTTTTCCATTTAACAACATTGTTCTTAAACTTAACAACACCCAAGGGTCTAATGACCCCACCACTGGCCATGGATTTATATTATTCTTAGTTAACTTTGCCCATTTCTTTGAATACATAATACTTGAAGGGCCATATTTCTGTTTCATTAAATAAACTGGGGAATCACTGGGTATACTATCCCCATGATCAAGCTGCTTGCCATTATTCAACCCCATTTCTGTTACTTGTACGTTGAAACACCAAATGTATACACTCACTGTATCACCTTTTGAGAGATCGAAAGGTCACAATTTTCAGCTTGTATACTAACTGACAACTGGAGTTTACACAAAAATCTCTTCTCAAATGATGTTACAGTTTATCAAACTTTAAACCATATACACACAGTTATACAATTTTAACACAATACATCTTACTCAAGTGCTATGTTTAACCTATGAGTTTAAACAGTTAATACAAGACAACTTAATTTCACCTTGCTACGTTTAGACTGGGTGAAATTAAGACACTAAAACAAAATAATCCAATCTCGCTTTGCTACGTTTAGACTTGGGAGATTAGATTCATGTGGCTAGCCAATTAATACAAGACAACTCAATCTCACCTTGCTACGTTTAGACTGGGTGAAATTAAGACACTAAAACAAAATAATCTAATCTCACTTTGCTACGTTTAGACTTCTGAAGGCCCACCAAACCCCTATTGGGTCTGCGAAGTTTAGTCACTTAAGTCTTCCTAGGGGACTACCTGTCAGTGCTACCACTGATTCTAGAATCACTCAGACATAGACACTAATACTGCAGTATATTTTACAACAAACATAAATAGTAACGTTACAAATGGTCAATAAAAGGCTAAGAAATCAGGTCACACAGACTAGCATTTACCTGCACCGTTCTTTGTTTCATGGACACTCAAAAATTACACTAATGCCATGTTTTATAAATGGTATGGCTTACCTTTCATATGACCGGTCTGTTTGAGTGCCCACGAAATGGTTGGCAGGTGCAGGTGTTCCGCTGGTGTCTGTGGTATTCTGATCCCGGACAAAGAGCCCCCAACTGTGGAAGTAGACAAAAATATTACCAGGTTCAATAAAAAGCGTTTAATTGACCATTACAATACACAGAGATATCTCATGGAGATTGGCAAGAAGCAATCTAACATCATGTTACAATTCCTCATATTTTATACATATGACCCGGAACTGGCCTTTCGTTTAGCTTGAATCAGAACTCCAAATATGGTCTTATTTCCTATTGGCTAAATTCTAGCATAACTGACAAATTTAAGGTTCAAAAGTTTAAGCATCCCATGATCTTTCTAACAGATAACTTGACCCCAGTCATGCATCTTACTTCCCTAAAATATCGTTTGTCTATGATAAAAGTTAACACATATAAGCCTGACTTCCTCTTTCACAACTTAAGCACACATTTCACCTTTCCCCCCCCTGGCAACATCTGACAAGACACGCTTTCAAAATAACCTTTCCTTTTGCAATCCAAAAAACAGTCCAGACATCCATTTATAAATTGTAGCAATAAAACATAGTTTCTTCTTATTTCTTAGAGTAAATATTCTTCTTTGATTATATTTTAAGATGATGAATAAACAGCAAAATGGCTGACAGCATGTCAGTAGCAGGTTTCATATGTTCACAACAGTAAGGCACCGCTTAGGCCTTCTGGTTCGCTGTGGGTGGTCTAGGTGGTTGGGGGGTGTGGAGCTTTGTTTGTTAATAACATGGTGTGGTGGTTGCCACAGGGCAATCTTTGTGTAGAGTAAATGATTTTTGTTGGTTTTTCAGGCCTAATCGTTGGTTTATAAGGGGGGACGGTGGTTGGTGATCTTGGTTTGTTTGTGTTCCTGGCTGGTGGGAGGGGTTCAGGGTGTCTGTCACTCCTGTGAGATTTACTCATTTGCTCCCTCTGGCATTTTAATGGGTTTGTCTTTTCTTCCAGTTTAGGTATGCTAATTCTAGTTATGGTTAACCCCATATATTGCTATTTTGGTCCTATTATTTGTACCTTTTACATTAGACATTTAGGTTCACAAGATCCTGTGCATTTATAGTTCCCTAATCATACAATAATATATACATACATAGCTGTAGGGTAAAGCATTTAAATAACAGATTGCAGTAATGGTTTCCCACTAAGTGGACCGGAGTTAGGGGTAGGGTTAAGTGGGGTTAGGAGGGGTAGTGGATAGAGATGGATGGGTATGATAAGAGGTACTTGCGTTATGATTCAGGTAAGTCCTTGTTCAGCTATTTTGGGTTTCAGTTAGTTGTCTTGGTTGTACTGCATCCGTATGTATGGCTGTGTCCGTTTCTGGTGGTGTTTTAACATCGCTTTGGTATGCTCGCGGGTCATTTGTTACAGTTGCTTCTATAGGACCTATTTGTCGTATTATATTGGTTGTGAAGATGTTCTCTCTGCTATGTTCGGATACCCAGATCTGTGTTCCTCCCTTGTCCGGTGTTGTGGAGAATTGGGTCGTGGATTTTCACAGTCCTGTGGTTTACCTCGGCATTTTGGGCGGTAGTTCCGTCATGGAAATATTTGTTTAGGGCGTCCGTTTTCTGTCCTGGGGCCTTGCCTTGATGTTGGGTGGTCGCCCCTGACTTTTTGGGGTGTCCCATTTTGCTTTGTCGGCCTGATGGGACAATAAGGTCCGCCGGAGCTCGGCTAGTGTGCGTCCAGCTTGTTCCGCTGTTGGCTCCACCCCCCAAGCAGACACATTTTTATGATAAAGGCATCTCTTTTGCCGAAACGTTGGGGGCTTGCTGGTTGATTTTTCTTCTCTCTTCTCACTAGTTCTGGTATGCATTTGTTTTTCTTATATATATATTTATTGATGGGTTGTTAGGATTTGGTATCTCAATTATTTATTACATTGATAGTTAGAAATCTGTTTACTAAATATCCTGCTTGGTTGCAATTATAGAACGTTTGACAATTTTTGTATACTATTAGTATGGGATTCATGTTCTGATTTTTCATGATAGGCATTGTGAGATAACTATTTTTTGTGGACCTATCTAATATTTTTTTTTCTTCACATTTATGGTTGTGCTCCTTGACTGGATATTATCTGTAATTTCATGTGGTCCTTAAGGAATAGGACCTTGTTTGAGTGAGCACTCAGATTTCTAAAACATTTTTTGGCTTTTTTTTTTTTTATATTTTCTTTATCAACATTTGACTGACTGTGCTTACCTATTTCTAATTATAACTATATTGTATTATTCCCCGACACGTTGATGTTCAAATTCCACTTAAGATGAAGTCTACACCATAAGCCCTAGAAGTGCATATAAACTATAGAAAGTTTTAAAGACTAGAGTGTCTTTTCCATATTCACAAAGTACATATTATTCTTCGCTTCTGAAGGGAAACTTGTACTAATGTATGCACACTTCTTGTTGCTGACACAAACCTGGGTAAGGTAATAGTCCAAACACTATATTATTTATTTACTTAAATGGACATGATAGTCACCACAACAACTACAGCGTAATGCAGTTGTTCTTGTATCTACTACCTGTCCCTGCAGGCTTTTTAATGTATACACTGGCTTTTTTAAGAAAACTGGCAGTCACTCAGACACAGGGCTGGCACGTCCATAAGGCCATAGAGTCCGCCAGATTATGAGTGCACAATATTTATAAATCCCTTCCTCTGGCTAGGGACTCTTTTTTTATTTATTTATTTATTTAAATCACTGCAGCCTACCTCACTCTGCATCCTGCAGCCAACACACAGCAGATTGTCTCCTTCTAATGATGTGAGGAGAAGGACGTGACTTTCACTGCTCTAATCCCAGACTCCCCCGCGGACCTATCTATCACTCACATTTTTCTGAGCCTGTTAAAAAAAACTGTCTCAGGTAGCACAGCATAGGTGAGATAGTTGTATTTGAAGACCGGGTAAGTGGCAGTGTTTTCCTCAATAGTAGGAGAAACAGGAGAAGGCAATACCAGTTTAGGTAACATAAACAATATTTATAAAACAAATAATATAAACATATTACATTTAAGTTACTGAAGTGTTATAGAGCATGTCAACGGTAACAGAACACAGCACAACATGTTTCAACACTCCTGGCATCTTCCTCAGGCGCCTATCCTCAAGAGAATATTATCCAAGTATTACCTGTGGTTACTATACTTGCATATGAAATTTGTTTTCTGTTTTCACATTTTCTGACGTAATAATTATACCAGACTTTGGGGCATATTCATGCTTTTATTATATATTATAATAGACATGTATAAACCTTTTACGAGGGTTGCATGTCATTGCCATTATGGATTAAGTAAGATATAACCCACCATTACAATATTTTATTGTGCGCTGTTCACTTTATTTCTTTGCTGTGTTTTTTTATGTGTGACTATTGTGACTCGTTTTACAGTGATAACTAGCTACACTTTATGCTCCATTGCACTTTAGCTGTTTGTATTCAATTTCTATTAAAATTTGTACTTTTTGTAAAATGAAAGATGACACACAGGGGAATATTGCAAGCCCTATTGATCTGGTGGGTGTAAGTGATTTTAGCCTTCAGCTCCATGTGCTGCAGTCAGAGATCAATTCTCTTATGAGATGCAGCACTGCGCTGTCGGAGCGTTGCCATGGTAACCTGAGGCACTGCTCATACCTGCTGTCTTGCATGAGGGGCTTTTAGCCCCCTCTCCCCTCTAGTGAAAGTGGACCAGTGAGAGAGATCTTTGATCTCACCACCAGCCCACATAGGCATATAGCAAGGTCAGTGCTTCGATAGCGCCCGCTCTGCATGGCTGGCAGGGGAGATTTTTTTTTTTAACTCCCCTGCCTGCCTCTGCCTATGGCCATTGTTGCCCATTGGGCATTTGCCCAATGGTCAGTGCCTTTAAATGAAAGGTCATAAATATTCATAATCGGTGTGTCCTCTAATAAATATCGTCACGTAAACCACATAATAGATAAAATACACATTGTATTTGCATAGACCAAGGCAACATTTAAAACACTGACACATATTGGCCATGCCTAAGAACGGATTGTCATAACAATGCCATCACCATAATTCCTGCCGTGACCCAATTGGTAGCAGGTTGGGCATTCAACCTCGTGCAAGAAAATCTTATTGGCCTGTGCGTATTCTGAATTTTAAGTCCAGTTGCAGTGTCGTATTGGCTTCCTCTTTGAAGCACAATTTTATTTGTATAGGTTTTTTCCTATATTTAGTAAGTAGATTTGTGTGCAGTTTTCGTCTTATTTTGAATTCTCCTTTTTGGTTTTGGTAAGTTTTTCTTTATGGAAGGTATATTATATCTTTTCCTGTATCTATCAATTTCTACTTGTTATAGCAGAGATTTGCTTTATTAAGGATATAAAATAAATCTTATGCCGCTATGGATTCAGATCCCTCTGCTCCTAGAAAAGTCAAACTCTAAGAGACATAGGTAAGCTATCCTATTTTTTCTGTCATTGCCAAACAAGAGTGACTGTTACTAATTGAAATTCCCTATAATGAAAGCTCTACGGGAACAATATCATCCGGATCATACAAGTGAAGTCGCCCTAAAGGATCCTTTGTGAGGCATATGATAAGCGAGCCTTGTAAAAGTAGTCTCCGTGCAGACTGTCTGAAAGTGGTTTTAGGCCACTTTACTCCTGTGCCATATATTATGCAATATCAAACAGGAGGTATCTCAAGAAGTCATTGAAACTGTTGAAGCTCAGATATTCTGGACAATTCCCAGAATGAATACTCTGGGGAATCCCTGGAGATGTATACATTCAGAGATATCGTAGGATAAGGATATTCAGCCTATTTCAGTAGTTTCAGAATCCGCTCACGTGGACCATTTGATTTCCAGACTTTTCAGGTCCTTATGCCTGAAATAATCTAAGTTTGAGCCTTCTATCTCTAGCCTTTCTTTTCAGATGTCAGATGGTGCAGAGCATCTTTTCCAGTTCCCGGTCCCCTTAAAATCCTTAATGGCAGGATGGTTCTACACTGAGAGTTTTCAACACAAGGGAGTATCTCAGTCTTCATCCATTGGGACTTAAGACGCTAGTACCGAAGACTCTGCTCCTAAATGGACAATGCAGTCCACTTAGGAACACTGTTCCACTCTGCCTGTAAACAATGCGGGATCTCTCTGACACTCCATGGAGTAAAGATGGTCTTGACCCTCTCTAAAGCCTATGTGGCAGCTGGCACAGGCTTTCATCTTGCTGTAAACTCTTACCTCAATCTATAAGGATCTAAGATTGGTTTGGATAATTTGGAGGAGCATATCAGAGATATTTTTTCTTTGACAATTTACAAGTCATTAAGATGGAAATAGAAAAAGTAATTTCTTGCTAGAATATAAGGCAATCTATGTATCTTTTTAGTTGAAGACTGTGTCTACTAGCCCGGCTCTCTAGCTTAGTACCTGGTCCGCGGATATGGTAGAGGGCAGGAAAGCTTGTCTACTTCAAGACTTTAGGTTCAAGAGACCCTTTTGATCCATGGACTCTAATTAATTTCCTTCCTGGACCAAGGTATTTCACACCAGGAAGAGAGTATGGTAGATCTCAATCTTGAGAAGTTGTCATTATTCTACCAGAGGAAGAGTAAATGTAAAAAGATGATTTGTAAATTGCATGGCTTCCCTTCAATTAGAAAAATTAGAAACATTTCAAAAGCAACTAGAACACAAAGATTCTGTTTCTAACAGGTGAATGGAAATCCATTCTAGTTTACAGGATTCTTGAACATTCTTTATCATAAAGGTAGTATTCCTAGTACATTGGATGCTGTCTATAGATTTGCAGGATGCTTATTCCCATGTATCCATTGCCCCACATCACCAGATGTTTCTCTGATTGCAGTGGAAGGACACTTTTATTTTTACATCTTCATGGTGAAAGATGAATTTGTGGAAGTGTCTTGTTTTGTGTATTAGTGCGGACAGTTCGTCCATTTTTATGGTGTCTTTGATTTTGTGTTGCACCGTGTCTATGAAGGGAGTGTCCGGGCCTCCCCACTTTTCAGCTATGGCTCGTCTCGTGGCTAGCGTGATAAGGGCGATCGGTTTGTTTTGTGCTCCGGGTGTGTTAGAGTGTGGTTTGGACAGGAGCCATGTCCACGGGTTTATTGGAATATTCGTAAGTAGGATCCGTGACACCAGGTCTGCAACCTGTTGCCACAGTTGGGCAATTGGTGTGCATTCCCACCACAAGTGGTGGTAAGTTACCTTGTGTCCTCATCCCTTCCAGCATAAGTCTGTGTCAGACCTGCCACCTGTTTCAATTTGAGTGGTGTGAGATGCCACCTCATTGAAGTTTTATAGGCTTGTTCCTTTACTACTGGACCAGAAAAGATTTTCAAGCCTCTATATAAGCCATCAGCAGATGGAAAGTCTTGGCTATTTTCAGTCTACTATGCCCTAGCAGGTACAGTACCTGAAAGTCTGCTCTCCACTAGAGCCATTTCTCCCACTTGAGCATCAGTGGACAAGTTTCCCTGGAACTTATAGGTAAATGGCTGCTTGGTCCTCAAACAATAATTTTCAGATCTTTTTTTTTGGTACATTTGAGTTGTTCAATTTGATAATGTGGCAATAGTGGGCAATCAATTTTTAATTTCCAATGCCCTTCTGAGGTTTGTGTATGTGTTTTCACTTTGCATTCATATTTTGGAAGTCATGGTATTTCTTTCCTTCCCTTGGTTATTGCTTAGGCATTGCCCATTGTTGTGCTGCCATGGATATGGCCATGGGGAAAGGAACATGTATCCCTAATCTTATTTTCCTGGTCATAGGCCATGACAGCACAAAGATCCTGCCCTGGGATATTGCTGGAAACAAGACAGAGTGAAAGGGTGAGAAGGGTAGGAGGATTACTTATACCTTCTGTTTTAATTAGGTTCCTGTCTAATTAGGGATAGGGAGGAGCTACCTAAGGTCACAGCAAGTAAATCCATATGCTCTGTATGTGAATGCCCTGCCTGCTACCCCTTGGGCCACTGCAGGAGTTATGGTGATGGCATTGTTGTGCTGCCATGGCCTATGACCAGGAAAAGAAAATTACGGTAAGTAGGAATATATATACACACACACAATTATGGATCTTTATAGTCACAGTAATAATCAGGTTGACATTGTGTGCCAACTCTGCATATATCACAATGCTTCACCAACAGCCTTTATATAGAAGGATGTTAATACATTTTTAAAATATATGGATAGCTATTTTGGGTGAAAGTAGATAACTACTACTAATGCCCCTTCATAAACAAATACCTAACAATGTATCAGATTTATCTTCAATTTTCATTTTCCCCAACAGTTTAATGAAAATAATCATAACTTTTGCTGTCAATGTTTTAGTTAAAAACTATTAGTTTATAACTTAAACTGAAATGTTGGCAAAACAAGGTCTTTATTAAGAAGACTAAGGAATGCCTTTCATTTTTGGTGAATTTGACAGTCTGCTAGATTGGAGAGAGAGACAGAGAGAGAGAGAGTGTGTTAGTTTTTTTTTCTCCAAAAGAAAGCCAACACTCAAGGACTTAATCATAAAATATGTAGGCTTTTAATCCAAGCAGTAAGTCAACATTTCAGTTCACTACAGTGAACTTTCCTCAGGACATAAACAGCATATCATAAAGCATTAACTTAAATAAGGAAAGCTAACTTACCCAACCTCCATCGCCTGTGTGCTGGCGTGGACTGCTCCTCTTTGCGCATGCGTGAGATCAGGCCCCTCCCCCTGTGACATCACAACATCTGGGATGTCCAAACCCATCACCGTGGCAACGTGTAAACATGTCCCCGGGCGGAGTTAAACTCTGTGATCGTGCAGAGACTAAGATGCTATCAAGAGACAGATAAACAAGTGCCTAATGTACAAGATCGCTCATCTACCTAATGGGCGAAAATAAAGTGATCGTAATTTACATGTGTACTTAATCACTAGCAGGAACATATCAATGTGTGTAGCACGAAGACCTTGTAGTGACTGTTAAAGTGTCAGTGCTCATGTAAGCAAAAATAGAAGTCAACAAGTGAAAATGTAGCTAATGTGCCTAAATATGTATATAAACATTATGTAAAGTGTGACATGCAATTGCAGTGTGTACAAAATATGTGCCAGACATAAATCAGAGCAACAGTTAGATGCTATAATACATTGGTCACAACTGGGAGATACAGAGTAGATCTGCTGCTAAGGAGTGCAGAATATCTATACAATTAATTAGAGACTATATACAAATGCACATCCCATCTAAGCTTGACTCACAAAGAGACAGTGAGTCAAAGAGACAGTCTGACTGTGAGTCAAAGAGACAGAGAGACTGTGAGTCAAAGACACTGCTGAAACTGTGTGGAAAGTAAAGGTATTTTGTAAGCCTTTATTCTGGTTTGTTAAACTACTGGGGCCCGCTTAGCTGCCCAGTAGCATAGAAAGAGTACTCTGTTAGTCTCCAGTGTGGAGTAGGAGTTTATTTTGGTTTAATGCTTTGCTGTGGCTAAATTGGGGACTGCAAAATTTAGTCTGGAAAAAAATGTACATAGTATGAAATCCAACAATGGCAGTCAAATATACACTCTGGATAGGAAATGTAGGAAACCAGTTAGATTACTTAACAATACTAAACATGAGCACTAAGCACAACTTTAAATATAGATAAATGCAACATTATGTACTTTGGGGTCAACAATGCACCAGTGACACAACTAATGTAGATAAGGCCCTGGTGCAAAATAAATAAATGTCGGGGTCCCTTCTAGCACAAGGTTGGTCAAAAGGTAGATTATTCACTATTGTGCAACTTCCACAATGATTTGCCAGCTGTGGATATAGCATTTTCCCATTTTCCAGGGCTGTTTGTGCGTTTGAATGTATGCATGTTTTTGTAAGAAGTGTGTGTTTGGGTGTGAATGTATTAGTGTATTTGCATGTACAATTTGAATGCAGTGTGTTGGTATTTAATGTTGGTATGCAAATGGGTTTAGATAGGAAGTACAGTGGGTTATGTAATGGGGGTATGGATATGGGTTCGACATGGTTATGTTTGGGGGTATGTATTAAGTTTTTTTTCTGCATGATTTCTTTCATGGTATTTACAGCTTGTAAAAGATACACATACACGCTGACACAAACATAATGATAGATGCACATACATGCTGACACACAGATACACATACACGCTGAGACACACACACACTAGCTGCAGAGCTCCAGCCATACATAGTATAAATGTTAACACCGAGCTGAATTGAATACTTTAAGTTAATATTCAAGTTAGTTTGAAAAAGATAAAAAAAAAATAAAAAAAATGCATTGACACCCAGGGGTTTGTAGAATATCTGAGATTAGAACTGTTACCTGTCTTATTTTAATGGTTAGCAACCTTGCAGCTGCAAATATTTATGAACTGCAATTCCCAGCATACTCAGCCAGCCTGTATACAGAGACAAGGTTATCCATCCCTACACTATCTACCCATAATACAGGATTGCTGCCTCTGGGTCAATGGGGGGTGACTACAATACCCTAATGGGAATCCCTGTCTACTTAAATCCTACAGTCAGTAGCTCCAAATGGGTATTTATTTATATCTGATTTACTTACTTGCAGCTTGTTCCAGCCTGACTCTAGTGTCTTAGTCTCACTGCCAGTGATCAGCATGCTGACCATGGAACCTCAAGCTGAACTTGCCTCATCCACCCATTGCCTCATCCTCCTCTTGCAGTTGTTACTGCTGCTCCTGTGTTCTTGCTTATCCTTTCATGTCCTCCCGCACGGCTCTCTCTGGTAATGGGGAGGAAGTGATCTCAACTCACTTCCTCCCAGCACCATCTGACAGGGGCGGTTGTACTGTCAAAAGGGGTGTGTTGGCTGACTGGGCCCCTGATCAAAGATACCCAGGGCTCGAGTCCTGCAGGAACGCGTGGGAACGGCGTTCCTGCACTTTTTTCACAGCAGGAACGCCGTTCCCCCTGCAGGCACTCAGGGGGCGGCAAAAAATGCCGCCCCCAAATGCCCCCCCTTGTTTCCCCTGTCATGGGGGGGGGCAACCTGATGGATTGCCCCCCGGCGCACGGCTCTCTCCCTGTCACACGCGGAGAGGGAGCTGTGTGCTCTCTGCTCCCTCTCGCCGCGCGGGATGTCTGCTGTTGCTGGGAGCCGGGTTGATGACGTCATATTCCGGCTCCCAGCATCAGCAGACATCCCGCGCGGCGAGAGGGAGCAGAGAGCACACAGCTCCCTCTCCGCGTGTGACAGGGAGAGAGCCGTCCTCACTGCAGCCCCACTGGACCCCAGGGAAAGGTAGGGATGCTGGGTGGGTGGGATATGCTAATTTTTTTATAATATTATTAAGTTGTATATATGTATGTCTGTGTGTGTATGTGTGGATGTCTGTTTGTGTATGTGTGGATGTCTGTTTGTGTATGTGTGGATGTCTGTGGATGTCTGTTTGTGTATGTGTGGATGTCTGTGGATGGATGTCTGTTTGTGGATGTTTGTGGATGTGTGTTTGTGGATGTGTGTTTGTGGATGTCTGTGTGTGGATGTCTGTGTGTGGATGTCTGTTTGTGGATGTCTGTGTGTGGATGTCTGTTTGTGGATTTGTGGATGTCTGTTTGTGGATTTGTGGATGTCTGTTTGTGGATGTCTGTTTGTGGATGTGTGGATGTCTGTCTGTGGATGTGTGGATGTCTGTCTGTGGATGTCTGGATGTGTGGATGTCTGTTTGTCTCAGTGTGTGTAGGAGTGTATTTATGTCTGTTAGCGTTTGTACGTGTGTATGTGAGTGTATGTGCTTCTGTTAGTGTATGCATGTGTATGTTTGCAATTGCATGTATGTGCATACGTTATTGTAAGTTTCTGTCAAATAAGTGAGAGTCTGTCATTTAGTGTGTGTGTGACTATTAGTGTGTGTCTCTCTGTCAATGAATGAGTGTGTGTCAGTGAATGTGTGTGTCAAATCAGTGACGTCTGTGTGTTTGTCATTGAATGTGTGTGTTACTTACAGTGTGTATGTGCCAGTGTGGGTGTCTGTCAGAGAGTGTGCTTAAAGGGACACTATAGGCACCCAGACTACTATAGCTCCTTGAAGTGGTCTGGGTGCAGTGTCCCAGTCCCCTTAAACCTTCTCAGAAACTGCAATAATTACCTGAGGGGTAACTCCAAGTCTAGTGGCTGTCTATCAGACAGCCACTAGAGGGACTTTCGGGTGGTTAGGTGACCAAAAGTCACCTAACTGATGCTGGACGTCCTCACCCTGTGCATGAGGACATCCAGCATCTGCTAAATACCCATAGGATTTTAACCCCTTCAGTGTCGAGTGGGGGAGGGGAGGACATGAGAGGAGGGGGGCACTATATGGAATTATAGTGCCAGGAAAACAACTTTGTTTTCCTGGCACTATAGTATTTCTTTAAAAGGAGCAGGAAAAGGTGGAGTCTAAAGAGGAAGGGGTGGGTTCTTAATCAGGAAGTGGTGCACCCTTGACATGAAGGAGTGGTAAATTTAGATTAGGGGGGTGCTCTATAGTCATGTCTAGGGCAGCATAAAATTAAAATACACCACTGTGTAAATATATATATATATATATATATATATATATATATATATATATATACACACACACATACATATATATAAACATACATACAAGTGTTTTTTTTTTTTTTGGGGGAGAGTTCCCACACTTTTTTCCCCAGGACTTGACCCCTGAAGATACCCATTGAGTGTCCCTAAGTGTGAGGGACACCTGATGGGCCGTCTATGCGGGTGGGCCCTGGTGCTCCTGCACTGGAATGCACAAGCACTACCCTAAGTTGTAGTGAACTAGGGATAACATAAAATGTAATATTTACCCTACCTTCACCTGCTCTTGATATTCCAATTATTTCCAATTTAGTTTTTCCCAGTTTAGCAATGATCTTTCTTCCTCTTTATTTCCTCCTTTTCCCTAAGTATAAAAATCTCTCCTTGCACCCACTTCACTCATCCCCCCCCCCAAAAAAACACTTTTACATATGCCCCTCTCTGCTACACTCCCCCCTTCTCTCATCTCATGCTTTGTGCTCAGTTTTCTATTCTCTCAGTCGTACCCACAATTGATCTCATCCTAGACCCCATGCATACAAAACCCATTCACACCTCCTGTCACTTTCTCTCATCCTGCTTCTAGCAGCTCGTGATGTCTATCCTAATCCAGTGACCTTCACCTTCCCTACACACAATAAGAAAACCAGAAACCCCACAAACCTCATCACAATACCCTGCCCTCTACCCTAACTTACCAATATTCAGTGTGCACTCTGGAACGCCCACTCCGTCTGCAGTAATTTAAAATCAACAGCCATGCATGACTTTTTCATCTCAAAACTCACTCAGACTACTTGCACTTACAGAGACCTGGCTGTCCCCCTCTGATAGCGTTACTCCTGCCTCTTTATGTTTTGGTGGGCTACAATTCTCTCTCACTCCCAGAAGTGTAGGCATGGTGTAGGTGTAGGCATCCTTCTCTTCCCTCAATGTAAGTTTCAACCAATCATAAGTGCCCCTGCCCTAACCTTTTCTTCTTTTGAAGTTCACACTGTCCGCCTATTTAAACCCACTCCTTTAAGAAATGCTATAATCCTTCCTGCCCGCCCCCCTCCCAATCTTCCTGTCATCCTAGGCTATTCATTGTGCATGTTTCTTCCTGGCTTCCCCACTTCTTCTCATATAGCACTCCTTCCCTAATATTTGGGGATTTCAATATTCCAATCAGCAACCCCAACTGTACTGATGCCTCTCGTCTGCTCTCTGTAACCTCCAACTTTGGCATCATGCAATGGTCCAATTTAGCAACCCATGCAGCGGGAAACACTCTTGATCTCACCTTCACCAATCTCTGTAACGCCTCTTATCTCTCCAATTTTAATTTTCCTCTATCTGACCACCATCTGCTGACTTTTGACATTGACACACCCAAGACCCAACTGACACCACCGTCTGAACATCATTCTCACAGAACCCTCCAATGTCTTGACCTAGAGCATTTCTCTACTAATCTCCAAACTCTCCTTTTACCCATCTCAAACCTCACCTGTCCTAGCTCTGCAACCACCTCCTACAATTCTACCCTCTCCTCTCAACTAGACATCATGGCACCGCCTACATTTAAATGCAGCAAGCGCCCCCAACAACAACCTTGGCACACCAAGCTCACTCGATACCTCCAAAAATGCCCCAGAACTGCTGTACGCTGTTGGAGAAAGCCTCACTGTGCATCTGGCTTTCTCCACTATAAATGTATGCTGTGCTCATACAGCTTGGCTCTTTCCTCTGCAAAAGTAAATTACTTCAATACCCTCATAACCACTCTGTCCCGCGAACCCAAACAACTATTTCACACATTTAACTCTCTTCTTTGTCCTATTGTTCCTCCTCCAGCTACAAACTTCACCGACTCAGACTTTGCAACTCACTTCACTGACAAGATCTCTGCAATCAGGGAAGAGATCTCTCATCTTTCTTCTTACCCTTACAATACTTCCCCTAACCTCACTCCCTTTGCTGTTCTATGTTCATTCACACCCGCTACAGTGGAAGAGGTTTCTGCTCTGCTCCAGTCCTCCTGCCCCACCATCTGCTCCCTAGATCCAATTCCCTCACATCTCATCTGTACTATGTCTTCTTCTCTTTCTCTTCTTCTCACTAAAATTATCAATCTTTCTCTCTACTCTGGCATATTTCCATCGCCCTTCAAACATGCAACTGTAACCCTAATTCTAAAGAAGCCCAATCTTGACTCTAACTCCCCGTCCAACTACTGTCCTATCTTGCTACTGCCTTTTGCGTCCCAGATCCTTGAAAGATTTGTGTATGTGAGATTGACAGACTTCCTTGAGTCCAACTCTCTCCTAGACCCGGTCTGGTTTCCACACTAAGCACTCAGTGGAAACGGCACTGGCTAAAGTATCCATTGATCTACTTGCTGCAAAATCTCCTTTACCTTGCTGCTGCTTTTGACACTGTTGATCATCAACAGCTTCTTCTCATCCTCTGCAATATCGGCCTACAAGGTATTGCTCTCTCCTGGTGCTCCTCCTACCTCTCCCAGCACTCTTTGAGTGTTTCTTTCTCTCGATCTGATTCTTTTCTCCAACCCCTCTCTGTTGGTGGCCCCCAAGGTTCAGTCCTTGGTCCCCTACTGTTCTCCATCTATACTGCCTCCCTTGGTAAACTCATTAGCTCCTTTGGCTTCCAATATCATTTCTATGCAGATGACACGCAAATCTATCTGTCCTCTCCTGATCTCTCCCTGTCCCTCTTCACTAGTGTATCGGACTGCCTCTCTATTTCTAAATGAATGGCTGTCACTTCCTTAAATTCAACTTGACCAATACTGAAATTCTGGTCTTTCCTCCCTCAAGTGTTGCTATTCCTGTTTGTCTCCTTCCAAGTCAATGGCGCTACCATCAGCTGCACCATGCAGGCTTGCAGTCTAGGTGTTCTCTTTGACTCCCACCTTTCCTTCACGCCTCATGTTCAGTTTATCGCCAAATCCTGCCGCTTCTATCTCAAAAACATGTTGGCATCCGAACCTACTTAATGCCAGATGCGACTAAGGTGCTGGTCCATTCCACTGTCCTTTCTCGCCTTGACTACTATAATCCGCTTCTCAGTGGGCTTACATGTTTCAAACTTGTGCCATTACAGTCCATAATGAATGCGATGGCTCATTTTCCTTTCCGCCCGCACCTCCCACGCCCTCCCTCCCACTGTATCCCCCCGGCTCTTGAGTCGTCATGACTAGTCTCAACAATGTGATGAAGCACCATGGGACAGAGCAGAGGCCGAATAGAAGGTAGGTAAAACTGCTGAATGTGGACTAGCCACCAGAACATGGTATTCACAATGAATCCGCACAGTGAGAAGAGCTTCCCTCAGTTTTAGACTCGAGAACTGAACGTCCACATAGAGCAAATTCCTGGGAGATTAATGCCCTCCATCTCGAAACATTAATAAACACGTTGAGGGCACGGAGATTTCAAAATTGAGACAGCGTGCCATTACTTTTCAATCAAATAAGGAAGGACTCTAACCTGAGTAGTATAAAGCCCGGATGGATGAGGAACCACAGTCCCTAAACAAACTACCGGGGAACAGCAGGTGATACTGGCACAGGGAGTAATAGGAGGAGAAAGGCTCCAAAAGTGCGCTGTCAACCACCCTAAGTCATGCAGCTTGCTGTCCAGTGCGTTAAGAGCCACCTTGTGGCGCTCCATGGGAAGGCCACAGCGGCGTTTCCAAACAAGCAGATGGTACGATGGACCCATTCACGAAGGAGGTGTACATCCACCGGTTCTCCTCCATTCAGAGGAGCATCATCAGCCATCGGAAAAAACTGAGTCAGCGAGTCGCTGACATCAAGGAGCTTTTCTGGCTCCAGGCCCTTGTGCGGATCCATACCGGAATGTGCCAGAAAGTTGCAAACATCAGGTCAAAATAAGGGGTAAAGGACCACTTTATCCAGTAGTGTAGGATGAGGTCACCCTGCCCGACGCTTCAACCTGACTTATACAGAGAGTGTTTGAGCGAACACCTTAGAAACTCTGTAATGTAGCTGGGGTGCATCCACTCTGAAGAGTGTGGACGTGTAAAGGGGACGTGGCTTGAAGAGAGGCCGTCCCAAAGGATCCAGTATCTTCATGGGATTGACAGCAAGGGTCAACTGGGGACACAGAGCATCAACTGGGGAAACGTTGACCACCTTCTCCTTAACGTAGCGGGAGTAACAACCAAAGGTGACTTCACCGGGCAAGCAGCATTCACCCCCGAGCAGGTGTCCACATCCGCACATTTGGCCGCAACGGGGCCCAGTCTAGCCAATTTAGCAGGTAATTTGCCCTTGTGCGTGTGGGTGCATTAGCCTGTCCAGGGACGCTTGCATGTGGAGCTTGTCCCCAGGGGGTGGAGAGAACCATTTGAGTTAGAGCCTCTAGAGCATTAGGCTGCAAGGCAATCGGGGGTCAACCCCATGGAAGGCGGCAAGCACCTTAGATAGGGAGTCCATGAACGGAACACACAGGCAGGCTTGGAGTCCTTTGGGCACATAAAAGCTGAGACATCGGCCATAGTAGTTCCACTGAAACAGAGAAAAAAGCACAAGTCAGTGAGTCACCCAACAAGCACTATAGCTTAAAGCAGAGCAGCCCAATAGAGAGGGGGTCACTCTCTCTCTGTTGAAAATATTTGCGAATGACAAGATGGCTGGCTGTGAGTGATCAGACAGCACCATGTGACTGGTCATGAGTGACAGGATGGTTGGCAAGGACAGGATGGTACACCTGTGGCTGGATATGAGTGACAGGATGACTCATTGTGGCTGGCTGTCAGTAATCTGAATCAGCAGCCGGAACAAATAACCCATCATGGCCCGGACTGGGCTGGGGGGAGGTCATCCACTCACCCACTCTATACAGTGCACTCACGCCCCATCTCCACTCTCCTCACCCCCTCCCCCCTTCCATGGGGAGCCTGGAACACACAAAACAAACTACAGTTTAGTAGGTAGTCATGCAAACAAACAGTGAGGGGGGAGTGCATACCCATGTCTACAGAATATATGCTGTCCTCACATAAAAAAACCTGCAAGAGAGAAGAGGGAAAAAAGAGGGGCCAGCCAGACAGCCAGTAGAACCCCCACACAGCTGTACAAGTGTGGGCCAAGAGCCGAGACGCAAAGCGAGCGGCTCTGACAAAATGGCCACCGCGGTAACATGGCACATGGCATAAAGCACTCGCCGACAGGGAGATAACACAGGACACGGGCAGGTAAGAACTTGGCACTGAGCGCTGAAATCAATGCAGGGGGTGCGGGAGAGCGGGCAGGGGAAAAGAGTGTGGTGGACTCACAAAAGTGCCGCGACTGTGGCAATGCCCAGTGAGGGGAGACCAGAGACAAGCAAAATGCAGCATATATTGCAATATTAAAAATAGAGTAATGCAACACAACCCTGAGCAGACTCACTCTCTGAGCTGGGGAAAGCTAATCATGCACACAGTCCAAGAGCACCACACAAAACTAGATGAAATAAGAAACCAAACATACTAAGTAAATGCAGCTTAGAAATCAGGGCCAACAGGCAGCATGTAGTAATACACGCAGCATATCATAATACTTGAACAATAAAGCAATAAACAGCCCAGAGCAGGCATATTCTCTGAGTTGGGAAGTGCTCACCTGGAGGCAGGAGCAAAGAAAGAGGAAGTGGAAGGGTATGCCTGAGAGTTTTGTTCTACTGTTCTTTTGTTATGATTGATTGTTTCTGAAAATTATTATATATATATATATATATATATATATATATATATATATATATATTTCTTCTTGAGTAAAAGGCTTGCCAGGTTGACATGTCTATATTAACCAAAAATACTAATATGCAATATGACTTAGGGTTTCTTACGTTTTTTTCTTAGTTACTGATGCATAATAAAACAATAAAGGATGTTACATGATCTTGAATGTTCAACAGCAGATGGGAGTTGCTGGACTCCTAAAAGGATAGTTAGTCTCTACATAGTTAGACAGCCGGACAAGAAACAACCTTTTGCAGCAAGCAACAGCAAGACCTTGTGGTCCTTTGTCCCCTATTGTATATAGATATGACCATAATGACATCAGAGTATAACCCTAGCCATATAAGGACAAGACCTCCAATCCACATTCAAGAGTTCAGACAAAGAAAGCCTTGTGACTTAGTAATACCATCTGTTACTTATGTCAATCCAGACATCCATACATAATCAATAGAAACATAGAATATGCAATATTCTACATGGCCATTTTGTTCGGTTGTAATAGTCACATGGGCAAAAAAAGTCAATCTTCCAGGTTTTCTTTCCGTATTTTTTCAGCGATGTTTCTCAGTCTTAATTTATTGCGTCTGTTCCTGTAAGTCAGCCATTTTTTGTTCCAATTGGTTCATTTTAACTTTGCAGTTGTTGATAACCTTATTGAGTTTGAGCTATATTATCTTCTGCCTTATACATTTTTTTCAAAATGTTAAGAGATTTTCGTGTTGATTTCTATTAGATCTTTTTTGTATTTATCTGTAAAACGCATTTTTTTTTCCGTTGTATCGTCTGGAGAGTATTTTGGGAGCCCTGATTTACAGGTGTGTGGGGAGAAGGATAATTGTTTTTCTGGAGTATCTCCTTTTATTGTCATTTTTTTTTCTTTGATGGCTTTGGGTCATGTGGCTTATTAGCCATTAGGAAAATGTAACCTTGTCTGGGGCATAGACTTCAATTTGATGAGCAGTTAAGTCTTCATAGTAGCAAAAAAGAGAGATACAATGAATAATCAAATTATAGCAGCAATTGCCAAAGAGAAAAATGGAAAGTTTTCTTAACCCTGGCGTTTTCCTGGGTTTTGCTTGAATTGAATTACCTTTGCACAATATTGCTGGAAGTTTTGTGAGTATTAACCATCAATTTAACTGCTTAGCAGAGTAAACCATATTTTAACTGGATCAATCCTAGGAGATGTAAAAAAAATAAATAATAAAAAATCGAGTGCTGCTTGCACTAATTGACAAAAAGATGAGGTCTGTTTTATTCCACAACTTCTTTTGTGGAGTTAACCCTTTACTGGCCACGTCTAGCTTGACGCTCAGCCACCCCTGCGATGTATCAAATCAATCTCACTGGAGGTATACCCAGAGGTGCTTCCCTCTTCACCTCACATGTCGGGTGAAGATTCAGAAATCAGAGAAAATTCTTAATACTTTTACAGCACCTCTCAAGTTTCTTTTCTCTTTTTATTTACCTCTATCGGGTTCATCCTTTCGTTGCTCTGTCAAAATTCACTGCGTGGAGACACAAACGAGAACATTTTAGCAGTCCCTCATAGTTTCGACCCGGCTCTCGATACCGCTTCTCCCCCCTGGAACTAAAGCCTCCTTAAGGTTAACAAATTTAATTCTGTTTAGTCTAGAAAGACACCTCAGGTAACATTATACAAATATATTTTGGGGCAATACAAATTGTCTGGAGATATATTCATAAACTGGACTATACATTGTACAGTAAC
>OW240915.1:117384172-117424172 GCA_933207985.1 Pelobates cultripes
GAACTAGATCACAGCTGACCTCATCCAAATGTACCAGTTTTGGGATTCTTTGTGGTCAAAGTTTAAGCGTACTGGCTCTATGAATGATCACTGTGCATATAGACAATGTCGAAATATATGTACAAAACAAACAAAATTGGCCAAAGCCCAATTTTTCTGTGTAAATCTGAACAATAACCTATCAAACCCTAGAAACTTTTGGAAAGTCATAAATAAATTACAAACACCCCCAATCCACTCCCAACCCTCCACTGTCAAAGTGGATCCTGCAACTTCCCTTAGATGTAGCAAATGCCTTTAACAATTATTTTGTCGGATGCTCCACTGCCCTGATTGCCAAGGTAATAAATGACACACATCCTGAAACTACAAATGTGGATCAGGCTCCACTAAATTTGCAAAGACAAGTTCATTTTTAGACCTGTATCTATTAGTGTCATTAAAAAATCACCTTAATAATCTAAAAATGAAAAAAACCTGATCAAATCCCATCAATGCTGTTGAAGCTCAGTGCACCGGCAATTGCTAAACCTGTCGCAACCCTAATTAACGAATCCTTGGTGTCTGGATACATACTCAAACTTTGAAAGACAGCAAGAGTAGTGCCTATCCATAAAAGTGGTGACACTACCTTGGTTTGTAACTATCGGCCAATATCATTGCTCCCAGTATTGTCAAAAATCTTAGAAAAATGTGTCAATACGCAACTATGTAAATATTACCAACAATCAAACTATCTGATCCCTGATCAATCGCGTTTTCGCCAGAATCACTCCACTACAAATGCCCTTTAAAAAGTTTGCAATGACATCCAAACTGGCATGGAACAAGGAGACCTAACTGGAGCTATTTTCCTTGATTTTGCCTTTGAAAAACCACAACATTCTACTGCACAAACTCAAAAACTCAGGTATTGGTGGTTGTCCGCTAACCTGGTTTTAATCGTATGTATCGGATTCCTCACAATATGAGTCCCCTCCTCTCCCAGCCATGTGTGGTGTTCCCCAAGGTTCCATTCTCGGCCCCCTACTATTTACATTATTTATAAATGATCTGCCTAATGTCTGCAAATCCTCAAACCGTACGCAAACTACACCGTAATCCATGCGAGCAAATCCGATCTACCGCAGCTTGAGGCTGTGCTCCAAGACCAGTTTACAGAGGTAGAAAAGTGGATTGCAAAAAAACAAACTCTTCCTGAACACTGACAAAACTGTCACAATGATCTTTGGAACAGTACCTAAGTTACACAATTTCCACCTATCCATCAAAACTAATTTAAATAGCACACTGACCGCAGTCCATTCTTTCAAATACCTGGGTATGTTGTTAGACCCCAATCTATCTTTTGGCCTCCACATAGAAAAACTTGCATCTAAACTTTATCCAAAACTAGGTGCCCTGTACAGAAACAAATCCTGCCTAAGCCCTACAGTAAAGGAAAAGATTGTACAGCAAATGCTGATGCCAATCATTGATTATAGGGTATTATATGCACCTGCACCGCAATCCCACATTAATAAACTCAATACATTGTATAACTTGTTCTGCCGATTTGTGCTACAATGTAATTACAGGACCCACCATTGTGACATGCTAAAAGAAGTAAACTGGCTGTCGCTGGAATCCAGACCCACCCTTCATCTTTCCAGTCTTGTGTTTAAAAGCTTTTCTGGGAAGCTCCTGCCCTACCTACCTGCTCTGCTCAGCTGCTCCCACCTCTTATAAATTCCGATCCAGTACCAGCACTTTATTTAGTCTAACTCAATACAAAAAGAAAGCGGCCTGATCCTCCTCCTCCTACAGAGCGCCGCAATTGTGGAACGACCTCCCTCACACTTTAAAATCTTCCCCAAGCCTAAAGTCCTTTGAGATCCCTCTCTACATACCTCAAAACAGAATGCACATGTTATGGTTGATTATATATTTCCTACCTGGTCTATGTTAAAGTTTGCATATATTGTGTATTAATATTGTTTTTGTATTTTATTGTACCCTGATGTATCAATGCAATGTTTTGTGGACCCAGGACATACCTGAAAACGAGAGAAATCTCAATGTATCTTTCCGGGTAAAATATTTTATAAATAAATAGAAATAGAAAAAAAAATATCTATTTCTATCTGTATCTTTCTATTTAGCTATCTATTTCTAGCTAGATCTGTCTAGCTCAATCTAGCTATTTCTATCTACTCTTACTCACTCTCTCACACTCACTCTCTCCATCCATTTCTATCTGCTCTCTCTCGCACCCTCTCTCACACACACCAATCATCTGCCCCACCTCCTCACCTCCCCCCTTGCCCCTTAAATATAGTAAACTCTTACTTGTATTCAAGTCTGCAGCTGCTGCTTCCGGCCAGCCTGCTTGGCTGACGTGATCAGAAGTGATTCTCTGAGCCAATTACAATGCTTTCCCATAGTATTGGCTGAGACTGTCAATGAGGCAGATCAGCGGCAGAGCCAGCACAAGCTAAACATAGCCCTGGCCAATCAGCATTTCCTCATAGAGATGCATTCAATCAATGCATCTCTTTGAGGAAAGTTCAGTGTCTCCATGCTGAGGGTGGGGACACTGAATGGCAGTGCATCACACTGTGCAGCACTGCCCCAGGAAGCACCTCTAGCAGCCGTCTGATGAGTGACCAGTGGAGGTATCCCTAAGCTGTAATGTAAACACTGTATTTTTTTTCAGAAAATACAATGTTTACTGCAAAAAGCCTGAAGGGAATGATTATACTCCCCAGAAAAAATACAATAAGCTGTAGTTGTTCTGTTGACTATAGTGTCCCTTTAACCCCTTAAGGACCAAACTTCTAGAATAAAAGGGAATCATGGCATGTCACATATGTCATGTGTCCTTAAGGGGTTAAAGGGATCCTATAGTGCCAGGAAAACAGGTTTGTCCCTACGGTGCCCCCCTCACTCGCGACCCCCCCTTCCTGAATCCAGTGCCGATGTCCATTGGCGCTGGGTCAGGCTCCTCCCCCACTGACGTCAGCTGGCGGGGGAGACCTAATGCACATGCACGGCAATGGCAGCATGCGCATTAGACCTCCCCATAGGAAAGCAGTATTCAGTGCTTTACTATGGGGAAAATCTGATGCTGGAAGTCTGTGAGGACAAAAGTAGGTTTGGATTCCGGAGCACCCCCAGTGGCTGTCTGATAGACAGCCACTAAGGGCTGACTTAGACCTGCAAGTTCTATGGAACTTCAATGTCTTACATTGCAGCTCTAAGTGCAATCGGGAGACCGCACCCAGACCACTTCAATGAGCTGAAGTGGTCTGGGTGCCTAAAGTGTTCCTTTAACCCCTTAAGGACACATGACATGTGTGGCATGTCATGATTCCCTTTTATTCCAGAAGTTTGGTCCTTAAGGGGTTAAGCATTGTGAGTCTCTTTTGCTTTCTTTTGGCAAGTGGATCAACAAAGAGCACTAAATTCATTGAATGAATAATATGCCAAAGACAAATACAAATTGTACAAATACATTGTAACTGAAGAGATGTTAAAGTCGAATAATGTAGTGAAAATGTAATGAATGAACCAATGTTATAGTAAAAAAAAATATATATATATATATATATATATATGTATATATATATATATATATTGTTCTGTACTTTGAGTGCATTGTCATGCTTGAAGGTGCATGGTCTACCTTGGAGTCGCCAAACCTAGTTCTTTGCCACATTCTCTAATTGCTCAACAGATTTTTTTATTTTATTTTTTCATATCCTTGTAAATTGTAACCATTTATTTTATCCTCTTCTCTTCTGTTATATCAGTGTTTTCCTTTTCCATGTTGCATTTCTTACCTGAATGCATGTAAATGCTAGTAAATATTGTTTTTTGAGAAGTAATGGACAATAACATATAACTCCATCACAAAGGAAAAAGCTTGTATTACCCATTTAACCATGCAGCACTTGTTCTTTTATAATAAAGCTAGTAATGAATAAAAAATTACATTTTTATATTGGATTATAGTTTTCTACACTATATGTATACTCCAGTCTGCTCTTGAAGATAAAAACGTTATCTTAATTATCTACATCTCACCATGGCTTTAACCTTCTATATTCTTGATGGTATTTCAGAACCTTTAGACATGTCTTTTAAAGGATCGCTATATGTCAGGAAAACAATCTCGTTTTCCTGTCACTATAGTATCCTTAGCGCCCCAACCCTCAGGGTACCCCTCCCGCTGGGCTGAAGGGATTTTAACTTACCTTTATCCTCGGTGCTGTTGACCTCTCCTCCCCCGCTGACGTCCGTTTCCGAGTGGAGCGGAATGCACATGTGAAGCAAGAGCCGCGCGCGCACGCTTCCAAACAGTCCATAGGAAAGCATTTCTCAATGCTTTTCTATGGACATTCTGCACGCTGGTTGCAAATTTTGCATCCAGCGTTGCAAAAGCGCCTCTAGCGGCTGTCAAGAAGACAGCCGCTAGAGGTTGGATTAACCCTGCAATGTAAACATAGCAGTTTCTGTGAAACTGCTATGTTTACATCTGAAGGGTTAAAACCTAGGGGACCTTGCACCCAGACCACTTCATTGAGCTGAAGTGGTCTGGGTCACTATAGTGTCCCTTTAAGCATGTTATTCTTCAAAAAAAAAAAAAAAAAGGGCCAATTAGCTTTGTTTTATGCACTTTACTATTTGTTAAATTACTATAATATTCAACTCCTTTGTTTTGTGTATTGCTGGATTAACTTTCCTCAATAAATGATTGACAAAAAATAAATTTAATCTTAAAACACTTTTTTTTTTTGTTTTTTTTATTAATGCAGGAACCAAGACACTTACAGGGGATATCTGACATAGAAGATAGTAATATTTATTCTCTGATAACCTGTAAGAAGCTATATAATTCACCAACAAATTTTGGATTCTGTGTCAAGGTAAAAAGCTAAAATATTTTTTTAAATATATTTATATTTTGCGTGTGTGGGGGTTCCTTTTCTTTTTCAAAGATTATTCAGTTTGATGTGTTTAAATATGTTAACATACATGCAAAATAGTTTTTTTTTTTTCTCTATAATTTCCTGGGCGTTTGCCAGGTGTGTTTCGGACTCACAGCAGCCTGATATTCAACAGTGTCAGTGACTTGTGTGCAAAAGTGAAATCTTAGTAGTTTTATCTATAAGCTTTCTAAAGTTTCTTTAGTTGCTTCTGAGGGCAAAAATATTAAAAAATGTAAATTAAAAATCCATTTGTCTTTTTTTTCTTTTTTCTGCAAGACTCAAGGATGCTACACACTTGTCAATATGTTAACGATAGGTTATGATTTTGTTTTTACAATGAAAGAAATAAAGACTTTTGAATACAAAATAAATATTAAATTTTTTTTAAAAATGCAAAGAAATATGTAATTTAACACACAATAACTAGGTAAAAAATATAAAACTGTTTTCTTGTTTCAGCCTAGTAATAAAGACTGTACAAAATAAACACACAAAACATTTTCCAGATGTAAATAGTGCGTAATAACAGTGGGTCGTTTCTTCTCGTCACTTGCTGGATTGGTAGCCCTGTAAACATTATATTTAACCTGTGCTATTCATCCTTTTTGTTTCATATAGGGCAGTGATGGCTAACCTTGACACCATAAATTGTTCCTGTACTACATTTCACATGATGCTCAGCTAGCTTTTAGAGGCTAAAAGCTAGCTGAGCATAATTATTATTATTATTGCCATTTATATAGCGCCAACAGATTCCGTAGCGCTTTACAATATTTTGAGAGGGGGGATGTAACAATAAATAGGACAATTACAAGAAAACTTACAGGAACAATAGGTTGAAGAGGACCCTGCTCAAACGAGCTTACAGACTATAGGAGGTAGGGTATTAGAAACATTAGGACATGAAATATCAAGTAGGAGTGAAGCAGAGCTGGAGGAGAGAGCAAATCACTGTCCCATAGGAGAGAGCAGGAGACAGGTATGTAAGGTAGAGATTACTCTGGGAGGCCATAAGCTTTCCTGAAGAGATGGGTTTTAAGGCCCTTCTTGATTGAAGACTAGGGGAGAGTCTGATGGCAGTAGACAAGCTACTCCATAGGAGAGGAGCCGCCCGCGAGAGGTCCTGCAAGCACGAGTTGGCCAACACGTGCGAGCAGCGGTCAGGAGGTGGTAACGGGCAGAGCGGAGGGTACGAGGAGGGGCATATCTATGGATTAGTGAAGAGATATAAGTGGGGCTAGAATTGTTCAGTGCTTTAAATGTATGGGTTAGCACTTTGAATCGACTCCTATAGCATACAGGGAGCCAATGTAAGGACTGGCAGAGGGGTGAGGTGTGAGAGGACCGACTAGAGAGGAAAATCAGTCTAGCTGCAACATTCATTACAGACTTCAATAGGGCTTTTGGGGAGCAATAGGGCTTTTGGGGAGACCAATCAGGAGAGGGTTACAGTAATCCATGCAGGAAATTACTAGAGCATGGACAAGCTCCTTGGTAGCATCTTGCGTAAGAAAGGGGCTAATGCGGGCTATGTTTTTGAGTTGGAACCTACAGGACTATTATGAGAAATGTAGTCCAGAAACAATGTATGGCGCCAAGGTTAGCCATCACTGTTATAGTGCAACTAGTGCCTGGTGTGTTGTGTTTAAGGTAGAGAAAAGAAAGCTCACAAGAATCAGATTTCTGACTTTTCTTTATATGCCATGATTGTTTGGAAACTAAATGTAAAAATTCAGCTTGAAAGAGTTTCATTTGAGGAGGAAAAAAAATGTGTGCTTCAAGTAAGAGGCTATAAAGAAAACTATTCTGAAAGTACACATTCCATTGTCCAGTTATCCTAGAACTCTGTTTTGTCTATAGGCAACACTGCTCTTTCATTAATTGCATTATTATGAGTTATAAAGTCCTTGAGCGAGCCTTTAAAATAAACAATGGCCAGAGCCCAGATGATTTGAATGGAATCTCTATTTCAGGCAGACATGTCATAGTAGTACAGCTGAAACTGCTGAATTATGATATTGTTGAAAAATAGCAATGGCTGGGGATGTTACATATGAGTGATCCACATGCCTTCAAGTGACTGGCTGAGGGTTGTAGAAGAATAAAAGAGCTGGCAGAATAATTCCTGGAAGTTGCCTCACAGAGCCTTTGCAGACAGGTTCAGCTCTAGTCCTCAAGTCTGAGAACAATATACCTGTTCCTGTTATAATGGGTGGCAGTGGTGGGATATTCCTTCTAACCTATGGAGGTCAAAATCACCACCAGGACCCAGTCTCCATTGTCAGACTGCATTGTGTCTGTGGAGATAAACTAAATGGAGAGGACTCACTGTGGCTGAAGAATGCAACCCTGAAGAATCTAGAGGAAAGCAGATGACCAGTGGTCAGCAACAAAAGTTAAGCCTTGCTGATAGCCAATGTGATGAAAGAAGATAGGGAAAGTAGCAGCACTGCAGTCTCTTGGAACAGTAACTCCTCCTGTGTGGTCAGAAAACATTTGCCCTTATTCGGGCCCAATACCAACCTGGAGATGGTTAGGCAAGTCACCAAAATGCTGGAAGAAAAGTGGATCTACCAGATGCGGCTATTCAAGATCGAGGACCAAGATAGAGTATAGGTCCACAAACTACATCTAGGTTAGAGATCAAAAATAGGTAAGTGTGAACTAGATCCCCACAGAGCGATACTGGTAGTAGATTGAGCCAAGTCAAAGATCTAGGAGAGGGGCATCCGAACATCTTTTTCAGCTGAAAATTAACCCGGGCAGTGGCCTATGCAATTGTGTAGAAGAAATACCAAAACAAACATATTCTCTCTGTGAATGACCTTGAGAACAATCCCTTGGGTCACCGGTGACAATGGCACCCTGCTATGAAGGAGAATGGCCCTCCCACATTATTACTCAAAGTTTTTAATACCATGAGAGGTTATCGCATTTCCATTATTTTTACGCATCCAATATGTAAAAGTTGATCTCTAAGGAGTCAACATCATCCCCTGTCTTTCACTCCTTTGGGTGAAGGGGGAGCAGTTGTGATGCTAACAGCCTAAGTTTGTATACAAGGGGAAATGTTATAGAGTTATTTTGTTGAAGGGACGAATGCTGTAGCAAGTTCAGCTCTGGTACTAAAGCTTGAGAATAATCTATCCTGTTCCTGTTACAGAAGGATTTTTTTTTTTTTTTAGTTCAATATATAGAATGTATTCGCCTAAGCCAATCAGTGCATCAAATAAAAGAATACATGGAGATTACCAACCAAGATTTATTTTTCTTAATCTGTTGATTTGTTATTAATGACGATTCTTCTCTGACACAAATACAGGAATCATTTGTTAAATTAATAGCATTCCAGTCCACTAACATGGAGACTCTAGGCCTATTAATCACATCTGACATCTGTCTTAGCGGTACTTGTGCCAAAGCCCAAATGAGACCTTTTCAGGCAGATATTGGCAAACAGAATCTGATTGTATGATGTCTGTGACAGAACATCCTGTCACTTTTTAAATTTTTCAGTTTGTTAATACCACTGGTTGTTAGGTTACTGAACAAAGCCCCATTTCCCTCTCTTATACCTTGCAAACCCAAACCACCACCTGGTTCATTAACTTCAAAGAACCCATTAACTTAAGTGCTCTTCTGGGTGACCACCATTTGTATGACCGAATGCAGGCAGAGGTACTTGGACGTAGACTATATGGAACTAAAATTGGACACGCTACCTTGCCAACACCGCTGAATTTGTTCTGCTGCCTGCTTCCATCCAAAATAATCCAGGGAGAGCGCTTTTCTGGAAAACTACTCCTACAAACAATAGGAACATTCGCTCCCTAGAGCCAGACGAGAGCATTCGGTTTTGTGCGAACAGAAACTCCCAAAAGTTGACCAGCTGCAGGCTTTTCGCTCTGGAACAGTTTTGGGCTACAACCTTGTGCCAGGCTGAACGAATCCAAGCACTATTTGGATAACTTGGGCGCTCAAATCCAGGCTATAAGGGGATATAAGACTTGTAGGATTCCTGTAGAAATTGAGTGTGGTTTTGGGGTATTTTCTGTATAGTTCCCTGTAACTGAAAGATAATGGAGTTACAAGTCTTTGACTCAATTATCTCCAATGCACAGGGATGCCTGGGAGGATATTGTATTTCTTTTGTATGGAGACCCCCATACTGGGGGTCTGTGTCTAAATTGAGTGTGCCTTGCTTTGAATAAACTTGATTACTCCTAGAATTAACTCTCAGCTAATGTCTGGGGGGAAGTAGCTATATCACTTTACTTTGCTCGAATCACTAAAGACAGGTCTAACAGAGACTCTGGAAAGGGGAAAGTACATCCTTGGCGGCGAGACTTGTGTCCCTACCCGAGTGGCCGCCACAATGTCAAGATCCTCACTTCTGTCACAATCAGATGATTGCTCAGGTGGTGGAGAAATCTAAGGAACATGTCCATAAGAAATTGATTTCCGGCTATGCATTGGGAAATATTAACAAATTAATGACTGTGAATTTGACCACGGAGTGCATTTAAAAGATATTGTACTTCAAGACGAATGGAATGAAGAAGCCTCAAAATCTTAAAATTTAAGATTGAAAACATGAAATGTTTGCAAGAACAAATGGAAGAACAACAAATTATAAATTAATTCCATTTGGTCATAATGAAAGATAATATACACATCAGAAACTGTCATTGCTGCCTTTTGGTCACAAGAAAGTGTTTTCAATTATTTGTCAGCTCAATAAATTTTCAACAAAAAAAAATCTCATTCCAGTAATAAAGCTGAAGAACTTTTCACTAAACAGCCTGTTATCTGAATAAGAAGTTGTAAGAATTCATGGCCTATATTGAAGTTTTAGATGTTTGGAAAATTGCATCATGTTACTACCAAATAAAATGCACGCTATTATTCCCTGTATTATGAAACTCCTACAGCTTGTAAAGTGACTGTTAAAAGGACCGAAAGGATTTTGCCATTTCTGTTTTGGAGCCTTCAAGAGGAATTTGCTGCACCTGTTCAGAATTTTCTGAAGTTGCATCCTAAGGGCAGTGTGTTTATTAAATAGGTCTTGTATCAAATTTACTTTATGCCAGTTCTGCTTGGTGTTTACTCTGAAATGAGCCAGGTGGCTAGTGACTCGCTTACCCTGCTCCCCATTTAATAAGAATCCCCTTGATTACTTCATTGTGAGCATAATAGAAGGGTGACCTACCCTTTAGAATTTTCCATAAAGTAAAAGGACCACATCCTCTGCCACACTAGGGTCTTTCAGCAAGGTCTCACTCCATTGCTATCGCAGGGAAAAGGGTCTCATTCCCTGTAGGCTCAAATAAATGGAAACTAGGGCGTGGTCAGACCAGGTGATATTGCCAGTCAACCTTTTGACTAAGGTATGAAGATATATATGTGAAAGGAAAATAATGTCTAGCCTGGAGTACTCATGGACGGTGCGAGAAAAGTAGAAGACTTTGCCAGCAATGCACTAACTGATATGAATGAATGAAGTGCCTTCTGCAAGAGTTGTCGCTGGTGCATCAAGTCCTTGCTCTTAGATGTACTAACCATCACAAAGTCCATGACCATGTTCCAGTTAATGTCCTCACCACCAATGTTGCCTCTCTGAAACCTTATAGTTTTCCAAAAGTTTGTTTGAGTTTGAGACATATATATTCACAAAGGTGAATAATACATTTCAGATGTGCCATCTGACACACTGAACTTTGTTTTAAAATAGAATTGTGACCCCCTTCAATTTTCCCTGGGTATAGTTACTGAAATGCACCTGAGAAACATATCTGAGAAACTTCCCTCTTTAAGGGTAGGAGCATTGTCTACTCTGAAATGAAGCATTCCTATGTTTGTGAGTAGAAAAATTCCATTAGGAAAATTGTGTGTCTTTAGACCTTGGACATTTAGGGACTTTATAATCACACTTGGTACATGATGTGGGTCATGGCATATGTTAGATCACCACTAAGAAATATGTCAGACCAAATATTGTAGAACAGAAAAAACAAACATAAAAGGGAACTATTTACAAGGATAATTCAAATAATCATACAGGAGACCACTCTAGATCCTGTTGGAATCATGGTATTGCACTGATTCTGGAATGCACCACTTGGGAGTATACAATATTGTATAGAGATTTAAGAGCCATGTTTGGGAACGTGGTGGCCATATGAAATATAGTAGAATAGTAACTCAAGATTGTTTGCGGTCCCAAAATCCTAGGAAAGTTGAGCAAAAATAAAAACCTAGTGCATCTCCCCTGGGAATACTGGGAAGTGAGACTAAAACCAGCAAGTGATATCTTGGCAATGGCAATACATAGGCAAAGACTTAAGCCAATATATGATACATGACAAAAGTAAATGTCGAAAATTCAAAGGATATAGAAGGCCTGACTTGAATGTCTCCTTGGGCAGGAGGGTTTTCTGTAACATGGCAGCACATCTCTTCCTCTTTACCACCTTACTCCACTGCAATGTTTCCAGGTACTGTGGCTGCAAAATGAGCTTAAACCACTACTGTGCTTGACCGTTGGGATGAGGTGTTTGGCGAAAAACAAACACAGCATACCAGCAAAAACGTGGCACTTTGTATTATGGCTGAACATGTCAACTTTGGTCTCTTCTGTCATGTTTTCTTTAGAGAGGAGAGGCCTTCTCCTGGCAACTCTTCCAAACAGTCTTTTTCTGATTTAACTGTCATGAACTTAAACATTTAACGCTAACTGAGCCCTGTAGAGTCTTAGTTGTAGCTGTTTATTTTTGTTTGTTTGTGTCTTTCTTTTTTTGCAGTTTCTCTGAGCATTGCACGATTTGACCTTGAGGTAAATTTGGTGGGACGCCCACGCCCTGAGAAGATTGGCTACTGTTTTGAATGTTTTCCACTTTTGAATAATCTTTTTCACTGCAGAATGATAGCCTTTAATTTTTTGGGAAATGGCCTTATGAACCTTTCCAATTTGATGGGCAGCAACAATTTCTTCTTTAAGAGTATTGCTGATGTATTTCCTTCTTGGCATTGTGAATGCTCCATACCAGCAAACTGCTACAACTTTGGCTTTTGTAGAGGTGGTCACACTTGTTGATGAAAAATTAATCATGGTCATTTGATTAGCAGCACTGGTCTGCTACTTAGCCTCTTTATTCCTATAGAAGTATTAAAGATATACTTCATTTTTTCATACATGGCTTCCTTATTTTGGCTTTAAATATGGAATTCATGGCTTCTCCATTTTGGCTTTAAATATGCAATTCAATAGTATGCTTGTAAAATGAATATGTCCTTGATTCAGGAGGTCATAACTATGTATAGTAATAGTTGGTCAATCAATTCAACTGTAGAGGAGAATTGCATACCCTCTGAATTGTATAGATCTTTGTCTTTAACACACTTGATAAATTCATAGGAGCTAGTCCATTATGGGTATTTTATCATTGAATAAACTTTAATTTATTTGGGAGGTCGTATTTTTTTAGTTGGGGATGGTCTACCTATTGCTTCTCCTTGTAGGATCTGTTTTTTTCTTTTGGTCTCTAAAGCCCTATTCGTCTTGAACAACATGATATATATTACAAGTGGGTGCATTCAGTGTGAAAGAAGTACATTATGGTTGAACATACCTATACCTCAAAGTCTAGCTTTTGTTTTTCTTCAAAACCTGGAAAACTGCGTCTATTACTCTTACTCTGTTCCTATTGGCATTTAAATACTCGCCGTTTGCATGTTATACATTTTGTAGAATGTTGCCCTTGTTTTTGGCAAAGTTGGAGATGTGAGCAAAATTGTTTGTTTGAAATACTGTGATGATGTTAAGACCTCTGAATGCACCAATTATCAATCTGGAAGAGGAACTCTTCTAAAAAATTGGAGCAGAAATCTGTTTGTTAGTGGATCTTAATTTAACGAAGCCATGTCATGTTGATTTGATGGACACAAAAGTGCAGGGCACTTTAGTGAGAGCTAGTTTCCAAAGCCTTTGAGATACCAATGCACTAACCAAATATGTCTTTATATTAGGGGGAGGGAGGGAATTGGCACAAGTTGATCCACTGCTTAAAGACTCCTGATGATGTGAATTGGTGAACTGTCCTGATATTTGGAAATTTGCGATTTCATTTCTATTCTAATCTATTTTCAACAGATGTTATGAATATGAAATGCAAAGTATTCTTGAAGATATTCCAAAACTTGAGTACGGAATGTCCAGATGGCTAGAGTGCTCTGCATCATTCCAAGAGATTGCTACAGTGCTAGGTGGATTGAGGGCTAGCAAAATACAAAGATTGATGACCTCTCAATGGAAGTTTTTGACAATTTCTGGACATTGCTTGGGACAAACTTACTTATGGTGTTTACAGCTAATATTGAGAGTCGAGAATTACTATTGAGGTGTGACTTGTTTGATATTGAAAATTAGAGACCAGTAGTGTTTGCCAATGCTTGTATAGTTCACGCAAAGCAAAACTGCTAGTTATAATGCACAAACTGGTACATCACAATCTGATTTATTGTGTATAAAACAAATTAATATTTGATTGGGGGTTAATCTGCTTAAGAGAGTTTTAGTTTTTGTCTCATTTCTTTGGAACAAGAAAAGGCTTTTAAATATGTAGATCTCAATTTACAGTTTTGAAACCTTTCAGTTCTGGAAATATTTTTTGAGCAGCATTCTGTTACTTTATTGTGCAACATCTTCAGTGTATTGAAAGTAAATGGTTGTTGGGTAATCTAAAGTTTTATATGCATGGAATATAGATTGAATAATATCTGATGATATTCACACACACAGAGCCTTCAGGGACCCTGTAGTTCTTTGTTTTAAGCGGTGATTTAAGCACTTATGAACGGCAGATGGCCAATAAACAGACTTTGCTAGAAAATATATATAAATTTAATGATACACACTATATAATGCAAAGCAACAAGACAATACAATTATAATAAATTTGCTGTATTATATATGAGTTTATGTCAACAAGTCAATTAGTTTACTTGACAAGCCTAAGAGTCAACATTACGCTGTCTCATCTATAATCTTATCAATAAAGGACAATAAAAGCTATTACAAACTTCACAGCAATACCAGTATACAGAATTAATCATATGACACCCCTTGCATTAATGATACAATTGTCATTATATTAATTAGTTAAATATCAACCAACCCTGCCAAATATATACCATCAGTTTAACTACAGTACGTTTATATAAGGTTTCTGATAGCCTTAGTATATATATATATATTGAACTGATGTACGTCTAAAGAAGGAATCAAGAATGTTCCGACTTAAGAAGTTAAATCTGACTCAGGCTGCAGGTAGAATGAGATATAAGTGTTCTATCAATAGGGATCAGTTCACAATATAGACACATAGGGCATTCAATAGTCCAGTTTATTTAATATAAAGTAAAGAGAAACCTTTATACATTGCCAAGAGTCTAGGATGAATTAATTCAATTTGGGATTCTTCTCTCTGGGTGCTCTGGTCTGTAATTCAGTCTATTGCCCTTAGTCAGTCAATCTCCTCCTTTCTTAGCCCTCTGTTTTCTCCTTTGATCTTTTTTTAAGATGATCTGAAGATATCTATTGATCCTCTCTCTTATTTTTCTCCCTAATTAACCATTATTTCCCCTTTATCAGTTCCTGCCCCTTGTTTGTACCTGGGACTTATGGGCGTATCTTAATTATTAATGTGGCCCTTAGGGACTTTCATCAATAGATGGCACTTTTTCCCTAGGCATGAAGACCTGAATTAGATCATTGTTGACCTGGTTAAATGAATGAATTGACCTTTAATTCACCTATACTGGGGATATTTCAAATTTATGTTAAATATCTGTCTTTGGTTATATATATTTTTTTAATTGAAACAGGGTTGGTTATATTAATCAGCATGCAATATGTATATATCCTGTATCAATCTAACATGTATGATTAACTGATTGATACATTCATCTTTACAAAGAAAAATAGAATCTAATTATATTAGTATATCTATATTACCTTTTACCCCTAAATCAGTCAAGGATGCAGTTATAGACATTACTGTAGCAATCACACATTTAGTTTACATTTATATATCATGAATGATTCCAATAGATTCATTTAAGTTCTAAAATCCTGAATATATGAAAGCAACCTCAGACTTTGGGTTTGTATGGCTGACAAACACTCTGGATTGCCTGTGAAGTTTATGCATAAACGATTTTTGTATACCCCTTTGAAGCTCTGTGAGTTTTAAGTATCTCGGATTGTAAAGTCCCATTGAGTAGTAAACCATTGTTCTCGTTACCCTTGTACACATATAGCTCACAAATTAAACTGTAGATAAGTATTCCTCCTGTTTACTTCTTAAGGTTACAAAATTCAAAGTTCCTTTGACCGGTGTTGAAACAGCATTACGTAATGTCCAGGCCAAGCTCACCAGCATCCATATTGTTTTTCTTTTAATATTAAAAAATGATGGGGCACCAAATAGCACAACATGTTGTTAAATCTTTGTTTAAGAGTGGTATACAACAAAAATGTATTTTATTTAGGAAGTGTCTATTAAACCTTTACTTCAAAGTTCAAGTGTTTTCTTCTATTCCTAAAATCTGAATTAAAGTAGTGCAATACTTTTTTGAAGAAGGCAAGATTTAACCTGTCCTCCTTTGTGTGCACAAATAGACTAGACACAGTCTGTTTTTTTTTTTTTATTAGAAGAAAGTATTAGGTAATTGAGAGTGAATTTTTAACAAATTAAATCAGTGGAAAAATGTTAATGGCTCCTCCCTCAGCATTCATTAACCGTTTGGCAGCTTTTAGGTTTTGTCATAATCTTGTTTGTCTAGATTCTCCTGTTTCTTTGAAGTTAAGAAGGATTTTTAGATCTTTTGGGATGGAAGGAATTGTTTTTATTTGCCAAGAAATAAAGGTGGTCAGAGCTGATTTGACATATGAGAAATAATTGCTACATTTAGGCTACAAGCTAAACAAAAATTATATACTTAATTATTTTTTTGCTTGTGCTTTATTTTGTATTTATTTTATTTGTAGCTAATCCTATGATATATTTTTGTTTTTACAATTTTTTTAAAATTTTCACTCTGCTTTTGTAGAGGTTTCCTCAATGCGGAGTTGGAATAACTTGGTTGCTACTTCTAAGTGCTGCTTTAAAGTGTGTGCTTGGAGATATTCTAGAGAGTTTTACTGATTCTTCTGCTAAGATTATTCTTTTTACGGTAACAGGTAAGATTCATCTATAGGAAAAATGTTACTGATTGCACTAGATTTGGTTCCCTGTTGGTAATTGGTAAGGCATATGATTTGATTAGCTAGCTGTTTGCTATTGATTGTTGGTTAATTAGTGATTATTTGCAAATAAGCATAGGCCTACCCAGGTGTTAAACATTCCTAGTGGGTGGTGATTTTAGGAGTTCTACAAGTTGTCATTAGCTTGGCTAATATAGCATGATTGCTACATCTAAGTGCTGCTTCTAAGTGTGTGATTGGAGATATGCTGGAAAATGCTGCTTCTAAGTGTGTGATTGGAGATATGCTTGAGAGTGCTGCTTCTACAGGGAGTGCAGAATTATTAGGCAAGTTGTATTTTTGAGGATTAATTTTATTATTGAACAACAACCATGTTCTCAATGAACCCAAAAAACTCATTAATATCAAAGCTGAATATTTTTGGAAGTAGTTTTTAGTTTGTTTTTAGTTATAGCTATGTTAGGGGGATATCTGTGTGTGCAGGTGACTATTACTGTGCATAATTATTAGGCAACTTAACAAAAAACAAATATATACCCATTTCAATTATTTATTATTACCAGTGAAACCAATATAACATCTCAACATTCACAAATATACATTTCTGACATTCAAAAACAAAACAAAAACAAATCAGTGACCAATATAGCCACCTTTCTTTGCAAGGACACTCAAAAGCCTGCCATCCATGGATTCTGTCAGTGTTTTGATCTGTTCACCATCAACATTGCGTGCAGCAGCAACCACAGCCTCCCAGACACTGTTCAGAGAGGTGTACTGTTTTCCCTCCTTGTAAATCTCACATTTGATGATGGACCACAGGTTCTCAATGGGGTTCAGATCAGGTGAACAAGGAGGCCATGTCATTAGATTTTCTTCTTTTATACCCTTTCTTGCCAGCCACGCTGTGGAGTACTTGGACGCGTGTGATGGAGCATTGTCCTGCATGAAAATCATGTTTTTCTTGAAGGATGCAGACTTCTTCCTGTACCACTGCTTGAAGAAGGTGTCTTCCAGGAACTGGCAGTAGGACTGGGAGTTGAGCTTGACTCCATCCTCAACCCGAAAAGGCCCCACAAGCTCATCTTTGATGATACCAGCCCAAACCAGTACTCCACCTCCACCTTGCTGGCGTCTGAGTCGGACTGGAGCTCTCTGCCCTTTACCAATCCAGCCACGGGCCCATCCATCTGGCCCATCAAGACTCACTCTCATTTCATCAGTCCATAAAACCTTAGAAAAATCAGTCTTGAGATATTTCTTGGCCCAGTCTTGACGTTTCATCTTGTGTGTCTTGTTCAGTGGTGGTCGTCTTTCAGCCTTTCTTACCTTGGCCATGTCTCTGAGTATTGCACACCTTGTGCTTTTGGGCACTCCAGTGATGTTGCAGCTCTGAAATATGGCCAAACTGGTGGCAAGTGGCATCGTGGCAGCTGCACGCTTGACTTTTCTCAGTTCATGGGCAGTTATTTTGCGCCTTGGTTTTTCCACACGCTTCTTGCGACCCTGTTGACTATTTTGAATGAAACGCTTGATTGTTCGATGATCACGCTTCAGAAGCTTTGCAATTTTAAAGAGTGCTGCATCCCTCTGCAAGATATCTCACTATTTTTGACTTTTCTGAGCCTGTCAAGTCCTTCTTTTGACCCATTTTGCCAAAGGAAAGGAAGTTGCCTAATAATTATGCACACCTGATATAGGGTGTTGATGTCATTAGACCACACCCCTTCTCATTACAGAGATGCACATCACCTAATATGCTTAATTGGTAGTAGGCTTTCGAGCCTATACAGCTTGGAGTAAGACAACATGCATAAAGAGGATGATGTGGTCAAAATACTCATTTGCCTAATAATTCTGCACTCCCTGTAAGTGTGTGATTGGAGATATTCTGGAGATAAACTGGAGGTAATCTGAGATATACAGGAGGACAAAAAAGTTGTTTGATTTATATTACTCACCTCATTAAAATGGCAGACTTTGTTCAGTGTAAAAGTTGTTATGCATTTGTTTCACATTCCACTTTTTGGAGATTCGGATGATATCTTAGCTGTAGACGGTTCTCGATATTGCGGCAGGAAATTGCATTTTTAAAGTCTGAGATATGTAAATTATCCGGTAAACAAACTCAGGCTGGAAGTGTTGCAAAGCCACTGCCGCAGAGATGTACTAGGAATTGCAGATGGATTAGTGTAGGATCTGGTAGTTGTGGATAAAAGTCATATTGCACAGTCTGTTGCTTGATATCATTCAATTTCAGCACTTTCGGAGTGTAATGGTGTTATGGAGATAGGCTCAGGCACAGAGTGTAGTGGTGTTGTGGAGACAGGCTCGGGCACAGTGTAGTGGTGTTGTGGAGACAGGCTCGGGCACAGTGTAGTGGTGTTGTGGAGACAGGCTCGGGCACAGAGTGTAGTGGTGTTGTGGAGACAGGCTCGGGCACAGAGTGTATTGGTGTTGTGGAGACAGGCTCGGGCACAGAGTGTAGTGGTGTTGTGGAGACAGGCTCGAGCACAGAGTGTAGTGGTGGTGTGGAGACAGGCTCGGGCACAGAGTGTAGTGGTGGTGTGGAGACAGGCTCGGGCACAGAGTGCAGTGGTGGTGTGGAGACAGGCTCGGGCACCGAGTGTAGTGGTGTTGTGGAGACAGGCTTGGAGACTATGGTGATGCCTAATAGAAAGCAGTTGTTGTTGCGGGATTCTATCATAAGAGGTGTAGAGCTGGACAATAGTGGTGAGATGTCTTCCTGGAGCTACTGCTCACAGAGACAGGAGACGTATTTGTAATATTGTTAAGCGAGCAAAGCAGGAAGGGGAATTGGATGTACTTGTCCACCTAGGGACAAATGACTTGGCTTGAAATGAGGTTTCAGAGGTAAAGGGAGTTTTTTTTTTTTGCCAATGATGTACGGCAGGTTGCTTCCACACTGTCATTCTCTGAAGTTCTGCCTGTGCATAACACTCAGAACGACAGGCGGATGCGTATTAGGGACTTTAACTTGTGTCTTGGTGAATGTCGGGAGCAGGATTTGGCTTTATTCCTCATGATAACTCTGTTTGGAATGGAAAAAAAAAACTGTACAAAAAAGATGATTTGTATCTTTATCAAAAGGGAACAAATGTTATCAGTGAGCAGTTCAGAGGTTTTGCTAGGATGTATTTAAGCTAGGAGGGGGGCAAAAGGGTGATAAAACACCAATCCAATTACCCCCCAAAACAAGGATAGAAGGTGCCTGTAGCAAGTGTGTTGAAAAATAAGCTTAGAGTCATGTCTACAAATGCTCACATTTTAGTGAATAAGATCCATGAACTTGTGGCAATAATGGCAAGTGATATTGTAGATTTAGTCTGTTACTGAGACATGGTATACTGAGAAAATTACTGGAACATAGCAATACCAGGGTATTCTTTATATAGAAATGGCAGGGAAGGCAAAAAAAGAGGTATGTGAAGGATAGCATAAAATCTAGCCTAATCAAAGTTAGCGAGGCAAACATAGAGTCTGTTTGGGTTACGTTAGAATTTGATAATCACACATTAACTCGTGTAGGTGTGATTTATAGGCCCCCAGGACAAATAGAAGAGTTGGATAATCTACGCGTTGAGGAAATAGCTAAAATGACAATGAAGGGGGAAGTTACCATCATGGGTGACTTTAATATTCCTGATGTAAACTGGAAAATCAAAATAGCTGCTTGTGCCAGGAGCGCACACATTCTAAACTCCCTACTGGGATTGTCTTTAAAACAAGTAATTGAGGAGCCAACTCGTAAAGAGACCATACTAGATTTAGTGTTAACACATGGAGATATGGTATCAAATATTACTGTAGGTGAAAATTTAGAATTACCACACAAAAAACAAAAGTTTTAGACTTTAGAAAAACAGATTTTTCTAAAATTAGAATGTGTAAAGCAGTCATTATCAGACTAGAGCAGTTTAAATGGAGTCCACAAGAAATGGGATTATTTAAAAGTTGCACTGCTGAAGGCAACAAAAAATTGCATTAGGCTTGTCCGTAAAAGCAAAACAAAAAAATAAGAAACCACTGTGGTACTCCTCAGATGTGGCCAAAATAGTGAAAAACTAAAAGTTAGCATTTAGTAATTATTAAAAAAAAAAAAAGTGAGGAAGATAAACAGATCCATAACATTAGGCAGAAAGAGACTAAGCAAGTTATAAGAGCTTATAAATCACACACAGAAGAGAGAATAGCACATTCAGTAAAAAAAAAAAAAAAACAAAACATTTTGTAGATACATAAATGAGAAAAGGAAAGTAAAACAAGGATTAGTTAGATTCAAAACAAAATAAGGAATGTATGTGGAAGAGGATAAACGTCTAGCTTACTGCCTCAATGAATATTTTTGTTCAGTATTTACAGATGAAAATGAAGGAAAGGGGCCTCAGTTAGGAAAAAAAAAACAAATTAGTCATTTGTTACATGTGAGTTTACAGAGGAAGAAGTTCTATTTCAACTGTCAAAAGTAAAGACAAATTAGTCAACGGGACCTGATGGAATACACCCAAAGTTATTAACCCCTTAAGGACGGCTCTTAACGCAGAAGGGCGACATAGAACGCCCAAACCAATTCTACGTATATATTTATGTAATCATTTTACATAATTAGGTCATTTTATTAATTACAATTTGCGGGACCTGCCTGACAACCCAGGCCAAAAGTCCAGGGAATTTAATTTGCTAGCACTATATTTAACCCTGTAACTTTCCAAGACACCATAAAACCTGTACATGGGGGGTCCTGTTACTGTTACTCGGAAAACTTCACTGAACACATATAGTAGTGTTTCAAAACAGTAAAATATATTTAAACGATGATATCATCAGTGAAAGTGAATTTTTTTGCATTTTTCACACACAAATGGCACTTGATGATATTTATGGGATATGTTTTACTGTTTTGAAACACTAATATTTATGTTCAGCGAAGTCTCCAGAGTATAACAGTACCCCCCACGTACAGGTTTTATGGAGTTTTCAAAAGATACAGAGTCAAATATAAGGCTTGCGTTTCAATTTTTTTCACATTGAAATTTGCCAGGTTTGTTATGTTGCCTTTGAGACCATACGGTAGCCCAGGGATAAAAATTACCCCCATGATGGCATACCATTTGCAATAGTAGATAACCCAAGGTTTTGCAATTGGGGTATGTCACAAACACTGGCCAAAATTGGCATTCAAATTAGTTTTTTGCATTTTTCACACACAAACAAATATTAACACTAACTTTGGCCAGTGTTTGTGAGTGGCTACTAAAAAAGACTGGACATACTCCATTTGCATTTGTCTACTTTTGCAAATGGTATGCCATTATGGGGGTAATTATTATTCTTGGGCTACCATACGGTCTCAAAGGCATCATAACCAATCTGGCGAATTTCAATGTGAAAAAACTGAAAAATTTAACATGCTATATTTGACTCTGTAACTTCCCAAAACACCATAAAACCTGTACATTGGGGGTACTGTTTTACACGTGACACATCGCTGAATACAAATATGTGTATATTATTGCAGTAAAAGCAAACAATATTATGACCCACAGTTAAAATGTCACGTAGAACTAAAAGAAAAAAAATTAAATTCTTATTTTTTCCCATTTTTTATATTTTATTCATATTAAATTGTCTCATACCTAAATATTTGATGTTAAATGAAAGCCCTGTTTCCCCTGCCTGAATAAAATGATAATAAGAGTGGGTGCACATAATATGAAAGAGGGGAATTACGCCTGAACAGACATATAGCGGCGCAAATTCCAGTTTTCGGGGTTTTTTTTTTTTTTTTTATCACAACGTGTACATTTGGCTCAGTCCTTAACCCCTTCAGGACCTCGTCCGTCATGCGGTAAAGTTAACCCCAAAACATGGCGAACGCGGGGTTGACGGTGCTCCGGTCTGCCTCTGTATTTGTGGCAGATTGGGAGCACCTGATCTCGCTGCCCATATGCTGCATGTACTCACCTTCCGCCTCGCTTCACTTCCCGGTTCAGTGTGAACTGCAGGGAGACGGATCGGACCTGATCTTCATCCCGTAAAAAAAAAAAAAAAAGTTTAATTAAAATCCCACCCTTTTTAAATAAAAATTAACCCCTTCACTGCCAATTGATCACTGACTACAGTTACAGGTAGCTACAGGTTGACGTTTAAAAAAAAAAGTTAAACATGTTTTAATAATTTTTTTTTTTAAGTTAAAAAAATCCCACCCTCCTTTACCCAGTCCTAATAAAAATTAACTCCTACCCTGCCAGTTGATCACTATCTACAGTGATCAAAATACAGATCACAGTCTTCTACTGTGATCCGATTTTTTTTTTTGTTTGTTTGTTTAACCCCTTAGGGTTAACTTATTTCTTTTTAACCCACAGGGGTTCAATTTATTTAATTAATTTAAATATTTTAAAATTATATATTTTGCTAGCCGTTAGTGCTGCTTACTGCTAGTTAAGGGTTAATGGTAAAAAAAAAAAAAAAGCTTATTCAAATGTTAAATCTGTAAAAAAAAAAACAAAGAAAGAAAGAATGTTTTAAGAATGTTTAGGAAAGTTTAAAAAAATGAATAAGCAAAAAAATTTTTTAAAAACTAGTTTTAAAAAGTACAAAAAGTTTAGAAAAGTGAAAAACTACATTTAAAAATGCTCATTACCACTACACCTGGAACAAACTAGAGAAAAACATGATCTCACACTAAGGTTCAAAATATGCCTTTGGAATTACCCCAGGGTGTATTCTTTATTAAATAGTATGTGTTTGTGGGTTTTGTTTCAATAACCAACCATCTAATCTACTCCAAAATGGAACATGGACACAGCGTAAAACTTAGCAACAAAGTTAGAAAAAGTTAGAAAAAAAAAAGAATGGCTGCATCTCAAATGTGCCCTTTCAACATCCACATATACCTGGCAAAGGTACATACGGGGGTATTGCTGTAGTCAGACGACATAGCTGAGCAACATATGTAGTATTGCTATACAGTCGTAGCACACTTAAGGTTTGCAAAATATATTGTGCAAACTCATTTTGTGTGTCAAAAAGGCATTTCCCACTACACTTGGTACAAGCTAGGTTCAAAAAAATGCCTTTTGAAATACCCTGGGATGTCTTCTTTAAGAAATGTTATGGCTCTATGGGGTATTTGGATTATATTGCCTGATAAAATACTCTAAAATGGGGCATGGGCACAGCGTAAAAATTTAAAGTTTGAAAAAAACTGTAATGGCTGTGTCCCAAATGTGCCCCTCTGATGTCCAGATATACCTGGCAAAGGTACATATGGGGAAATTGGTGTACTCAGCCGACATAGCTGAGCAACATATGATGTATTATACAGTCGTAGCACACATAAGATTTGCAAAATATTATGTGCAAACTCACTTTGTGTGTCAAAAAGGCATAAAAACTGCTTATTACCATTACACTTGGTACAAGCTAGCGGAAAAATTATCCCACGCTAATGTTCAAAATATGCCTTTTGAAATACCCTGGGATGTATTCTTTAAGAAATGGTATACCTACTCAAGTGCTCCAAAGTGGGACACGGACACATCAAAACCCTCAATGAAAGTTCACACTTAAAAACCTGAACTTGTCACGTCTCTTTTACAACACTGTAACTTCACAAGATAGTGTCTAGGTCATACATTGGGCATATTGTTTTACTCAGAAGACTTAGCTGAGCATAATTTGGGGGGTTTGAACTTAGTGGCAAATATGAAATATACAAAATGCCCAGCAAAAATGTAAAAATGCCCAAAATTATTTTTTACCACATACTTTGGCATATATTGGTGAAACAATAGGGGCATGTTAAGGCACAAAATGCACCATATGAGATACCCTGGAGTGTCTACCTTTACAAATGGTAGGCCTTTGTGGGGTTTTTTTATGAACAGTTAAACTGCTATAATACCCCAAATTAAAGCATAGGCCCATTAAATCTGTCTCTCAAAATTCTACTATAAATACTGAAAAGGACAGGTCGCCTATATGGCACTGTAGCTTCACGAAATAATGCCAAAGACATAAAATGTTGTATTCAGCAGATGTAACTGAACACAAAATAAAGTTTTGTACAGGAGAAGCACACACCAACTTTACAAAATACACATGAGAAGTTATTTGTTATAAGTTTGTGTGCCAAAAACCACACAAACTTATAAGTATTGAGAGGAAAAGTAACGTATAAGAAGTAAGGATCATTAGATTTTGATATTGGCTCATAGATAGAAATGAAAGTGTTGTTAAAGACATCTTGAAGGGTAACTGATTTTAAATAGATGGAGTATATTTAAATATTAGATTTTTGAGGAGAGAAATGGATTATGGGCCAGAAATTACAATGATAATAAATTAGGATCACAGGTTTTTTTTTTTTTTTTGTTTTTTTTTGATGGTTCAGAAGATACTCATAGAGGGCATAATATCATAGGGAAAAGAAGGAGAGGATGAAAAGAAAGGGGAAAAAGAGAACATTATCTATAAAAATATAAATTGGAAATCCTTGAGTATGATGCTCAATACTGGACACTTTATATATTTAAATCACTAATGGAATTAGGAGGGATAATGCTTTATAGAATGAAAAAAATTAAGTATAGAAATATTATTATAAGTATGTGTATTTAAAATTAGATTTAGATAATCATTGAAATTAGGTTTTTTCAATATTTACGAAGTTTGGATCACTTAAAAGAAATAGATAATAAGAGTATGTTTAATGGTAAAGGGAAAGGGAGGAAAGGGGAAAAAAGGGCAATAAGTAAAAGACAAGTAAAGGGAATAGATATTCACTGGTTTGATTAATGATTTTTGGTGTTCACAATATGCAGAGAGTATAAGCCAATGTGTGCAGGAATTGATAATATATATATATATTTTTTTTTTTTAAAGTATAATTATTGAGAGGAAAAGTAACGTATAAGAAGTAAGGATCACTAGATTTTGATATTGGCTCATAGATAGAAATGAAAGTGTTATTAAAGACATCTTGAAGGGTAACTGATTTTAAATAGATGGAGTATATTGAAATATTTGATTCTTGAGGAAAGAAATGGATTATGGACCAGAAATTACAATGATAATAAATTAGGAGCACAGTTTTTTTTTTTGTTTGTTTTTTGTTAATTAACAATCAGGAGTGTGTATTTGATAATTTCATGACTCAAGGCAATATTATATAATATGAGTGAAAATACTCCCTGATGGGGGCAATTCAGCATCAAAATACTGATCCCGAATAGGATCTATTTGGAGGTTTTGTGAAAGAGGGTTAATCACAGGCCCATCCATACTTCCTTTAAGGGATGTTTATTTTATATTTAGCGTTTTATGTAAGTGTTATATGTTGTTTGGTATGTTATAAGTTGACGCAGTCTGTTAGGAAATATAAAACTCAACTACATAAGTTAGAAGCAAAGAAAGAAAGAGATACCCACTCTGGGGAGACTTGGGGCCTAAATTGGCAGTATAATGGAACAAAGATAACAGGATATGGAAAGAGAAAGAAAAAGTAGGATAAGAAACATATGATCAGTGTTGTTTCAATTAACGCTCAGGGCCTGAATTCTCCACAAAAAAGGAAACTACTATTTGAAGGTGCAAAAAGAGAAAACGTGCAGGTTGTCAGAGTACAAGAGACTCACTGGCGGAGAGATGATGAGACAAAATTTAGCTTTAAAGACTTTCCTATTTCAGTCTGTTCCTCGTTTAAAGATAAAAAAAAAGAGTAGCCATTTTTTTTTCATCAGTATTAAATCTCTCTATAAAGCACGTAAAAACTGATAAGCGCTACGGAATCTGTTGGCGCTATATAAATGGCAATAATAATAATAATAATAATAAGATGGGTAGATGGATTATTCTCATATGTATAATAGAAGATCAATTATACACAATTGTGAATATTTATGCCCCGAATACTTCCCAGATTCAGTTTCTATATAAATTCTTTGTACAATTAGACAAAATTAAGCAAGGACGAACTATCGTCATGGGTGACTTCAATTTGACAATTGACCCTAATTTAGACAGAAGCTCTGAAAGGATTAAAAATCCCTCGAGAAATGCTATTAATTTGGCAAAAAAAATTGCAATATAATTCAAAATGAAGCGCTTTATGATTGCTGGAGGATTTTTCATCCTTCAGAGAAAGATTTCACCTGTTTCAGTAAGACGCACTGCTCATATTCAAGAATAGATTTTATATTTGGGGATCGAAGCTTATTGGAACATGTGCAATCTACAAATATAGGTACGGTCACGTGGTCTGACCATAATTTGGTAAAAATACAACTAAAGAATAATAATATAAAGCAAAGACCAGATTGGAAACTAAATAATAAGCTATTAATCTCTAAAGTGAATAGGGAACAGATTGCCAAAGCGATAGATATGTATTGGAAGGACAATGACAATAATGAAGTGTCTGCCGACATAAAATGGTGCGCATTTAAAAGCGTAATTAGGGGTTATTTAATTAGTCTAGAAGCCAAAGATAAGAAAAATAGGCAAGAATCCCTGTCCAGTCTATATATTTAACTGAGTGAATGCTTTAAGAAAAATATTGCTGCGCCCGCAAGAACCAGATTAGGATTATAGAAAAAAAAATTAATGAAATTCTGATATCTAGAGTAAACAGAAATCTACAGATTATAAGGGTAAACTATTATTATAGGGGGAATAAGGCTGATAAGATCCTTACTAATAAAGTGAAAAATCAACAAAAAAATAAATTAATCACAAAAATAAAACAGGGAAATGAAACTATATTAGATCCTAAGAAAATCGGAATGGCATTCAGAGATTATTATTACAATTTATATAATTTATCGACGACATCTCAAGAGGATATAAACAACTATTTCATGAGTATTCGTATCCCTAGATTAAACGAGTTGCAATTAGTTCAACTAAATGCTGAGATATCACTGCAAGAGGTTATTGATTCGATAGATACCATGAAAAAAAATAAAGTGCCGGGTCCAGATGGTTTTACGGATTCTTTTTTTAAAATATATAAGGATAGATTGACCCAAGGGATGGCAGAATGTTATAATTTAGCGATCAACACCGGTAAATTACCTATGGAAATGCTGGTAGCCAAATTGCCCTATTAAATAATGACTATAAAATCTATGCCTCAATCATTGCGAAAAGAATTAAGAATATAATTGTCTCTCTGATTGTAGAGGATCAGGTGGGTTTTATACCAGGAAGGGGCATCCTCTAATCATATTAGGAGGATATTAAATATATTTACTAAGATCCATGAGAATAAAACCCCTTTCTTAACGATGGCCCTAGATGGAGAAAAGGCATTCGATAGGGTTGGATGGAATTTTATGCAATCAACTTTAAAAGCGTTTGGATTTTCAGGCCAGATTCTCTCTGCGATAATGGCATGTTACTCTTCAACATCCAGCAGGATAGCAGGAGGGGGGATTAAGTCAGAGTGGTTTACGTTATCAAATGGGAGCCGGCAAGGATGCCCTCTCTCCCCACTACTGTATATCCTAACGGCTGAACCCCTAGCATACGAAATACGAAACAATTTGGATATAACAGGGTTTAAAAAAAAGGATAAAGATTTTAAGATAAGCCAATATGCCGATGATACTTTATTAACGCTAACCAACCCAATTAAGTCAGTACCAGCTGCCATGCATGTAATTAAAAGATATAGTTATTTGTCAAACTATAAACTTAATGTTCAAAAAACAATGGCTATGCCCTTTTATATGGAAGAGAAAGAACTGCAACTGCTAAAATAATATTTTGCCTTTAAATGGGAAGAAAAGGGATTTGTTTATCTTGGAATCAATATAGTGAAAGACCCAGAGAATATAATGAAGGCGAATGTAATTCCTCTCATTAGAGAATGTTCTCACTCGCTGAAACAATGGAACGCTTTGCAGTTATCATGGTGGGGTAGGGTTAATTTTATTAGGTCATATGTTTTTCCTAAGTTTATTTACTTATTGAGGATGATTCCTCTACAGATCCATCCCTAGCGGCTTAGACTTGTGAATAAGATATTTAGGGACTACATATGGGCTAATAGGAAACCTAGAATAGGCCAGGATCTCTTATATCTGAAGTATAAAGAAGGAGGGATTGGTTTTCCAAACATTTTTTTATACCACCAAGCGGCACAGCTGATGCATACTCTTCCTCTAATTAAACAATATTATTGTCCACAAGATTGGTTTAAAATAGAAGGCGCAGGTATTACAGATCCATACAATAACGTTAGATTAATGTGGCCTACAAGAAATAATAGTAGAATTAAAAATATAAGATGCATGATGGATAATATGATAACTAGACCTTTCCTAAAATTCTGGTTCCATTTTAAAAACCAATTAGATCTGAAAAATAAAGTTTTACCTGCTCTGACTTTTAAAAATTTAGATATATGGATGGAAAATATGGATACGTCCTAATGGACTAGACTTGGCATTAAAAAATTAGCGGACTTACTAGTAGATGGGAAGATTATTCCCTTAACTGAGATACGCAAAATTTATGGTATTTCATATTCACAAGTGTTTAATTATATTAGGATTAAGAGCTTTTTGCAAAGCTCTCTTGGAAGTAATACGAGTTCTTTTACATTATCTAAATTAAATGCTCTGATAGACTTAGAGAAAAATATTAAAATACTGTCTAGATGTGTTGAGGTTATAAAAAGCATAAAAAGACCTGTCTATCCTATAGCTAAAAGTAAATGGGAAAGAGATTTGTTAATAAAATTTGACATTAAGGATTGGTATAAGGCTTTACAATCAGTTTATTCTACGATACACTGTCTAAATATTAGGGAAGCACATTTTAAAATACTTAATAGATGGTACTTGACTCCCAATAAGATCCAGAAATTTGCAAAGGTAGGGACATCTAGATGCTGGAGATGTGGAAATTAGGGAGCAAATGAACTACATATATGGTGGGATTGTGCACCAATTAAGGAAGCATGGTCTCAATTTTTAGGCTATATAAATAAATTGCTGGATATAACTTATATCTGGACCCCAGACAACTTGCTTTTACATTTAAACTTGCCGCAATTAACCAACGGCAAGAGAGATCTGTTGATTCAGGCGTTGATGGCCTTTAAGATGGCTATTGCAAAAGATTGGAAGAAGATGACAATTGACTCATGGCCGCAAATTAAGGCATCTATTATTACTTAATGTAAAATGGAAAGGGGAATAGCCTCTAATTTAAGCATTAATATTAGACAATATGAGATCTGGGATGATTGGATAAGGGTCCTGGAGAATTAAATATTGGAAAGTATATACTGTGTATTAATTAATCGGTAATCTTTGAAGAAGTGGGAATTTAATCTAACCCTCTATGTAATTTGAGGTCCAAGCTGAACGAATAGGACAGGACGATCAACTTTGTTATATGTTTGTTAGTTTATATGGATTTGTGTATTTAATGTATCTATCTTGTATGCATTGTACGTTAGGTATGCATTGTATGATATGTATATGTATATATGTATGAAAAATAATAAACAAATTATAAAAAAAAAATGAACAAAACACAATTTTACTCCCATATTTAGCAGACATTTGCGGTGAAATGGCTATGTAGAAAGTGTCAAAGTAACCTTAGGTAAATAGCCTGTGATATACTTTATATATAATTATATACTTTTGTGTGTCAATTTAGTTTTCTTTTATGGCTATTAAGCTTACAAGATAAACATACCAAATTCTAAAATTGCTCCACATTAAAAGTTTATTTTACTCCTTGTGCTTTGTGACCTGTAACTACCAAAACAACTTAAAATCACAGACACATATATTCTGTAAATCAGAACAACTAAACGCATTTATTTTTAATTACTTTCCTTAACCTGCACTAATTATGCACACATTATTATTGCAAAAACTGGTTATTATATTCTAGATTTCTGTATACGGCTATATTGCCCCGACTACCAATATATATTTGTAGTCGGGGCAATAATATTTAGCCGTAATAACCATAACCTCAATGAGCTGGCACCAGTCGGTTGTGTTGTGCCGGAACCGACAAAGTATTAGGCCTGTAATAAAAAGTGGGCCCACCTTAGAGGGTGCTATGCATAGAGGGATTAGTGGAAGTGGCGACTCGCCAGACCAGCAACGGTAAGGTGGGAGTGGGTTGGCAGCCCTTTTAAAGGGAATTCAAGCCCCTCCCACAACTACAGGCCAATCCTTCAAATTTGTAGTCGGGACAATATAGCCGTATACAGAAATCTAGCATATAATAACCATAAAATCAATGTAAATCACCTATATGCATTCCTCTATTTCCCCTCTGATTTGTGACTGACCTCTGATCCCTCCCTTTTCTTATTGATATGTTTGTTTTTATTTGAATATCCATCTCTTCATCTCTGTACCTAGATACATTTCCCCCTCCCTTAACTTTATTGCAAGCTCTCTGACCCTCACATCTCTTTATTCAACAGCCTGATTCCCCAACTTTGCAAGCCCATTCCTTCAGTGAGCAAGCCTGATGCCCTCCCACCCCATGCTCATTATTACATTTATAGATTGTCTGTCACACCTACATTTTAGTTAGGTTAAAAAAAAACCTGCCTCTTATTAGTACACTCCTGCACTTTCTTAACCCATAAAACACCTTCACTTGCTCTTGATATTCCAATTATCTCCAATATTTATTTTTCACAGTTTAGCAATGATCTGTTTTCTCCTCCTCTTTATTTCCTCAGTCTCTCTCAGTACAAAAATCTCTCCTTACACCCACTTCACTCATCCCCCCCATCCACATTTACATATGCCCTTCTCTGCTACACTCCCCCCTTCTCTCATCTCATGGCTTACACTCATTTTTCAACTCTCTCACTCCAACCCACAATCAATCTCATCCTAGACCCCATGCATACAAAACCCATTCACACTTCCTGTCACTTTCTCTCCTCCTACTTCTAGCAGCTGGTGATGTCTCTCCCAATTCAGGGCTCTTCACCTTCTCTATTATTATTATTATTATTATTGTTGCCATTTATATAACGCCAACAGATTCCATAGCGCTTTACAATATTTTGAGAGGGGGGATGTAACAATAAATAGGACTATTACAAGAAAACTTACAGGAACAATAGGTTGAAGAGGACCCTGCTCAAACGTGCTTACAGACTATAGGAGGTGGGGTATTAGAAACATTAGGACAAGAAATATCAAGTAGGAGTGAAGTAGAGCTGGAGAAGAGAGCAAAGCACTGTCCCATAGGAGAGAGCAGGAGACAGGTATGTAAGGTAGAGATTACTCTGGGCCATAATCTTTCCTAAAGAGATGGGTTTTAAGGCCCTTCTTAAATGATTGAAGACTAGGGGAGAGTCTGATGGCAGTAGGCAAGCTATTCCATAGGAGAGGAGCCGCCCGCGAGAGGTCCTGCAAGCACGAGTTGGCCATACGGGTGCGAGCAGCGGTCAGGAGGTGGTTACGGGCAGAGCGGAGGGAACGAGGAGGGGCAAATCTATGGATTAGTGAAGAGATATAAGAGGGGCTAGAATTGTTCGGTGCTTTAAATGTATGGGTTAGCACTTTGAATTGACTCCTATAGCATACAGGGAGCCAATGTAAGGACTGGCAGAGGGGTGAGGTGTGAGAGGACCGACTAGAGAGAAAAATCAATCTAGCTGCAGCATTCATTACAGACTGTAGCGAGGCAATATGGCTTTTGGGGAGACCAATCAGGAGAGGGTTACAGTAATCCATGGGGGAAATTACTAGAGCGTGGACAAGCTCCTTGGTAGCATCTTGCGTATGAAAGGGGCGGATGCGGGCTATGTTTTTGAATTGGAACCTACAGGACTTGGCAACAAACTGGATGTGAGACTCAAAGGTGAGACCAGAGTCAAGTATGACGCCAAGACAGCGTGCTTGCAGGGATGAACTTATGTGGATATCACCGACTTGAAGGGAGAGCAAGAGAGGAGGATCAGTATTAGGAGGAGGAAAGACAAGGAGTTCAGTTTTAGAGAGGTTAAGTTTCACAAAGCGTGAGGACATCCAGTCAGAGATGGAAGAAAGGCAAGCAGTGACACGTTGCAGGACGGCAGGGGAGAGGTATATCTGAGTGTCATCAGTGTACAGGTGGTAGTGGAATCCAAAAGAGGCAATAAGTTTACCAAGAGAGGCAGTATAAAGAGAAAATAGAAGGGGACCAAGGACAGACCCTTGGGGAACTCCAACCGAGACAGGATGAGGGGAGGAGGTATCCTTGGAAAAGGAGACACTGAAAGAGCTTTGGGAGAGATTGGAGGAAAACCACAAGAGGTCAGAGTCACAGAGACCGAGCGATTGAAGAGTTTGAAGGAGGAGAGCATGATCAATGGTGTCAAAGGCAGCAGAGAGGTCAAGGAAAATTAATATGGAGTAGTGACCTTTGGATTTAGTGGAGATTAGGTCATTAGTCACTTTGATAAGAGCAGTCTCAGTAGAGTGGAGAGGGCGGAAGCCAGACTGAAGAGGGTCAAGGAGAGAGTTGGAATTAAGGAAGCGAGACACACCGGTAAAGACAAGTCTTTCCAAGAGCTTTGATGAGAAAGGGAGCAGGGATATGGGACGATAGTTAGAAGGGGAGGATGGGTCAAGAGATGTTTTTTTTCAGGATAGGTATTACAGTGGCATGTTTAAGGTCAGCAGGAACAGTGCCAGAAGAGAGAGAGCATTTAAAGATGTGTGTTAGGGTAGGCACAAGACAAGGGGAGAGAGATCTGATGAGGTGAGATGGGACAGGATCGAGCGGGCAAGTGGTGGGGCGAGAGGAATGGAGAAGCGCAGCCACCTCTTGTTTAGTAGCCGGGTAGAAAGTCTGGAGGGTAGGGAAAGCATGAATTACATGTGGTTGAGAAAGAGAACGGCAAGGAGGGGAGAATTGTTTCCTTAGCTGTTCAATCTTGTCGGTAAAGTAGCATGCAAAGCTATTAGCTGTAAGGTTATTTTTTTGGTTGGCCACAGCAGGGCGGAGAAGGGAATTAAAGGTGTCAAAGAGACGTCTGGGATTGCGGGAGCATGAACTAATGAGAGAGGGAAAGTATGACTGTTTGGCGAGGGTTGCGCTGTATGAAAGCAACATGAATCTATAATGGAGAAAGTCTGCCTGGGTGCGGGACTTCCTCCAGGAGCGTTCAGCACAATGGGAGCAACTCTGCAGATAGCGTGTTGATTTATTATGCCAAGGTTGGGGTCGTGTCCTCCTAGAGGTGCATGTTTGGAGTGGGGCTGCAGCGTTCAAGGCAGATGTGAGGGTAGTGTTGTATGTGGAGATGGCCAGTGAGGGACAGGAGAGGGAAGGGATGGATAGCAGTTGTGAATCAATGTCAACTGACAGCTGCTGGAGGTCAATAGAGTTAAGGTTCCTCCTGAGCTGAGGGGGGTTAGGCTGAGATTGTTGGGTGAGGGGGTAATTGAGAGCAAACGATAAGAGGTGGTGAGCAGAGAGAGGAAATGGAGTGTTGCAGATATTAGATACTGTACATGAATAGGAGAAAATAAGGTCGAGGGTATTGCCAGCTACATAGAAACATAGAAACATAGAATGTGACGACAGATAAGAACCATTCGGCCCATCTAGTCTGCCCAATTTTCTAAATACTTTCATTAGTCCCTAGCCTTATCTTATAGTTAGGATAGCCTTATGCCTATCCCACGCATGCTTAAACTCCTTTACTGTGTTAACCTCTACCACTTCAGCTGGAAGGCTATTCCATGCATCCACTACCCTCTCAGTAAAGTAATACTTCCTGATATTATTTTTAAACCTTTGTCCCTCTAATTTAAGACTATGTCCTCTTGTTGTGGTAGTTTTTCTTCTTTTAAATATAGTCTCCTCCTTTACTGTGTTGATTCCCTTTATATATTTAAATGTTTCTATCATATCCCCCCTGTCTCGTCTTTCCTCCAAGCTATACATGTTAAGATCCTTTAACCTTTCCTGGTAAGTTTTATCCCGCAATCCATGAACCAGTTTAGTAGCCCTTCTCTGAACCCTCTCTAAGGTATCAATATCCTTCTGAAGATACGGTCTCCAGTACTGTGTACAATACTCCAAGTGAGGTCTCACCAGTGTTCTGTATAATGGCATGAGCACTTCCCTCTTTCTACTGATAATACCTCTCCCTATACAACCAAGCATTCTGCTAGCATTTCCTGCTGCTCTATTACATTGTCTGCCTACCTTTAAGTCATCAGAAATAATCACCCCTAAATCCCTTTCCTCATATGTTGAGGTTAGAACTCTATCAAATATTCTGTACTCTGCCCTTGGGTTTTTACATCCAAGATGCATTATCTTGCACTTATCCACATTAAATGTCAGTTGCCACAATTCTGACCATTGAGTGGAGTGGAAGAATTAGCCCACTGCAAAAGTCCAAGGGAGGAAGTAATTGAAAGTAGTTTAGAGACTGCTGGGGTTAAAGGTGGATTAATGGGAATATTGAAGTCTCCAAGAATTAGGGATGGGATGTTGGAAGAGAGGAAGTAGGGTAGCCAGGCAGCAAAGTGGTCAAGGAAGAGGAGAGGGGAACCAGGGGGACGATAGATTACGGCAATGTTAGCAGAGAAGGGTTTGAAAAGGCGAATTGAATGAATTTCAAATGATGGGAAAGAGAGGGAAGGGGGGGGGTGGACAGAGTTTTAAAAAAGCAGTGAAGTGAGCGAAGAAAACCTACACCGCCACCTTTAATCTCTGCTTGTCTTGGATGGTGGGTAAAGTGAAGACCACCAAAGGACAGTGAGGCAGGTGTAGCAGTATCAGAGGGAGAGAGCCATGTTTCTGTTAGTGCAAGTAGGTTTAGGGAGTGTGAGATAAATAGGTCATGGATGGAAGTAGATTTAAAGGTGCTGCACACAGAGCATGCATTCCAGAGGTCAGCTTTAAAAGAGGAATTATAGTGAGAATTACATGGAATGGGTATTAGGTTGTTGTGGTTTCTGGTGTTTGTACCAGGTGGCTGAGTAGTGGAGGGACCAGGGTTTGGAGAGACATCACCTGCTGCTAGGAGTAGTAGGATGGAAAGTAAGAGAAGGTGGGAGTAAGATTTAATGTTGGGGATGAGAGCTTGTATTTAGGGTATTTAGGAGGGGTGTGTGGAGAAAGGCTGGATAAATATGAGTAAAGTGCGTGTGATGAATACAGAGATGAGGGGAGCAATGAAGATGGTGTTAGCAGGAACAGGTAACTAAAATGATAGAGAGTTTTTAATGATGAGGGAAGTGAAAGAGAAAGGGAAAAATAGAAGTGAGAACATTAGTAGGAGAGTAGGTGTTGTATTTTTAAGAGCTGTGGTTAGGAGGGTTAAGGGTTAAATAGGTATTGTGTGAGTATAGCTATTTCAGGTGTGGAGGGCTTGGTGGACAGAGGCTAACATATTTGGTTTAACAGGAAAGGTAGGTAATTTGAGCTATCTATAAATGTAGTGATTACCATGGGGAGGGTGGGGAGCGATCATCCAGAAAAGCTACCTCTGCTTATGGCAAGTCCTGGGTGTAGCTGTTTCAATATTGTATGGGGCCCAGGCTCTGCTTATGGCAAGTCCTGCAGGGTTGCGTGCTGGGAGTCCTGGGTGTAGCTGTTTCAATATTGTATGGGGCCCAGGCTCTGCTTATGGCAAGTCCTGCAGGGTTGTGTGCTGGGAGTCCTGGGTGTAGCTGTTTCAATATTGTATGGGGCCCAGGCTCTGCTTATGGCAAGTCCTGCAGGGTTGTGTGGTGGGAGTCCTGGGTGTAGCTGTTTCAATATTGTATGGGGCCCAGGCTCTGCTTATGGCAAGTACACACACTAAGACAACCAGAAACCCCATCACAATACCCTGCCCTTTACCCTCACTTACCAAAATTAATTGTGCACTCTGGAATGCCCGCTCCATCTGCAGTAATTTAAAATCAACAACCATACACGACTTTTTCATCTCAAACTCACTCACACTGCTTGCACTTACAGAGACCTGGCTGTCCCCCTCTGATAGCGCTACTCCTGCCTCATTATATTTTGGTGGGCTACAATTCTCTCACACTCCCAGACTCAACTGTAAAGGAGGCAGCATAGGCATCCTTCTCTCCCCTCAATGTACCTTTCAACCAATCATAACTCCCCCTGCCCTATCCTTTTCTTCTTCTTTTTTTTTCCGTATATAAATTTTTATTTTTCATTTTTAAAAGAAAATTCCATCCAAATGCAATTTCATAAATAGATTTTACAATATAGTGCAATATATTGCTTTACAATAGATTTTATAGTTACACATAAGTTTAATATAACCATAATTCATACACTTGAACATTATCTGCATTGTCAACATTCAAACCAGACAAAAAAAAAAAAAGAGAAAATAACATACATTTCCTCTATCTTACTATCAATTCACATTGGTACTACCTAAGTGTGGCTATCTATAGAAGGGGGGTTGTGTTTTTACGGCTAAGATATCTAACCCAAGGGGCCCAAGTTCCATTGTATTTCTCTCTGGATAACTTATTTGAGGCTAACCCAGCTTCCATCCTACGTTGATAATCTATTTGTATACATATGTCATGCCAGTTTAATGAACCCATGTTTCTCCAATTTCTGTTTTTTGTTTTATGTTAACTATTGGCATATCTAGATGAAACAGGAACATTTGAGCCGTGATAACAGTTTGAACCTTCAAAATGGAGTCCACCAAATCCGATAAAGTTGTTTTCATAGATTTCAACTCCTCACAGTCCCACCAGATGTGGGAGAAAGAACCTAACTCCCTACCACATCTCCAACAATCCGGTAGAAGTGTGGGTTGAAATCTATGGAGTCGAGTAGGCACCAGATACCAACGATACACCAATTTAAAATACACTTCCTTTATTTCACCCCATGTATATATCTTTTTACTGATTGTAGGGCCAAAATCCAATCTTCAACCGAGGATGAAAAGTGGAGTTCCTGCTCCCAGTTATTCATTGCCAATGCTTTAACTATTTGCCTTTGGCATCTTGTAAATTGATTAAATCTAGATGCAATTTTTTTTTTAATAGTGAAATGCTACAAACTGGTCAAATGGAGAAGTTTCCGAAAAAACATTTGCCATAATAAAGGATTTGATTCTTAGGTAATTAAATATTTCCTTCGAAGGGAGGTTATAATTGAACTGTAACATTGCAAATGGCAATATTTTGTTATTTAAAAGTTCCGCAATTTTTACAATTCCACACTTTTCCCATTCTTGAAAATTTATATTTTTTATATAATATTTTAGACATATTAATGGGGCATTTCTTGATATATATATTTAGTTCCATATTTTTTCTTTAGGTATTTTACAATATAGATCATTGTGTTATTCATCGGGTTACTAGATCTTATATTTTTTACAAATTCACTGTCACACCACCAGAGAAATAAAGGTTCAGTATTACAGAGATCCATTTTTTCGATATCTAACCAAACTGGTCTTGACATTGTAAAATTATCACATTTAATTAAGTGTGCTACCATGTTGTTCATATATAATTTCTGTATATCTGGGAAAGAAATTCCCCCTTCCTTCCAATGTCTCTGTAAAATTTCCAGTGATACTCTAGGTCTCTTGTCTTGCCATATATAATCCGAAACCTGTTTTTGAAGACCGCGTATCGTCTGGAGTGAAACCCTCAACGGGAGGTTACAAAACAAAAATGTCAATTTGGGGAGTAGATATCCTTTTCTTCTTTTGAAGTTCACACTGTCCGCCTATTTAAACCCACTTTAAGAATTGCTATCATCTACCGCCACCCCGGCTATCCTAGACTATTCTTGAGCACTTTTCTTCCTTGCTTCCCCACTTCCTTTCATCTAGCACTCCTTCTCTTATACTTGGGGATTTCAATATCATCTGCTCTGTAACCTCCTCCTTTGGCCTTACGCAATGGTCCAATTTAGCAACCCATACAGCAGGAAACACTCATGATCTTGCCTTCACCAACCTCTGTACTGCCTCTAATCTCTCCAATATTCCTTTTCCTCTATCTGACCACCATCTGCTGACTTTTGACATTGGCATACTTAAGACCCAATTGACACCACCGTCTGAACATCACTCTCACAGAAACCTCCAATGTCTTGACCTAGAGCATTTCTCCACTAATCTCCAAACTCTCTTTTTACCTATCTCAAACCTCACCTGTCCTAGTTCTGCAACCTCCTTCTGCAATTCCACCCTCTCCTCTCAACTAGACATCATGGCACCTTGTACATTTAAACGCCGCAGGCCCCCCCAACAACAACCCTGGCACACCAAGCTCACTCGATACCTCCAAAAATGCTCCAGAACTGCTGAACACTGTTGGAGAAAGTCTCACTGTGCATCTGACTTTCTCCACTATAAATTTATGCTGAGCTCATACAGCTTGGCTCTTTCCTCTGCAAAAGTTAATTACTTCAATACCCTCATAACCGCACTCTCCCGCGAACCCAAACAACTATTTCACACATTTAACTCTCTTCTTCGCCCTGCTGTTCTTCCTCCACCTACTAACTTGACCGCCTCAGACTTTGCAACTCACTTCACTGACACGATCTCTTCAATCAGAGAAGAAATCTCTCATCTTTCTTCTTCCCCTTACAATACTTCCCCTAACTTCACTCCCTCTGCTGTTCTATGTTCATTCACACCCGCTACATTGGAACAGGGTTGCTGCTTTGCTCCAGTCCTCCAGCCCCACCACCTGCTGCCTAGATCCAATTCCCTCACATCTCATCCGTACTCTGTCTTCTTCTCTTTCTCCACCTCTCACTAAAATTCTCACTCTCTCTCCTCTGATATATTTCCATTGCCCTTCAAACATGCAACTGTAACCCCAATTCTAAAGAAGCCCAATCTTGACCCTAACTCCCCATCCAACTACTGTCCTATCTTGCTAATGCCTTTTGCATCCAAGATCCTTGAAAAAAATGTGTATGTGAGATTGACAGACTTCCTCGAGTCCAACTCTTTGCTAGACCCGCTTCAGTCTGGTTTCCGCGCTAAGCACTCTGTGGAAACGGCACTGACAACGTATCCAATGATATACTCGCTGCAAAATCTCGTGGTCACTACTCTATCCTAATTCTCCTTGACCTGTCTCATCCTCCGCAATGTCGGTCTACAAGATATTGCTCTCTCCTGGTGCTCCTCCTACCTCTCCCAGCGCTCTTTCAGTGTTTCTTTCTCTGGCTCTGCTTCTTCTCCCCAACTCCTCTCTGTTGGTGTCCCCAAGGTTCAGTCCTTGGTCCCCTACTGTTCTCCATCTATACTGCCTCCCTTGGTAAACTCATTAGCTCCTTTGGCTTCCAATATCATTTCTATGCAGATGACACGCAAATCTACCTGTCCTCTCCTGATCTCTCCCCATCCCTCTTGACTAGTGTCTCTGACTGCCTCTCTGCTGTTTGTAACTTGATGGCTGCCTACTTACTTAAACTAAAATTGACCAAAACTGAAATTCTGGTCTTTCCTCCCTCAAGTGTTGTTACTCCTGTGTCTGTCTCCCTCCAAGTCAACGGTGCTAGCATCAGCTCCACCACGCAGGCTCGCTGCCTAGGTGTTCTCTTTGACTCCGACCTCTCCTTCAAGCCTCATGTTCAATCTATCGCCAAATCCTGTCATTTCCATCTCAAAAACATTGCGCGCATCCGCCCCTAATTAACGCCAGATGCAAGTAAGGTGTTGGTTAATTGCACTGTCCTTTCTCGCCTTGACTACTGTAATCCGCTTCGCAGTGGTTTT
>OW240915.1:117429172-117466644 GCA_933207985.1 Pelobates cultripes
TTTGTATATACTTTCTTTCACGTTACCCCTTAACCCCTTCCCCACACTACCCCCAACTCCCAGGCTACAAGCTACTGTTCTAAGACTGCCCAACGGGCGGCACGCTGATCAACCACTACCTACCAAGTTGCCCACTGTGGAAATAACAAGTCCACAAACGAGCTATCTCTACCATAACTCTATAACATGAGAATATATTCACATAATAGTAGGGGGTTGAATACACCCCACAAAAGACGCATGGTACTAGAGGAGGCTAGAAAGAATAAAGCAGATATCATCTGCCTTCAAGAAACACACTTTGTCACCTCCAAGGTGCCAAAATTTGGCATAAAGGACTACCCCCACCAATACCATGCCACCCACTCCTCAAAATCGAAAGGAGTATCGATCCTTCTTCACGCTTCCCTAACTATAGAAATCTTACGAGTTAAAATAGACAGTCAGGGGAGATATGTGATGCTTCATTGCCTACTTAATGGCTCCCCGTATGTTGTAATTTGCTTCTACAGTCCAAACGTGCACCAACGTAACTTTCTGCATAAGGTATTATCTATGATCCCAGACCACCAAACGGCTGCTACCATACTATGCGGGGACCTGAACCATCCTTTAGACCCCAATATGGACACCACGCTAAATCCCACAGCCCCTAGGCAGGCAACACTACGAACACAAAGCAAAGCCCTAAATTAACTGCTGGGGGAATACGGACTCTATGACTCATGGAGAATGTACCACCCGACCGAAAAATCTTTCTCATACTATTCGGCAGTACATAAATCTCACTCGAGAATAGATTTCATCTTTCTTGCAGGCACCCTTTTACCTAAGGTTACTGATAGCAACATTGGGGACATCACCTGGTCGGATCATGCCCCGACCATGGTAGAAATATCTGGAGAATACCAGCAGAGGGGGTGGCCACCTTGGCGCTTAACGACTCACTCTTCCACGACCACACCTTCTCTCAAACACTAACGGATGCCCTGCGCACATACTTCCAAACAAATGACACCCCAGACATACACCCAACAACGCTATGGCAAGCCCATAAGGCGGTAATAAGAGGCTTGTTGATCAGTCGAGCGTCCTATGTAAAGAAAAAAGCCCAAGAGGAATATCTGAATCTGCTGCGCACCCTAAGAGACGCTACTGCGGCAAACATAGTGAACCCTACCCCGCAACAGGCACAGGTAATCAAAGACACCACGGCACAACTCAACAACATAGCACTTGCAAAAACTGCACATATCCTACACAAACTAAAACAAACCTCATACTCCCAAGGCAACAGAGCAGGTAAACACTTGGCAACCTTACTGAGACAAAAACAATCCAATGCCAAAATACCCTACCTACTTACAAACAAAGGAACTAAAATCCACAATCCACAGGACATTAACGACACTATGGCAACCTACTATCACTCACTATACAACCTCAAGGACGATCCAGATTTACACCAACCCACCTCCTCATACATACAGGACTTCCTCCAGCAAACCACACTACCATCACTTTCAGCCCAACAAAAAAAACTTTACAAAACCCAGTCACGATACAGGAAATCCAACACGCCATCCAATCTCTCCCTCACGGGAAATCACCAGGATCTGACGGCCTGACAAATTCCTATTACAAGTCACAGACCGCATCCCTTGTTCCATATCTAGAAAAATCCTTTAACCATATTATCACAACCGGCCAGATGCCCCAGGAAATGCTCATGGCGCATGTGGCCACACTGCCAAAGCCAGGCAAACCCCCGACCAAATGCCAGAACCTAAGGTCAATATCTCTCCTCAACACCGACACTAAACTACTAGCCAAAATATTCTCAAATCGTCTAGCAAACATCATACCGACCATAATACATAAAGACCAGGTAGGCTTTGTCGGTGGTAGACAGGGGGCAGATGGAACCAGGAAGGTTCTGGACTTGCTCGGAGGGAGCCCAATGTGTACTTCTGTCGCTTGATGCAGAGAAAGCCTTTGACAGGCTGCACTGGCCCTTCCTCCGCGCGGTCCTCAACAAATATGGCTTTCCTGAAAACTTCCTAAAACTGGTAGAGGCACTATATTCCAAACCGACTGCGAAAGTTACGAACGGAGGCTTCATCTCCAAACAATTCAACATAACCAATGGAACGCGGCAAGGATGCCCGCTTTCCCCTCTATTATACATTCTATCCCTGGAGCCGCTCACACAGCTCATCAGGGACAACCCGAACATACATGGTATCACTAAACAAGGCAAGGAGTACAAACTCACACTGTTTGCGGATGACGTGCTCCTAACGTTGGAGCAACCACATATTTCCCTGCCAAACTTTCATTCTGTCCTATCCCAATACAGCAAATGCTCACACTATAAGTTAAATGTGACCAAAACCCAAGCAATGGGCATAAATATTCCCACTGACACATTAAAGAGCTTAAGCAACTCCTTTAACTATGACTGGAGAACCGACTATCTAAAATTCCTAGGAATTAACATCACACAGAAGCCAGCCCTACTATATAAAACAAACTACCAAAAAACATTGTCCGATATAAAAACAGTGTTAACAGGATGGAAAGGTAAATACATCTCGTGGTCAGGCAGAATAGCTGCGATCAAAATGATTGTTTTACCGAAACTACAATATTTATTCAGAACACTGCCAATAAAACTACCCCCCCGTTTCCTTCAGGAAGCACAACAAACGCTAATGGAATTTATATGGGACAAGCACAAACCACGGGTAGCAAAAAGCACATTATACCTGCCGCGGGAGAAAGGGGGGATGGGTGTACCCAACCTAGATAGCTACTACCATGCAGCCATACTGAGTCCACTTTTAGCAGCATGCCACAGAACTTACCCAACTCCATGGGAAGAGATAGAGACATACCATGCAAACAACATCCCCATAACAATATTGGCATGACTCCCAAAAACCCACAGACCACCGACGAGCGTGATGCTCCCAGTCACAGCGCTAACACTGCACTTTTGCGACACACACTGCCGTAAAATGGGCTGGACAGGTAAAATATCACAAGCCATGCCCCTAAAAACACTACAATACATAATCCCCAATTTCAACCACGCATTGTGGCATGACTATGGCATCACGCATCTATATCACCTCATACAAGGTCAGGAACTTAGAAGTTTCAAGGATATACAAGACTCCTACCACCTCAACGCACAGGTCTCCTTTTCCTATTTACAAATAAAATCCTGGTTCCACAAGCAAACTGTGAATGGGTCTGGAAATGTACAGGAACCACAGCTGACGGCGGTAGAAAAAATATGCCTACGCCTCTCCCCAAAAAACTAATCTCTGAAATCTATCAATCAATACACACACACAATGGCCATACAAAATTCTCTTTCACAACTGCATGGGAGAAAGATTTCACATATAACCTAACTCCGCAGCAGTGGAAAGACATTTTAAGGCGCACAACTCCCTCTCTAAATGTGCCTCACATATGGAGCTCTCTCGCAAAATCCTATACCGGTGGGATTTAGTGCCCACTCGCATTAAAGCGGCGCACCCCCAAGCATCTGACGTATGCTGGAGATGCCAGCAGCATAAAGGCACGATGCTCCATATTTGGTGGACCTGTCCCATCCTAACTCCATTCTGGGACGTAGTCTCCACCATAATTCAAGAGAGCACAAAAACTATACTACCCAAGACACCTGAAACATACCTCCTCCAACTATTTCCAAAAAGGATGAGGTGGAAGCAAAAATACTTAACATATCAACTACTCATGGCAGCCCTTACGGTAATTAGTAGGCACTGGAAATCACCTCTACCACTGCCAACCACCGAACTCACACAATTATTAGAAACCACAAGGCTATATGAAATAGCGGCCAGCCGAACCTCCCTTCCAAAGAAGGTCTGGCAAGAGGCATGGGAAGAGTGGCACCAATATATGGAGCGCAACAATCCCCCCCCACCCCACAAAATGAACGGGAATGCAGATGGCTAGGACATGTATCTGCTAACCGACAGCTGTGTTCCTAATGCGTGCACCAATGTACAAAAATGTACAAACATGTAAAAATACGATACTAAAAAAGGTCAATGCAAGTCACCTCACGCCTGGGAGCGACACCTACTTCCCCGTTACCACCTCCCCCCCCCTCCCCCTGTTATTTCTATAACTGTTTTTTCACCTTCTCCCAGTGGTATCCTAGATAGGAAATATCCAAATCACCAATGCCATACCTAAAGAAAGCATGACCTAATTTGTTGAACTACGTAAACTAATGTAATGGAAACTGTGTACTCAATCTGTATACTGCAAAACGTACAAGCATTACTGACAACGAGGCACCAACGGGTGTGCCCATACCAAAGTACAAAGTATATGTATGTATGCCACTGTTTTCTAACTATTGTCCTTTTCTCCCACCCCTTCTTCTTTCTGTACCCCCCAAAAGATCAATAAAAATTGTCAAAGTAAAAAAAAAAAAAAAATGGATATTACATGGCCAAAATATGAAGGCTTAAGTGTCTATTATTCATGAAAATGCCTGTAGTATCAAAAGGCTATTTAAAGTGCTCAGTGTTCAGGTGTGATAAACATCTTTAATAAAGAAGATCCTAGACAGGAATGAGAAAAATATGCAAAAAATATAAGTCTAGTGTATTTTATAATTCTGGTGTCCTAAATATTAGAAAGTGTAAAAGAAAACAAAATCTTACAAAAAAAGTGAAAACAAGGTATTATATTATAAATTTTCTAGACATGATGTATGAAAAATTATGCAATACAAAGTGTGTAAAAAGTGTGAAGTTATGATATATTAATGATAACTGAAACTTAGATAATTCTACTTAAAAATATATATCAAACAATGTATCAAAAAAATAATGTCATTTTATCCCATATATTGACACAGACTGCATGTACCTAAATTACATATAAATATTCAAATGGAAAAACTATATATTCTAATTTAAAAAAAAAAATTACAAATACAATTCAATCTGATAACGCTATCCAAGGATCAAATGAGGACTATTTGCTAAATAATAGTCATAAAGAATAACACAATATGTAGTTAAACATCATGAATGTCCCCAATAATCAATCTCATAGGAATGCCACAAAAGAGCATTTTTCATTGAGACCTTTTGGGGACAATGTTCCTAATTGGTAAATCCAATAAGCTTCCCTCTGCAAAAGTAATTTGGCTCTGTCACCACCACGGATTGGCTTTGGGACATGCTCAATTGCTATGCATCTTAGTGAAGAAAGTTGGTGTTGAAACTCTAGAAAATGTCTGGCCACAGGTTTGTCCGACTTGCCATCACGATAGGCAAGCTGGATACTAGATCTGTGGCCCCTGATTCTCTCACAGAGAGCGGTCTCTGTTTTACCAACATAGTTCAATCCACATGGGCATGTAAGTTTATAGATTACATAATCAGTCCGACAATGTATTCGTTGTCGGATTTTATAAACTTGTCCTGTATAGGGGTGTGTAAAGGTTTTGGATGGAATGAGATGACCACACGTCACACACCCCAAACACCTCACACACCCGACACTGGAATTGCCCATCTTTTTTTTGTCATAACAATGTCGTGGATCGGTCTTCACGAGTAGATCCCTTAGGTTTTTGTTTCTTCGGTAGCAGAGCATGGGTGTTTGTTGAAAAATCTCTGGAAGTGTAGGGTCAAGCTCCAATGCATGCCAATGTTTTTTGATAGTAGTGTTCAATTCTGAACTCGCCGTGTTCAATAGTGTTAAAAATCTACATCTAGTTGTAGCGACCTTAGATTCAACCTGTGAGTTTAAACCAGGCACTTGTTTGGCTTTGGACAGAGCCTTATCGAGAACCATTCGGGGATATCCCCTTGCTTGAAATTTCTCGTACATATGAGCCAGTTGTTGTGCACACTTATCCCCCAGTGAGTTATTTCTCAAAACTCGTAAAAAACTGTGAGTAGGGCAACGATTGCTTTAGATGTTTAGGATGAAAGCTGTCAAAGTGCAATAGGGTGTTCCGGTTTCCTTCTACTTTCTACAATTGAGCCACCAGAGCACCAGGTAAAACATTTACCTGTATATATATATATATATATATATATTGTTGGCCTCGCGGGACCACTAGCCTATGGATTAAGACCAGAAATTATATTCCTAATTGGACCACGTAACCTAGGACCAGTACAACTCTAAAAATAGAAAGTAGTGGGTTCTGGCGTAGTACTGATTTAGATACCAAAGAAAACTTTGATTATTTGTCTATCTACTCCTTTCTAAATTGATTGTGCGCATGTCTTCTGGAAGTAAATCACACATTGCAGGTTTATGAAGAACGCCAGAGTGGCCTTTATTCCAGGGGGTGCAATTCCCTTTTAAAGCAGAAATACGTCATGTGCAGAGTCACAGTTAACATACAGTATACATTCATCAATTGGTTAACAGTCTAAGGGGTCTTGTCTAAACCCCCCCTACAGGATGTAGTGTCGTCATTACAGACTTCTCCCACTCACATTCCAGCTCCATCTTGGTTACACGATGGGAGGGGGGGAAGTGAGTAGTAGTTACTTTAACAGTGATTCTCTATTTTGTTAGCTGTTACTTTGCACAAAGGAAGTGGGGGAGAAGTTTAATAAAGGAAGATGTTCTTTTAACAGAGGAATTTTGTTACATGAGGCTTGCTCGATGGGAAGGGGGAGGCTAGCAGGATGGGAGGAATTTGCAGAGAAAATAGTGACTGAACACATTGTGGGGGGGGAGGGAATATTTACTCTAGCAGCCAGTTTTAACATAGTGAACACAGAATAAATAGACATTAGTAAATAGCCATTTTATTTTAATTCTTCTGTCCATAACAGTCCCCCCTTAAAATGACTATTTCACTAACAACTACTATCTCTAACTCTAATACTGTCCCTATAGAAAAATAACAAAAGGCTATCTTGCACATCTGTCTGAACAGGCCTCGAACACTTCACTGCGCGGGTAACCCGTTGCAGCTTGTCCACTACTTCTTCTCGCGACAGACTTATGCTCGTAGAGACAGACGCTATCCCTGAATGTCCTTAAGAGGAAGTAGCTGTTGATTTAATGCGGTAGGACTGTAAGAGTGTATGTGGTGTATCACGGTCTATGTCGTCAATCTCTTGGTGAAGGAAGGTCTGGTCGATTGTCTGATCAACTGTCTTTTGTAGGCATTTCTTAAGACATGGTAACACACAACAAACAAGAAGAGTGAGGATGATTATCGTTATTAAAATGGCAACACCTATTTGGGCCAGAGCACCTTGCCATCCAGTCATCCATCCAAACCATCTTTCCCATGGATCTGTGGCCCCAGAATTTCGTTTCAGCTCGTTTTACAAGCTCTTTAACTTTTCTATTGCAAAAGTTACCTTACCATTAGGGTCTGTATTATCTGGAATATAGGTACAGCATGTTATGGTGTCTGGGAGTATTTTACATACTCTCCCTTTTCCTGCCAAAATCATCTCTAAGCTTATTCTATTCTGGAAGGTCATCTGCGAGGTAGCTTGTAACCGCCCTATCCCACCATATATCCCATAACAAGTATAGTTCCCTGGATATATAGTAATGCCTTCGTCTGGGCATAATATTTTTAGTAATGATTGGTATTAAGTTTCCATGACTCGCATGCTGACCGCTTAGGTTTAAATACAGTGTAGAGACTTAAAATGCATACTTCATATCCGGAGGAAGGTTCAGGGATACAGTACCTGGGTGAGGCCTCGCTCCTCCGCAGACATAGCATTTAGACTTGTTATGTTTAGTAGCATTGTATTTCATCCATTCAAGTCACAAGTTAGTGTCAGAGAAACCTGTCTCTACAGCCCTAGTATCCTCAAATATGGGATGACTACCATGTCTTTTAAAGTCCTAATGTGTGGTTTGAGGGGATTAACAGTCATGTGTGGCACCTACCCATTCAGGTGAGTCATACATGTCCTGTAAGAAAAAGGTCTCCTGTTTATTGTATAAACCTCTTCCCTTCCAATTCAGATTTTATTAGCTGTAATGCTTGGGAGAATAGATTCAAACTTAGTTTCTTACCTTAAAATCATTTGGTACCCCCCTTGACACCCCTATAGCATATATATATATATATATATATATATATATATGTATGTATATATATATATGTATGTATATATATATATATATATATATATGTGTGGGAAAAAACACCCTTTATATGGGTACTCCTTTTTGTCCTGAAGCATGAATGTGGTGTATCATGAGTACCATGGGCATTGTCATGTATTATGTGTATGGACGTAATAACCTTGGCTAGGGCACATTTACTTATTCTTATTCTTAGAAATATTGTCTCATGCTACCCTAGTACTGGCAGATTCAGATCATTTAAACATTCAATATTAATATCACCACAAACTCAAGATAAGCAGATGATCCTGAAGAAGCTTTGACTGTGCGTAGGCACCTCAGACGTGAGGGCTGCAGGGTAAGGAGTATGTCTGTTTCTCTTTAGTTTCACAAGGTCCCCTTTTGGGGTATTCGGCTTTCCATCGATGGCAGGTGGTCAGGCATTATTGTGGCCATCAAAACACCCACTTGTTGATATTTATTTATTTATTTTCAACAAGTATCTTTGTTCTCTAAGAATGGAGTTTCAAAAAGGGTTGTCAAGATCAACAAATGCTACTTCACATGATGCAGAGGCAGGCTTGATTCTGGAATGATGAATCCACGGGGTGATCTCTGTAACTTTCACGGTGCACTACTCAGCATGTGGTCTTGGTTATCACTTTGGTGGCTGGATAGGCCTCTGGCCATCCTGAAAACATGTCTGCTATAATTAGTGCATATTTGAACCAGCCACTCTTTGGTATTCTGGATGTAGTCAACTTGACTCCAGTGCAAGAGATAATGAGGTTTGGCTAGATGCTTGGGGCTTTCCTCCAATCTTCCTGAGTTGCCCTTGGCACAAATGGCACAAGATTTACAGTAACTGTTGGTCAGAGAGGCAATTCCTGGTACTTCAGAGTATTTATTGATCAAAAGAGTTCATGAGGGTTCTGGACAGATGCTCCGTAGGCCCACTGGACCACTGCTGAGTATATATTCTTGGGTAAGCAGAACTTGAGATTGTTGAAGTACAGCCTGTCTTTAAGGGTTGCCCCTTTCTGTTTCCAGCTTGTGTTTTTTTTTTTTTTTTCTTTCCAGGGTTAGTAGCTGCTTGTTATTCCTTCGGGAGCTTGATGTCTGTGGGTAGGATCTTACATGGTGAATATGGGAGTTTCTTCAGCAGACACTTTTCTGTCTACTTCCCTTAGTGTACTTACAACTTCTTGAACAACTTGGTCAGCCAGAGAGTTGCCACATGCTTCCTCTGAGTTCAGTCTTCCTTCAGAGATCTTGCATGCTGTGATGGGAGCCTATAGCTCAGCTTCTTGTGCAGACATTGTTGAGGTGAGATACTTGGTCCACTGTAGTGACAGCAAATCCGGAACAGATCATAAGGAAAAGGCTAAAAAAAATAATAGTCAGTGTCTTATCATTTCCCCCCCTGGGAAGTGGCAGAAGAGTGGCCAGGTAAATAGAGTATCATCCCTGCAGGGTGACACTATCCTGCACAGAATTTGTCCATCACAAGGAGAGGTGGGATATTGCATGGAAAGTCTCAGGGAACCAGGGCACCATTCACACCAGAGCCTTAACCTGTTAGGGAATAGTAAGAGCTTGGACAGGCTTTGGGGCCTGTATAATTCAGGTAAAGGTATTGGGGGAACTAGCTAGGACCCTTGCCTCTTGGTCAGGTTTCACTGTGTGGAACAAAATAAATAATAAGGTGATAGGGGCCTGCAAGTGGGGGAAGGACATCTGCACCTAGCAGATTAATTGGACAGGTGGAGGCAACCACAAAGCAAGGCTTAGTTAACAGGCTACTCCAAGGAGAGCCATGTACACTTGTGCAGGAGACAACAATTTTAGACAGGAATGAGGAGTCAGGCAGGCCTTGCTTGCTACAAATAGATGTCATGTGGCCTGCTATACAAGGCTGCATGTAGCCGTTGGGTATGGGCCTTATTATGTACTAAAACCTAAGTTAAAAGAAAATTTGGGACAACCTGAAGTGATACTTCTCCACAGATGCTAACTCATCGTTGATGACATTGTTAATACAGGTAGCCTGATCAGCCAATTTATCTTAGGCTTAAACAAGTCACACCATGTAGTGGAATGGGTCATTAGGATTCGGGCAATTCTACAGTAAAAGGGCATAGTAAGGATGGACGCGATGTTACTTTAGGAGTAGGCGTGGCTGTGGATAGGGGGAAATCAGCCTTATCCATTCCCATATATTATTCCTTTTGTCTTCAGTATATCCAAACCATGTGTATGTCCAGGCGTTGCAATATACATTAATCCATTATCAGTCATGATATTAAAATCTCATTCTCATGAATTAAATCAAAGATTTTAAATCAACCTCAGAAGCAACAAAGAATAAATCTATTGTTTTTTCCTTCTGTAAAATGATTGGAGTTACTGTATAATAGCATACAACCAATATAACATACATAAAAACAATGAAAAAACAATAAAAAAACAGTACAGACTAACAAGTTAGTAAACAAACAAACACATATCTCTATTATTGTGCTGGTTTTAACTCTAGAATCAAATATCTGCAAGATCTTAAATAATGTGCACCAAACACAAATAACTTTTAGTAGTTATATTCTGCCTTTGAGTGGCTCAGTAGTTGAGGCAATTGGCAGTGGCTCAGGCGTCTGTATTGCTCTTTCACACTGAGTTATAGGGGGGAAAAGGAGGGGGTCAAATCTGCACTTCTCTCCCTGCGTCTAACAAGTCAGTGTAACCCCTTCATGTCTGGATACCTCTTTACTTTATCTAAGAATAAAGCAACTTCCTTCAAAGTACTTTTTTCTCTAGCAATTACAATTGCAGTTGAATCTAGATCTTGACATTTTTTTCACAAATTCATTAATTAACTGATCCTCAGGAAAATTACCAATAAGTCTATATCCATTTGAGTCGGCAGCCATGTTTTAAATAGTCTATTCCTTTGTTCGTCATTTAGGCTATATTTGGCCAAATTTGACTCAAACACCTCAGCATTAGTAAATGCATCCACTGACATGTCATAAACTGGAATACATTTCACAATTGTCATTAATTCTTCATGGATTTTCAAATTAAGTTTTACAGCTCTGTTACTTTGTTACACTGTTCATTTAAATCTGATTTGTCTTCTGTTAACATATTCAAATTTATTTCTTTATCTGCTGATTCTAAATTTCCTTGACCTACATCTCGTTTACAAATCAGTGCATTGTAAGTACAGACTAGTTTCATAACATTTCTAATCTTTTGTTTTTTTGTTTTATTTTATTAACAAACAATTTCTTGGCAATTTCACTATTGGCAATTTCACATTGTGTGTATAAAGATTGCCACAATACAGCATCTGAATAGCTGCTATTACATGCAAACTGCAATGTACTTTTCTCTGCATTATCATTTATGAATTCCACAATTCATTTGTTCCAACAAAATCTAACTTTCCTTGTTTGCTTTCCTTATTCCAATATGCCAATAACCTCTTACTTAACAACATATACAAGATTACACAAAGTTCCTAACTAGGATAATTGTCCAGCAAATATCCCAGCAGCTGGAAGATTTCCCTCACATTCCTCACTGAGTTTTACAAGCATTTCACCCATTCACCCCCTCTGTAGCCAATACTCATAGCAGTCAGAGCAAGAGAAAGCAACCAGGATGGAGGGGGGGGGGGGGAGAAGACTTGCAAGCACAAAGTTTTTTAACCATGTGATTGCCTAAGCACAGCTCTCCTTAGGACAAAAGATAGAATAGGAGAGTGACGATACAGATTGTATAGATTACAATTCACACATACCCAAAAAGACATATACATGCAAAAGCACAATATACATGCCAAAGCACAAAGTCCTTAAAATAAATGTTGGCTAATAACTCAAATCACACACACAGAAACACTCAAGCACATATACAACAACTTAACTCTTTGTTAATTTTTTATTATTATTTCAACAAACAGATGTGCCAGGTTATCGTCTATCCTGATCTGATACGCCAGGATATCGTCTATCCTGATCTGATACGCCAGGATATCGTCTATCCTGATCGGAACTCAATCGCCAGGGCTGGCTATGAACCCGACCGCAAATAATCAAAATAAATCGAAAGACTCTCAACCGAGTCTTACTAAATCAAAAGAAACGCCAGGTTTTTCCACCAAACCCGAACTTGGCTAAATATGCCAGCGCTTAACCGCACTTGGCAGTATTATATAACAGTATTAAGCAAGTAGTAAAACAGATTCTCAAGCAGACACATTCACACATAAAACTCACACACAGGACGTAGATAGACAAATTGACAGGTTCTATTCAAATAAAGGGGACATTTGGGGATACTATATACCTGTCTGACGTTAACCACAGGAAGCTGAGTGAAAGCCCAGAGTGCAGACCAATTCCAAAGACGGGAAAATATAGGTAAGTTACTCATTTACCATATGCAGAGGTGATCAGGCTCTTTTTTTCCAATCTCTGGGGGTCTCCTCTCCGGTCCTGGGATTTTACGGCTTCGAGCAGAATAACAATAACCCTCTCGTCCCTGTTCTGTTCGGAAGTGTGCCAACTGATTTAGATACCAAAGAAAACTTTGATTATTTGTCTATCTACTCCTTTCTAAATTGATTGTGCGCATGTCTTCTGGAAGTAAATCACACCGGACACATTGCAGGTTTATGAAGAATGCCAGAGTGGCCTTTATTCCAAGGGGTGCAATTCCCTTTTAAAGCAGAAATACGTCATGTACAGAGTCACAGTTAACATACAGTATATATTCATCAATTGGTTAACAGTCTAAGGGGTCTTGTCTAAACGCCCCCCTACAGGATGTAGTGTCGTCATTACAGACTTCTCCCACCCACATTCCAGCTCCATCTTGGTTACACGATGGGGGGAGTGAGTAGCAGTTACTTTAACAGTGATTCTCTATTTTGTTAGCTGTTACTTTGCACAAAGGAAGTGGGGGAGGAGTTTAATAAATGAAGATGTTCTTTTAACAGAGGAATTTTGTTACATGAGGCTTGCTCGATGGGAAGGGGGAGGCTAGCAGGATGGGAGGAATTTGCAGAGAAAATAGTGACTGAACACATTGTAGGGGGTGAAGGGAATATTCACTCTAGCAGCCAGTTTTAACATAGTGAACACAGAATAAATAGACATTAGTAAATAGCCATTTTATTTTAATTCTTCTGTCCATAACAGTACCTGATGTGAGTCAGGACGAACTGTCAATGTAGAGGTAAACAGCAATTGTAATAGTATGGAGGTGTCGACCTGTGGAAATGAGAATTGATATATAAGCGTCTGAGTGTTAGCTACTGGTTTGACCAGATCGTGGGCCCGAAATCAAAGGAACCTACCAGACACTATGCAGAGGGTAGAATTTAAACGCAAGATGATGACTGCTTTCTTGTGCTTGTAAAAGCTACCGTCCGAAGTTCAAGAACCTAAGAGTAAATTTACATACTTAACTAATTCAATAAGTATCATTTGGTTCCTAAAATGAATCATAAATCAAATCCCAACCAACCTAGAAAGTAAATACAATTTGACACAGATGTCAGAAATCACAATTCTTAAGTATGAACCCTTGGTATGAACCTGTGGAAAAAGGTCAGGAATCTCAGTTTACAACATCCAGGCTTTATCATCTATATTTACTTCAGTGGAATTTTAATAAGTGACTGTAATAACATTTGTAACCAGTAGGGGCAAAATCCCATGGAGTACTGGTGGAAAGTCGTGATTTTTGATGTAATCCCCGAATGAACTAGGGAAGGTAGAGTGTTTAAACATATGAAATGGATGCGCCCTAAGTGTAGTTCGAAAACCAAACGGTTGATCGATTTGTATATAACCGAATGATAGCGTTCATTTAATTTAAGCAATGTAAAAAATGTGAGTAGATAGGGTTAGGGAAATTTAGCCGAACGGGGTCATTTGTACGGAATGAATAAGAACCGAAATGAACGGGGCTCCGCCGTGTAAAGCTAGAAAGTTTACGGCGGGGCCCGACTAATCCCGGTATGGAGCTGAGAAATTAACGGGCTGCGCGGACGCCAACGACAGGTAGCATAGGCAGGGAAGCGCCGGACCAGGAGACCATGAGGAAGACAGGTAAGAAAATCCAAAATGGCAGTCTAAACCGGAAGTAAACATTTCAGACTCGCCAGACCAGCAATGGTAAGGTGGGAGTGGATTGGCAGCCCTTTTAAAGGGAATTAAAGCACCTCCCACAACTACAGGCCAAGCCTTCAAATATGTTACATCAAATTAAAGCCCTTTCTGTCCTTTAAAAAACAGTTGGTACGACTATCCCCCACGATCCCCAAGACTCCAATAAACACTGGAACCCAGGGGACTTAGGGGCCAGAGTTTTCCAGGGTATAGCCAGATAATCCTACCGACCCCACCAGAAGATGCACAACACCCTGAGCACAGGAACACAAATCAGGAAGGGGGAATTACAGCAGAAAGGAGAATGGGATGAGAGGAAGCAGGCAAACGTGCCGAAACACGACCTAATGAAAACGAGGCCTGCGAGCCCTGTGGGAGTAGGAACATGATGTCAAACTAGATGCATTGATATATAACATTATGCTTGAGACCTGCGTGTCTCCTCACCAAATCTGCACGCTTGTAAACATCTGCATTTTCGTCAATAAAATTCATATTTACAATAAAAAAACAGTATATAATATGTGTCTGTGCAATAAATTAGTAAAATGCAAATTGCAGTTGAACACAAACAACAACAAAATGCAAAAATCGCTTGTGTAAGACGTAAGACAAGCAGTGAAGCAGTGTCGTTAATGGGTTAAAAGAAGGCTTATGCAGTGTCGTTAAGGGGTTAAAAGAGCTTAGTGGTGTGCTAGCAAAACCAATAACAGATGTATTTAACCAATCATTGTTAACAGTAGTCGTCCCAGAAGATTGGAAGTTAGCGAATGCTGTGCCCATTCACAAGAAAGGTAGTAGGAGGAGTCGTGCAACTATAGACCAGTTAGCCTTACTTCAGTAGTGGGGAAAGTAATGGAAACCATTAACCCCTTAAGGACTGAGCAAAATGTACGTGTTGTGATCAAAACAAAACTTAAACAAAAAGTTGCATTTGCGCTATATGACTATTCGCCTCTTTCATATTATGTGCACCCACACTTATTATATATCATTTTATTCAGGAGAGACAGGGCTTTCATTTAACATAAAATATATAGGTATGAAACATAATTTAATATGAATAAAATATCAAAAAATGGGAGAAAATAAGATTTTTAAAAAAAAATTGACATTTTAACTGTGAATGTCATAATGTTTGCTTTTACTGCAATAAAATACACATTCGTATTGAGCAATGTCTCACATGTAAAACAGTACCCGCTATGTACAGAGCCAAATGTGGTGTACCTACACAGCCTAAGATTGAAACCAAAAATTTTAACTGACTACCAAATGTCAGAGATAACAGACTGATTGCTGCCAGACATAATACTAGGTTAAAAAAATCGAAAAATAAATACATTTTATTAAAAATTCTTATAACAAAAATTAAAAAAATATATATATTTTGTATTGACCTAGTATTATGTCTGGCAGCAATTATTCCGTTATCTCTGACATTTGGTAGAATGTTACTAATTTTCGATTTCAATCTTAGGCTGTGTAGATACACCACCTTTTGCTTTGCTACTCTCTACTTGGGGTTACCCACCTTCTTTTTAGTGTACCTAATATTTGGCTCTTCCTCTGTTCTCTCTCTTGTAACCTCCTGTGTACAGGTTTTATGGCGTTGTGGGAAGTTACATGGTCAAATATAGCATGTTAAATTTTTCAGTTTTTTCACATTGAAATTTGCCAGGTTGGTTACATTGCCTTTTAGACCGTATGGCAGCCCAGGAATAAGACTTACCCCCATGATGGCATACCATTTGCAAAAGTAGGTATTGCAAATGTTGTATGTCCAGTCTTTTTTAGTAGCCACTTGGTCATAAACACTGGCCAAAGTTAGTGTTAATATTTGTTTGTGTGAAAAATGCAAAAAACTAATTTGAATGCCAATTTTGGTCAGTGTTTGTGACATACCCCATTTGCAATACCTTGGGTTATCTACTATTGCAAATGGTATGCCATCATGGGGGTAACTTTCATTCCTGGGCTACCGTATGGTCTCAAAGGCAACTTGGCGAATTTCAATGTGAAAAACTGAAACGCAAGCCTTATATTTGACTCTGTAACTTTTGAAAACACCATAAAACTTGTACATGAGGGGTACTGTTATACTCTGGAGACTTCACTGAACACAAATATAAGTGTTTCTTTTTTTTTTTTTTGGTTAATCTTTTTTATTGTTGACAGAATGAAATTACATAGTTGCGTTATTACAATATTTTAGACATTGTACAGTACACCAAAAGATACAGATCGGAAGCGGGAGTCCTGTACAGTTTTGCACTGTAAAAGGTTTGTTTCCCTTTTTCCCCCCATTCTGTTTTCCCACCTCCCCACTCCCTTCCAGTTTACTTTATTACTTTGCTTTGTTTTGTCTTGCGTGGGTGTGTGTCCCCCCCAAGGCGTGGTTTTGTGAGTTACGTAGGGTAGTGAGGTATAACTTTGAGACTCGCAGGTCTCTGCGTTCCAAATGGGTATGCGGATCTACAGCGTGCTGTGTGTGTAGGTTGAGAGGGGGTCTAAATGCTAGACGATAAGGCGGTTCGTGTGGGACAAGTTTTATGTCCAAGTTCGTCGCGGTAGGTATGTGTTGCCAAGCGGATGCGTTGGCGGACATCGGGCCGTGTTTATGGCTTGTATAAAGTTTAGCTGGGCCTTCCCACTGGTCCGTTTTGTGAGCGTGGTGGTTAGGTGTTTTCCCGTACGTGATTCCTTAGTTGCATCAGTGATGCGTGTATCAGTGACCTCGTAATATGCGTTTGGAGTAGATTTAAGAGGTTGCGTGTCTTTTGCGTTGTATGAGCGTAAGCTCTCCTCTCTACACTTTTCGGTGCTGGAATGTGTAACAAGGCATGGTATGACTCGTGTTTCCCGAGGGGGTCCGAACATTCCTCAGATCCCGTCAGAGTGTTCATCTTTTTAGGATTTCAGAGGTCAATAGTTCTTTTGCGTGGTGATGCATCTCTCCGATCCCGTCTCCCCGGGCCCGGGGTCCGTCCAATGAAATAGAAGAGAAGAAAGAAAAAAAAAAGGGAGGGGAAGAGGAGGGGGAGGGAAGAGGAGGGCTTACGGGTGGGGTGGACTGTTTCTGGTGGAATCTGCATCTGATGTTGCCCCGTCAGTGGGTTCGGGGGCGTCACCTGCTTGTCTGTAGCGGGTGATGTAGAGAAACCATGGGAGCCACAGTTCTGTGTGTTTCGTTGCACGACCCGTCAGGGAGGCGTGTATTTCTTCTGCTCTGTGGATGTCTTCTACTCTGCGGATCCATTCTTTCTTAGTAGTATGGTAGTATGAGCTCATAGAGCTTTTTTGCTGCCATAGTAATGCCGAATCCCATTGTGAGGGTGTGAGCGTCTTTCTAAGTTGTCCTTCCCATTGGCAGCGGAAGGTGGAAGCCTGGGTTGTGCCTCCGATAAGTAGGTGTTGGTAGAGTGCTGATATGGCATGGTCTAGTGTGGTGCCACTGTCACAGAGGCCCTCAAACCAGGTGAGGTCTCTGTGCAAGCGGTCTTTATGTGGCATTGTGTCATGGTAGTGTTTTAACTGTAGATATCTAAGCACCGTGATAGGGGTCCTTGGATCGTCACCTAATAATGCAGTTAGGTCCCGGACTCTGCCACCGCCGAGGGCTTTGTGAATGGGGATGTAGTCCCTCTCACTCGGGATGGGCCATGCACCGGGTGGGAGGCCACCTCCCAAGGCCACGTTATGAGTGAGTGGAATCATCGGGCTAGGGGTGGGCGATATATAGCTCTGGTCTCTCAGCGATCTCCAACCGGTGATTGTTTGTGTTATCAGCCCCTCATTGTTTTGGCCCGCCCGGGCCTCTCGTCGTCCCCCATATCCTCATTTCCAGTGTTGGTCCAATAAGGCCTTTATCGAGCTCTACCCATTGTTTCGTTGTGGGTTCCTGGTGCCAATCCAGTATCCGTTGCATTACCGTGGCTTGGTGATATTGCTTGATGTCTGGTAGATGTTGATGTCTGGTAGAGCTAGTCCACCATGGTTCCTTGGGCGGCAGAGTATGTCATGTCGAATTCGCGAGCGTTCCCCTCGCCACACAAATTTAATTATCGCCGTTTTCAGGGCGGAGAAGAAGGTCCCTGGGATGGCTAGTGGGATTGTTTGCATGAGGTATAGGATTTCGGCAGTATGTTCATCTTGAGGATCGCAACTCTTCCATGCCAGGTTACATGCGGGTATGACCATCTAGCCAGGTCCGCTAAAATTGTTTTCAGGAGGGGAACGAAGTTGAGTCGGTATATGTCTTCTGGGTCTGTGGTCGCCCAGATACTTCATCCGTCCGTAGCACCAATGAAAAGCGAATTGCGAGTCCAGGGATATGTATTCTTCTGTGGGGATTGTGATGTTCAGGACCTCACATTTTGAGAGATTGAGTTTGAAGCCCGAGATTTTCCCGAATTTGTCGAATTCGGAGAGGAGGCACGGCAGAGTTGTTCTAGGGTTCTGTACAAAGAATAGGAGGTCATCCGCATATGCGGCCACTTTATGGTTTGTTCCTCGCCAGCTGTATTCTTGAATGTTTGGGTTTAGGCGTATCTTCTGGAGCAGTGGTTCCAGGGTCATAGCGAACAGGAGTGGTGATAGTGGGAAAGTGGGTTTGACGGGTACCATTGTTGATTGTGAAGTCTGCTGTCGTGGCCCCGTTGACTCTCACGTAAATATTAGTGTTTCAAAACAGTTAAACTTATCACAACAATTATATCGTCCATCTAAGTGCTATTTGTTTGTGAAAAAGTTCACTTTCAGTGATGATATTGTCATTGTAATACCTTTTACTGTTGCGAAACACTAATATTTGTGTTCAGCGAAGACTTCCAAGTAAAACAGTACCCTCCATGTACAGGTTTTATGGTGACTTGGAATGTTACCGGGTTAAATATAGTGCTAGCAAATTAAATTCTCTGGACTTTTGGCCTGGATTGTCAGGCAGGTCCTGCAAATTGTAATTAATAAAATGACCTAATTATGTAAAATTATTACATAAATATATACATAGAATTATTTATATACATTTAAATACATATATTTTGCCAAAGACCTTTTCGAGTTGAAACGTTGATCGCTTTATACCAACACAAATTTCTTTGAAAGATCCTCTGGAGTGCTCTCTTTATTTACATGTCTATGAATGTGTGTGTATGTATTGTGTGTATGTATGTGTATATATATATATGTATATGTGTATATATATATATATATATATATATATATATATATATATATATATATATATATTCCGTTCTACATGAATTTTGATATCAATATATATATTTTATTTTTAAAATACAGTTAGAATGAATTTACTCATATATATTTAATTTTTTTTTTAACATATTTACATATTTATTTTTTTATATTGTGTATACCGTATTTATCGGCGTATAACACGCAACTCATTTTAAGAAGGAAATTTCAGAAAAAAAAAAACTTAAATTTCAAATAAAGAACATCTTACCCCCTTCTTACTCCCCCCTCCCCCTCTTCTTACCCCCCTTTTGTGCCACACAAGGCTGCCCCTCTTCCCCCTCTCTTTTCCTTACCCCCTCCCTTTTCTACTCTCCCTCTCTTATCCCCCCCTCCCTAAATTTCTTTCTTACTCCCCCTCCCCCTCTTCTTAAAAAAAAAAAGAGTGTGTTTTTATTAAAGTTTTAAAATAAAAGGTTATATGTATTTAGCCTCTACGGATTTGTGTGTAATGCATACATACGAGTAAATACCTGGCTTACCCTTGGTCCATGTGTGTAACCATCTGTAAGTCCTTGATTGTCAATAGCACAGTTTATGTAACCGAAGACCATGTGCAATGTAAAGCTTAAGAGTGTAGTTGGTTTATTTTTGCAAGATCTGAAGCTTATGGATGACATCAGGATTTGTTGAAAAAGCATCTTTGCTGTTGCTTATCAGTATGATTCTTGTTGCATTAAATGGTATTTCTGACCAAAGACAATGGGAGTCCCAAACAACAAGGTAAAGCCAGGAGTGAACTCAAAAGGTATTTACTTATTTTTATATCCCCTTCTTACTCCCCCTCTTCTTACTTCCTCTTCTTATTTCCCCTACCCTTTACCCCTTCTTACTCCTCCTCCACCTCTTCTTACCCCCTTACTCCCCCTTTCCCCCTTCTACTCCCCTCCCTCTTTTCTACTCCCTCCCTCTATTTACCCCCTTCTTACCCTCTCCTGTAGCGTGGCCGAGCTGCTCTGCTGTCCGCGGTGGCCGGCCGGAGTGATAGGAAGGTGCACGCTCAGTGTGCACCTTCCTGTCAGTCCGACCGGGTACAGGAAACAGGAGAGGGGGTGTACCAGCGCTAAATATTCCCCAACCAGTGAACTGTGTTCCAAATAACTAAAGTAGCTGCTATCACACCAAGTTCTTATCTTACAAGAATAGGAACCCAAAAAACTCTTGTGGTGTAGCGCTATATTTAAACAGAAGGGTAGTGATAAAAACTAGGTATGTATTAATACTACCTTGAATATTCCTTATGTCTTTATATTCACATAAGAGTATAAATTCTACAAGACATAAAAAACAGACAAACCAAACATAGTGCAAACTGTATAATAAAGTCCGTTATAGAGAATTAAGAAGGGAAAATTTCCCACTCACAATTTTAGGAGCTAATATGAAATAGCTCAATATCTGCGCTCTTGGGGTCCGTAAAGGCGACCCTCACCCTTCTTGTGTATAGATCTCCTTGATTTCCTATAGAAGTAGAAACCGTATATGGTGCAGTATCGTAATGATTTTCAATGTGAGATAAATATAAAATGTAATACTCACAAAATTAGAGCCATCCAGATCGGCTCTAATCCACACACTTGTGTAGTTGAGGACTACACACCTTCTTTGTGAAAAATGAATAAAAAATAGCAGGGAAATGCCAATATATAGTATAAAAGATAAATAATTTTATTATAACGGTAATTGTATAAAAATATATATATATATATATATAAAAAACAATAAAAAACAATATCAAATTGGCATAAAATCCAAAAGTCCAAAGTCTCACAGTCTCTCCAGTACGCGTTTCGCCCTACAGGCTTCCTCAGCTGGATGTGGTGATTCAAATTTCCCATGGATTCTCCCTGCTATATGTACCCCTCTCAGGGGTGAGATAATTAGTGTCCAGGCTTGTATTTTCGCGGGCAATCACCATAGAAAAGGTGACGCCCTGCGTTTCAAGCCTTTTTTCTATTCATTTCCGGGTTTTCTGTTCCGTCGCGTCATTTCCGGTTTCGCCGATACGTCACTTCCTTGCGTTCCACCATGCGGTTCACTGTGCGTTCCACCATGCGGTTCACCATTTATTTCCCCAGGATTTCCGGGTCGGCGGTTTTTGAAGGGAAATATAAGTTCAAATGAATTTAACATATCTGTGGAATTGGCAAGCTTTCTTTGTCTAACATATACAAGCCTTATATTAGTACATCCAAACCCTTAATAAATTCCATTCTGTAGTGTTTTTTTTCCCTTCTATTCCTATTTCTTGTATAAGTGTATTAATATAAAATGACCATTTTACAGGCATATTGTGATCTTATGTCATTATTAAAAAAATGAATTCTTAAGAGATAATGAGTATTAATAAATGAATCAGTGGTTATACAATTAAAACACCTTATAAATGTCTAATTCCAGATATTATGAAGGTTGAAACATAGTTTAGTCAATGCTCACATAGTAATAAGAAAGTGATAATTCAATAAAGGGAGGTATGAGTGCAACCATAAAATAATTTTGCATTTATTTTAAAAAATGGCACATCTCGAAGTCTGCATTTAGACCATTCGGGATTAAAGTATTTAATTTAAAGATCCACTCCATCTCAATTTTACTCATTTTGCTATCAAAGTTGCCTCCCCTCCAATCCTTTTTAACTTTTATAATTCCTAAAAACGTAGTGTCTTTCATGTCGCATTTATGTGCAATTTTGTAGTGTAAAGAGACGCTATGTTTTTCAAAACCTTTTAAAATATTACGACTATGTTCTTCAATTCTGATATGTAGGGATCTGGTGGTTTTCCCTATATAACATAGACCACAAGGGCAGATCATTAAGTAAATGAGGTTTTTTGAGTGGCAACTCAGAAAATCTTTAATTTGATATTCTTTACCATCTTTATCTTTAAAAAGCTTTATATGTCTTTTTTTATTATTTGACCTTTTGCACGCTAAGCATTGGCCACACCCAAAAAATTCCTTATCCGAATTTAAAAAAGTATTCGTACTTTTCTTTTCCTTTAAAAAGCTTGAAGTCAAAGAATGGCGCAAATTGTCAACCCCTCTGTGTATAAATTTAGGTCTTTCTGGAAGAAAAGGTTTTACACCTGGATCTTGTAATAAAATTGGCCAGAACTTAGAGATTATTTTTCTTACTTTTTTGTTATCTGTGCTGAAGTTGCATATAAAAGGGAGTTCCATAAATGTATTTTCCCTTTTATCCTTATATTTCAAAAGTTTCTCTCTTTCTATCATTCTTACTTCTTTCCTGGCCATTTCTAATTTTAACTCTTCATATCCTTTCTCTATAAAATCTTCTTTAATTTTAATAGATTGGGTCTCAAACACAGTTGGATCCGTACAATTACGCCTAATACGTAGAAACTGTCCTCTGGGGGCATTCTCAAGCCACGGAGAGTAGTGGCAACTTTCTCTCTCTATGTAGCTATTAGCTTCTACCGTCTTAAAATAGTTTCTAGTTTTAATCTTGTTTTCTTCAATGTATATCACTAAATCTAAGAAAATTATTTCCGTCTTGCTCCAATTGCTACTGAGCGTTATACCCCAGGTATTCTCATTTAAAAAATTTAAAAATTCAATAAGATCTTTTTCTTCTCCTTTCCATACAAAGAAAATATTGTCAATGTAACGACCATAGGTAACCAAGCTTTCTCCCCAGCCATGAGTGCCATAAATAAACGTATTCTCCCAATGGGCCATGAATAAATTGGCATAGCTGGGGGCAAACTTGGTTCCCATGGCCGTCCCATTAATCTGGAGGTAGAAGTCCTCTCCATACCAAAAATAATTGTTATTTAAAATTAACTCAATCCCTTCTAAGATATATTTAGTTTTACTGTCTGTAAAATCTGGACTTTCGCTTAAAAAATGTTTAACAGCATTACAACCATATTGGTGTGGAATGTTACTATAAAGAGCTGTAACGTCACTTGTAACTAAAAAGCAGTCACTATTCCAAGTGCAATTTTCCAAAAGATTTAAAACCATAATGGTATCTTTAATATATGAGGTAGTCTTTTTTACTAATGGTTGGAGATGAATATCTACATAATGCGACAATCTGCTAGATATTGAATCAATCCCCGCCACTATTGGTCGGCCTGGGGGATTCACAATGTCTTTATGAACCTTGGGGAGGAAATAGAACACTGGGATTTTAGGATATTTCATATTTAAATAGTTGTATTCTTTTTCGTTTAAGATTTCTGACTCTATCCCTTTTTTAAAAAAACTTTGAAATACTTGGTTCATCTCGTTACTCGGATTATGTGTCAATTTTTTATAGGTACATTCATCATTTAATATTCTTTTTGCTTCTTTACAGTAAAATTCTTTTGACATTAAGACAATTCCCCCCCCCCTTATCAGCTGGTTTAATAACCAAATCGGAATCCGTTTTCAAATCTTTTAACGCCTTTCTTTCTTGCATAGTTAAATTATGGTTGAATTTTTCTTTTTTGTCCAGTTTTTTAACTTCTGTCATAACCATTGTTTCGAAAGTTACCATTTTTTCTGAGACCATATGTTTTGGATAAAACTGTGATTTTTCCTTTAAATTAGTATGTTTTAATTCTTCATCTCTATTTAGTTGTGATTCTATGGGATTTTTTGCAAAGAATTTTTTTAAACAAAGGTTTCTTTTAAATTTGTTTAGATCTACATAAAAATCGAATTGGTTAAGAGGTTTATTAGGAGCGAATTTTAATCCTTTCTTTAAGACTTTTTTGTGGTATTCTGTTAAATTTTTTTGACTTAAATTATAGATTCCTTTTATGGGGCTTAATTCCTCTGCAGTCTTTCCCGTCTTTCTTTTTTTGACATGTTTTCCTCCTCTTGTACCTCTATACTTGAATTCCTTCGCCTTTTGTGTGGGGTAGTCATATCCAAATTTTCTTTCCTCTTGTGCCTGTCTCTTCCTTTGCTCCTCCAAAAATCCTGATCTTCATATTCATCCAAAACTTGAAATCTATTGTTTACTTCTAGAGGTTCCTCTTTCCTAAGTTGATTAGATTTGTAGGGTGGCATTTGCTCTTTTATCGCTTTCCCATGGTGGGTGTAGTCTTTTAATGTATCTCTCCTATCATTATATCTCCTTTCCCTTTCACGTGTTTCTCTCTCATATCTAGATCTCCTTTCTTGTTCATAATTTCTTCCATTATTATAATATCTGTCTTTGTAATATGTATTTTGAAACCTAGGTCTAATGTTGTTCCAATTTTTATATGGCCGTGTTTCATGATGCCTTTCCTGCTCATAGTATGGTTTATTATAAGGTGGTTTATTATCCCTATATTTTAAATAGGATTTGTCTTTTAAAGTCTCATTGTTTCTACCTGGAATTTCTTTCTGTTCAACCGGATCTTTTCTCTCTTCTTTATCTAATTGGTATTTTTCTTTGTTATTATATTTTGAAAATGTTCTCACTTGCTCCGTTTTATAGTCATTGATGTCTCTCAGATATTTACTTTTTTTTACCTCTATTACTTCTTTTTCTAGTTTCTCTAAACCATCTTTAATATCCTGTGTAGCTTTATCATACTCCTCTTGATTCAGAGCATTTAGAATTTCATTCTGACATTTGTTTATCTCTAAATCTAATTCTCTTAAATTTTCCTTTCTCCTTTTTATTATTAAATTCATAGAGGTAATGGAAAAGTTCTCCAACATGGAATTCCATTCTTCCATAAATTTAGTAATGTCTTTATCAAACGTTGGAGTTTTGAAATATCTCAAGCCTCTTGGAGTAATACCTTCTTTTAAGTATTTTTCTAAGGTAGCTATTTCCCACTTTATCTTTAATTCCTTCTGTAAGGCTTTTTCTAATTGTTCACAGCAAAAGTTATAGCTCGTTCTTTTTCTAGTTAAAGGTTGGTCTGTCCAATTAGCTAATTCTATCTCCATGTCCATATATGTGTTCTTTCTTTTATCAAACAGGGACATAGTAAAATAGGGTGAGCCGCTATTGACAATTTACGCCATTCTTTGACTTCAAGCTTTTTAAAGGAAAAGAAAAGTACGAATACTTTTTTAAATTCGGATAAGGGATTTTTTGGGTGTGGCCAATGCTTAGCGTGCAAAAGGTCAAATAATAAAAAAAGACATATAAAGCTTTTTAAAGATAAAGATGGTAAAGAATATCAAATTAAAGATTTTCTGAGTTGCCACTCAAAAAACCTCATTTACTTAATGACCTGCCCTTGTGGTCTATGTTATATAGGGAAAACCACCAGACCCCTACATATCAGAATTGAAGAACATAGTCGTAATATTTTAAAAGGTTTTGAAAAACATAGCGTCTCTTTACACTACAAAATTGCACATAAATGCGATATGAAAGACACTACGTTTTTAGGAATTATAAAAGTCAAAAAGGATTGGAGGGGAGGCAACTTTGATAGCAAAATGAGTAATATAGAGATGGAGTGGATCTTTAAATTAAATACTTTAATCCCGAATGGTCTAAATGCAGACTTCGAGATGTGCCATTTTTTAAAATAAATGCAAAATTATTTTATGGTTGCACTCATACCTCCCTTTATTGAATTATCACTTTCTTATTACTATGTGAGCATTGACTGAACCATGTTTCAACTTTTATAATATCTGGAATTAGACATTTATAAGGTGTTTTAATTGTATAACCACTGATTCATTTATTAATACCCATTATCTCTTAAGAATTCATCTTTTTAATAATGACATAAGATCACAATATGCCTGTAAAATGGTCATTTTATATTAATACACTTATACAAGAAATAGGAATAGAAGGAAAAAAACACTACAGAATGGAATTTAATTATTAAGGGTTTGGATGTACTAATATAAGGCTTGTATATGTTAGACAAAGAAAGCTTGCCAATTCCACAGATATGCTAAATTCATTTGAACTTATATTTCCCTTCAAAAACCGCCGACCCGGAAATCCTGGGGAAATAAATGGTGAACCGCATGGTGGAACGCACAGTGAACCGCATGGTGGAACGCAAGGAAGTGACGTATCGGCGAAACCGGAAATGACGCGACGGAACAGAAAACCCGGAAATGAATAGAAAAAAGGCTTGAAACGCAGGGCGTCACCGTTTCTATGGTGATTGCCCGCGAAAATACAAGCCTGGACACTAATTATCTCACCCCTGAGAGGGGTACATATAGCAGGGAGAATCCATGGGAAGTTTGAATCACCACATCCAGCTGAGGAAGCCTGTAGGGCGAAACGCGTACTGGAGAGACTGTGAGACTTTGGACTTTTGGATTTTATGCCAATTTGATATTGTTTTTTATTGTTTTTTATATATATATATATATATTTTTATACAATTACCGTTATAATAAAATTATTTATCTTTTATACTATATATTGGCATTTCCCTGCTACTTTTTATTCATTTTTCACAAAGAAGGTGTGTAGTCCTCAACTACACAAGTGTGTGGATTAGAGCCGATCTGGATGGCTCTAATTTTGTGAGTATTACATTTTATATTTATCTCACATTGAAAATTATTACGATACTGCACCATTAGAGAAAATTTATTGATACTTACCGTAATTTTCTTTTCCTGGCTATTATTCATGGCAGCATTTAACATATGGGTTTAGCTCCTCCCTCCAACCCTCAGGACAGGAAACCCAATCAATTAAACAATTAAGCCTACCTTCCCCTAGTATATTAGGTACCCCAGTATCCCCCATACCTCAGTCTAGTAACAAGACAAATAAACCAAGAGAGGGTGGGAGACCAAATGCTGCCATGAATAATAGCCAGGAAAAGAAAATTACGGTAAGTATCAATAAATTTTCTCTATTCCTGGCTAATCATGGCAGCATTTAACATATGGGATTACCAAAGCAATAACCACTCAGGGAGGGTAAGTCATGCTACAAAAACTGTTTAATATCCACTTAAGGCTTATAAGAGTTCAGGACCGATAGGCCAAACTCTGAATCAGAACGAGATGAGATATCCACTCTGTAGTGGTGTACAAAGGTTTTTAAAGATGACCAATTGGCAGCTTTACAGATGCTCTCTGCAGGAACTCCTGACTCTGCAGCCCATGAAGTAGCAATGGACCTTGTGGAATGTGCCTTGATGTCCTTGGGAACAGGAACCTGTTTAGCTCTGTAAGCTTTAGAAATAGCCTGAACCGTCCAAGAACGAAGGGTTGCGACAGAGGCAGCTTCACCTTTACGAGAACCCCAAGGTATCACAAACAATTGGGTAGACTTCCTCCAATCAGCTGAGCGTGAAATATATGTGGAAAGACACCTCCTTAGGTCTAGCGTATGACATCTTTCTTCCTCAGGAGACGATGGCTCCTGAAAATACCCTGGCAGGACAATCTCTTGATTCAAATGAAAGGATGTAACCACCTTAGGAAGGAACTCAGGTCTAGGCCGTAGCACAACCCTATCATCGAAGAAGGTAGTGAATGGTTCTTCAGACGACAGTGCTCTAATATCTGACATTCTCCTAGCAGATACCAAGGCCAGTAACAACAGGGTCTTGAGAGAAAGAACCTGCATAGAGACCTCATCAATAGGTTCGAAGGGATGTTCCGTCAAGGCCTGCAGAACCAGAGGCAAATTCCAAGGAGCAGAGAAAACCTTGATAGGAGGTCTGATCCTAATCACTGCTTTGAAGAAGCGAATTACAATAGGATTCAATGCCCAACGAATACCGGAAAGAGCTGAAAGAGCAGAGCAGTGTACTTTAAGCGTGTTAAGTTGAAGGCCCCTCTCCAGGCCTGCTTGCAGGAAACCCAAAACCTGAGACACGGAAGGGGAACCTAATTCTTGAACCGTGGAATTACACCATCGAGCAAAGGTTTCCCATACCTTATGGTACGTAGAAGAAGTAGAAGGATTCCTGGAACGTAACAGGGTAGAGATAACCTGGTCCGAAAGGCCATGTTCAACTAGAGACTTCCTCTCAATAGCCATGCATGGAGCCTGAATTTGTGAGGCTCCGGATGAAACACTGGACCCTGAATCAGCAGGTCTTCTGAGACTGGAAGTTCCCAAGGCAGGTCCACTGATAACCTCTGTAACAGGGGAAACCAAGGGCGACGAGGCCAGAATGGAAGTACAGCTATCACCTTGCAATGTTCCTTGGAGATCTTTCTCAGAACAGCGTGGATGAGGGGAATTGGAGGAAAAACGTAAGCCAGATCGAATACCCAATTGATGGATAGAGCATCTTGAGCAACCGCCTTTGGATGGTATCTCCTCGACACAAAGCATGGAACCTGAGCATTCCGAAAGGTCGCCATGAGGTCTACTTGGGGAAGACCCCACTTCTGGACCAACCGAGCGAAGATCCTCCTGGAAAGTTGCCATTCTGAAGCCTCTATCCGATGTCTGCTGAGGAAATCCGCTATTACATTCTCCTTCCCTGGGAGATAGATGGCACACAGGCCTTCCACATGATTCTGAGCCCAGGTCATAATGGGAACTATCTCTCTCATCAGGGCTACACTCCTTGTTCCGCCTTGATGGTTTATGTAGGCAGCAGCCGCTTTGTTGTCCACTCTCAACTTGACCCAGCAATGCCTGATGAGATGCTGAAAATGAAGAAGCGCCAGAAAGGTTGCTCTTAGCTCCCTGATGTTGGAAGGCAAGCATTGAGTTCTTGGAGGCCAATTTGCTTGAAAAAATTGATTGCCTAAATGTGCCCCCCAACCTGTCAGACTGGCATCTGTCGTAATGACCACCCAATCTATTTCCCGCAAGGGGAACCCCCTGGAGAGATTTTCCCACGACATCCACCAAAGGAGCTTCTGCTTCAGAATCAAAGGAATGCGAATCAGCGTCTCCCACTCCCTCGAGTCGGTCCTGAAATTTTTTAGGAAAAATTGTTGAAGAGGGCGAAGGTTCCACTGAGCCCATCTGACAAGTTCTATCGTAGAGGAAAGAGTCCCCAGAAGCCTCATAAACTCTCTTGCCGAGGCTGAAGTCTTTAGTCTGAAGTCCCTTATCCGATCTCGAAGTCTGATCTTTCTGTCGTGTGAGAGGGATACAATCGCTGTGTCTGTATTGAAATTTGCTCCCAGGAATATCAGTTCTCTTGAAGGATTCAAGTGACTCTTCTCGTAATTGATGAGCCAACCGAAATGAGATAGGGTGTCTAGGACTAATTGCCTGTGTTGGAATATTGATGCTAGGTCCGGAGCCACTACCAGGATGTCGTCCAGGTAGTGAAACACCGCTACACCTTCTTTTCTGAGCAAAGCAATGATGGTGACCAGAACCTTCGAGAAGGTCCTCGGGGCCGTACTTATACCAAAAGGAAGGGCCTGAAATTGAAAGTGTTCCTTCCGGACACAAAACCTGAGAAACCTTTGATGGGTGAACGTGATAGGGACATGAAAATATGCATCCCTGAGGTCTACTGATATCATCCAATCTTGGTGATGAACAACCGGAATGATGGAGCGAATGGATTCCATCCGAAATTTTCTGACTCTCAGATAAAGGTTGAGCTGGTGGAGATCTAAAATAGGCCTCCATTTTCCCTCTGGCTTCTTGACCAAGAACAGGGGGGAATAATATCCCTGGAATCTTTCTTTTATGGGTACAGGTATGATGGCTTCTTCCGTAAGAAGATTGTTGACATAAAGAGTCAAAACCTCTCTTTTTTGGATGTTGGCTGGAAGCCTTGTGCGAATAAACCTTGGTGGAGGTGGATATTCGTCGAATTCCAGATGATAACCTCCGGTGATAATGGATCTTACCCAAGCATCTGGAATTATTTCCCAGGCCCTCTGAAAGAATGAAAGACGTGCTCCCACTCGAGGAACCTGGAGTAAGCCACCTTCAGAATTGCTTGTTGGGGCGAAAGGAAGAGGTCTGCGTCTTGCCCCTAGAGGATTTCCCATTCAGGCCGCTCTTCCAATTGGAATTCCTTGAGAATTCTCTACCTGGCCTGTAAGTCTTACTTTCCCTAAAGTAGCCTTGATCCCTAAAAGGTCTACGGTCCAGACGAGGTCTCTTTGGACGCCTATCTTGTGGCAGCATGACCTGTTTAACCTCAGCCGCCTTTTTAATCGCTTCATCCAGAGGTTTCCCAAAAAGCACTTCTCCCATAAAGGGAAGTGAGCATAAATTATTCTTGGATGACAGGTCTGCTCCCCAGGATCTCAGCCAAAGCGCCCTTCTAGCGGTGACTGAATGTGCCATAACCTTAGAAAGAATTCTAATGAGGTCAGTGGAGGATTCCAAAAGCCAGTCACTGGCGAGTTTGATATCCCTTAAGGATTCCGCCATCTGACGTCTACTGACCCCTTTATCTATGTCATCCTCCAAGTCAAGCAACCAGGAACGCATGGCTCTAGACAAAGCCGAAATGGACACAGCTGGATGGCAACCTAAACCCGCTGTCATGAAAGCTTTAGATAAATCAGCATCAATCCTTTTATCCATGGGCTCCTTAAGGGAAGCATTGCTATCAATTGGTAGCGTGGATCTTTTAGCAACCTTAATGATAGGAGCATCAACTTTGGGGACCGTAGTCCACAATCTGGAATCCTCCTCTTTAATCGGATATAACTTCGAAAGCCGACCCTGACTAGTAATCCTCTTACTAGGAATTTGCCACTCGTTCCTCATCAGGTCTTTAATAGAGCTGTGGACTGGAAAGGAAGGTCTTTTCTTATGTAAATCTCCAAAGTGTCTGTCAGAAGCTGAACATTCTCTGGTTTCTTCCGGCAAATCCAATGTTCTTCTAACAGCCATAATCAAATGCTCCATAGCTTTGGAGTCCAAGGAGCAAGGTTGTTCCATATACTCCTCTTCACTGGACGAGATTGGCTCCAAATCCAGGTAAGATGAAGTTTGTCTGTATTCATCGTCAGACTGATCTGAATCCATGCTGAAGTTTTCCCCTCTTGATCTCTTAATCTTGTGGGATTCAGCAATTCCTTCAACCACTGCCTGCTTAATCCAATAAGCAATATCCTTGGCTGAGGAGGTAGAGGCTTGCGGTGACCTCTGGCGATCAGATTCTCCTGCGGCCATGTTTAAGCATTTTCTGCAGAGCCTGCAGTTATCCAAAGGCCTTGCTCCACATCCAGGGCAGGCTGCCGGCTTCTCCCTTCTCCTCGATGGGGATCTGGGACAGGACCGGTCACGAGGGCTGTAAGATACAGAAGTCATAAGACTGTACCCTCTGTGCACTCTTTTTAGTAACGTGAAGAAACCAAGAAAAAATATTGCTCACCTATGACCTATAGCAGATCTCGTTGATCTTGCAGAAGGGGATGAAGGATCCATACTGACTGTAGGGCTAAGAATGTTAAAATAATAAGAAAAATATTCCCAGCCCAATATTATGCTGATTTTGAAATATAAGTAATTCTCTTACCTGCAGAGCTTTAAGAACAGTCTACTAGAGCACTGTATCTTTAAAGGGAATGGAAACGAGCGTTTTTTAAGCTAAATACCGCCATTTCAAATTTCCCGCTCTGTACCTTTAAATGATCGCGCATGCGCACTTCGGTCGCGAGATCGCTAAACCGCCATTTTGGAAAGGGGCAAACTTCACTCTGGGTCCGGTGGGATGCATTGCGCATGCGCGGGCGTCTTACCGTTATGCTGATCGTCTGATCGAGGTCTGCAGCACACACTGGACGGCAGAGGATTCCCATAGCCTGTGGAACTAACCACCCAGGCTCCCAGGGGTTCCCAACTCCATGGAGATTGGGCTACATGTGCCTGGGCTTCCTGAGGAGGGAGGCTGACCTCCAAAGGGACAAGACCATATAAAACATGGTCAGGTGAGCAAAAAATAAAAAATAATTCAGAAGAAACTGAAAAAAGAAAAAAAAAAAATATTTAAACTGTCCTAGGGCTAGGAGGACAGGAAAAGACTGAGGTATGGGGGATACTGGGGTACCTAATATACTAGGGGAAGGTAGGCTTAATTGTTTAATTGATTGTGTTTCCTGTCCTGAGGGTTGGAGGGAGGAGCTAAACCCATATGTTAAATGCTGCCATGATTAGCCAGGAAATACGGTTTCTACTTCTATAGGAAATCAAGGAGATCTATACACAAGAAGGGTGAGGGTCGCCTTTACGGACCCCAAGAGCGCAGATATTGAGCTATTTCATATTAGCTCCTAAAATTGTGAGTGGGAAATTTTCCCTTCCTAATTCTCTATAACGGACTTTATTATACAGTTTGCACTATGTTTGGTTTGTCTGTTTTTTATGTCTTGTAGAATTTATACTCTTATGTGAATATAAAGACATAAGGAATATTCAAGGTAGTATAGATATATACCTAGTTTTTATCACTACCCTTCTATTTAAATATAGCGCTACACCACAAGAGTTATTTGAAACAGTCTTGCATGAAATCTTTCCACTGATTCTCCTTTCTCTTGTATAACATCAGTAATGCCGGCAGCCTGATCTGCAAGTTTGTCTTTTGCCCACTCCTTTACCTGGCTGCAAAAAGTTACTCCGGAGGGGTAATCAGTGTCACTTGTCAGTAAATCGGCATTGAGGTGTCGGGACATGCTGGGCCAATATGCATCGCCGGCCTTGATTGCACAAATGCTTAGTAAATCACGCCATGCTGCGGAATAAGTCTTTTGAATCTGAACTATCCCTCGGTAAAAAGGCATAGGTTGCTTTTCTGGGTCAGGGAGCGATTTTATTAAAGCACTAGCTTGCGTTGGATTGAAAGCAACATATTTAGGAGGGGCCTGGTCCCCCCTATTTCCCCGACCCGCATGCCCGAAAGGATCATCTATGGAACGGTGGGGCTGTGACTCTACAACCTCTAGTGAGCCCTGGGAACCCTCATCATTCTCATCCTCATCTGTGGTTTGGGCCCTTCTACGTGATGGGATAACCTGAGGTGTCAGAACCGGGGGAAATGAGGGATTCCCAGATGCTGGGGTGGCGGGTAGGTTATGAGCCTGTGGTGAGTAGTCACCGGGAAGTACCGGCATCAGGGGTGCTGAATGACTGGGGGCCGCCATATTGGAGGCGTGGAAAGGGGCTGCGTTAGGGTTAAGGGAAGAAGTGGCGGCCATATTGGATGTGGGCACATCCGGGGCAGACTGGGCCGGACTGGGCATGACCGGTGTCTGGGGAGTGGCTTGGAAAAAGGGGTAGGGATAATTTGGGTAGGGCGAGGACATTGGGTATGGTAAGGGGTATGGCCAGGGAAACTGGGCAGGGGCTAGGGCGGAACCAAGGGAGGGCATAATAGCTGAGTAAGGATTAGGGGGGGGAGTGGGGACTTGGGCTGTGGGAGGAGTGAGTAACGGGGAAGACGGAGCGGGATTAGTGGAGACGGGTGTAGGAGGAGTAGCTGAAGTGGGTGCAGTAGGATTGGCAATAGCAAGGGAGGAGGGGTTAGCTAACTGGGTGGAAGAAGATGGAGTAGGAGGGTTAGCAACGGAGAGTGAGTGTTGAGAAGAAATGGTGGATGAAACATTTAGACTAGGCAGATTAGTCACAGAAGGCAATGCAGGGATGGATGGGGATGATGGGAGTGTTAGGGATGATGGAGGGGAGAAAAAGGATCCGTCAGAATTCAGGACTGGGCAGACAGGGGAGGTGACGGGATGGGTGACGGGAGGTTCGGGAGTGGAGAACATGGTCAGCTGGCTGTCGCCTTTTGCTGACCGAACCTTGGGAATAGACATCCCCTGGGCACCATCTTGGGGTGTTGGCTGAGAGGATGCCCCAGTAACACAATTCTTATGATACACATACAGTCTTACACCTTTATGATTTATCTCTTCCTCTACCCAACCCTCCTGCTGGATAGCCTTTGCTACTCTGTACCATGCTTCAGCAGTACGTAATAAATCATTATCTGTAAGCTTGCCTTTCTTCTCTGTCAGTAATCTACGCCAGCTTTCTGGCTGTAATCTACCACATGAAGGCACAGCAATTTTACACACTTTAGCAATCTTTGCAACATTTTTAATCATCTCTTCACCTTCTCTATCTTCAACTAAATCACACGCGAGCCAGCCCCTACTGGGCTTACTCACTTCCTGTCCCATATCCCCCTATACAGAGCGTCCCAAGTATAGGTAAAGGAAAATGAAACAGAACGTCTACAATGCTCGACTGCCACTAGGAAGGGTGGGTCCCTCCCAGTGCGTCTTCCCAAAACGTAGACCAGTCACTGAATCCGTGTACCCTCGGTGGTAGCCACGGATTGGAGCGGGGTGAGAAGTGTGTGACCAATCACTTCCCTTACAAGAGAAATAGGAGTGGATAGTGTAAATAGTACAGGAAGTAGAGGAAAAGTAAACAGTGAAAGTAGAGACAGACCCAGGAGTTTGAATGACTCCACACTTAAAACAACATTTAATACAACATTTCAATTGAAATACAGTGCATACATCAACAGTAATCCCTTTCCTTTACTCTTGTGGCCACCAAGGCCACCTCCCTCAATCTCGTAGTGTCCCCGCTCGGAGAACAACTTTCGTAAGTTTCACTACCAGCGGCCAAGGATAACGACTAACACCGGTCCGAAATCCATATGCCTCCCTCGTTACAGCAGTCCACTAAGTGTGGCCACCTCTATCCTCACTCCCGTAGTGCTCCCTATGGACCCACCCACAAGTCACACTACCCCGTGGTGATGGAGACAACAATGCCTGCCCGAATCCACACACCACAAATAAATTGGAATGCCACCAGCCTCAGCGCTCGAAGCTGGAGGGTACCATAACCTCTGCAAGCAGAGCAACGTACACAATGAGGCTAGCTAGAATATCAAAGTGACGTAACCGGGAAACCCCAGGAGGCAAGTCCCCTCCACAGATCCCCCAACCCTTCTTTTTCCTTACTACTGTTAGCTAGACAGTACCTAAAAGAAGTAAACAGGAAAACAGGACCCCTTTGGAAAATCCCCACAGGTCCACCCCCCCTTTTTTCCCAACAGTCTGGGCCAAGTGACTCCTAAAAAGGGGTAAAAACAGGCAACAGAAGACCCCCAGGCAACCACCCACGGGTCCACCCCCCTTTATCCCAAAAGAGGGAAAGAACAAAACATATACCACTAGCACACCCAGGCAACAGATAGACTAAATGCAGGTAAACAAATGGGTAACAAGACACCGGGCAAGATATTACCTGTCTTTGATGCCCTCCCGGGAAGCAGTCACAGACACGTGGACGGGTAAATCAAAGGGGCTGGAACATACCGGTGGCTCCTGCAGAAGTCTCTACCGTGTACTCAGAGGTGATCAGTCTCTCTTCCTTCCCCCCTGATTCCTCCGTCCAACAGCGTCTTCCTTAGGACGGCTTACCGGCCGGAGGCCATAGCCCGATGCCCCACGTGGATGGACGCCAAATTGATGTAGATTAATTTAGAAATAAACAAAAATGTTTAAAAGTCTATCTGTTCCTGTCCAAATCTGAGATGAATAAATTGCGTATACACAGAAGTAAGTTCACACTGACACATGCAGTTCAGGTTAAAAACACTTCAGGAAATTTATTAGCATCTAGTTAAAAAGCGGGCACGCAGGCCTTTTTATATGCAAAATGATATCATCATTGAATATCAGATAATAACAAATAAACATCATTAATTGGGTTAAATGTTAAGTGGCTATGTCAGTGTCCACCCATTAATATTATTAATTGGCTCAGAGATTTGAGTGACTAGTGAGGCACCCTCCCATCATGGGATGTCGTCGCCATTGCTCTTTAGCACGAGGCTTACTCGGTGGAAAGGGGGGCTTGGGCGTCATTTTACGTAGTTAGTGATGTCAGTCTCGTGGTCTGTTCCAAGGTTCTTTTATGAATAGAACATTTCATTTTGTCGCTGTTCTCCTGGCCTTGGATTATACTATGTTGCAAGTCAACGGAGATCCGCTAACTCCGGGGCTAGTTATGTCCTTAGAGAGAGAAAATACAATCTCTTATTCATTATATTGAATACTGTCATGTAAGGTGAACAAAATGGAGAGTTCTGTCACAGTGTGAGATTAAAAAATGGAGTTAGTACAATTATTCAATACAAGTTCAGTAAAGATTTTAATAATTCTACATCACTCTCATAATGTCAAGGTTCACTATTGCAACACTCAAACAATAAGGCGAATAGTATCCTATACTAAGATAGTGCATTTTACTGGACCTCAGAGTGGCCGGGCTGAACATATAGGCGTATAGAATACAGTCTACAGAGAAAAAACACTAAAAGGCCAAAAAAAATGGAAAACTAGATAAGCAAAAGAACACAGCCAAGGTCAAGGATTCCAGAAATCAGTGTTGTCAATATACAAAGAGCCAATTCAAACCAGAAAAACGTATTATAAGTACAAGAATGTACTCTCGGGTAACTGAGACCATGAAACGGTGAAGAAGTAAGGTATAACATTTATCATAGGCTTGTGCACAATGGAACCAGGACAGAGCTGAAGGCATGACAGGGTGCTGGGTTGTGACACAAAACCCTCGCCATTGAATAATATAACTAGGACACCACCCACCATTGGGTGGGGAGTGTTATGAATATTAAATGTGACTAACACAATATTTGTGCTTTTATGCCCATAACTAGTCGTTAGTTCACCATTTAACAGATATTCCCTGCATTAATGCCAGTTTTAGGAACTGAAAATGTTAATTAAACTGGTTAATTTAACCAGTTCAGTGGCAGGTGGCAGGTTGATGGGTAGGGAATAGGCTGGAAGGAGGGACATGTTACTATAGTTTTGATTGGAAACTGTTTTGTGGATGTTAGGCAGTTGGTTTTTAGAGTTCATTGAGGATAGCAGCGATGTAGCAGTACAGGGGCACAGGCAGGGTTACTAATTTTCTAAGGCTGCAAGTATATGCTCTAGTCCTGGAGCAGTGCGTTTGATCTGTTCAGAGCAGCAGAAACCTTTATCTTCACTTCATCTAAAATCCTGAGACATTAA
>OW240915.1:117466744-117506592 GCA_933207985.1 Pelobates cultripes
GATTTGGAGTCACACTCAAAATTAAAGTTGAAAAACACACTACAGGCTGATCCAACTTTGATGTAATGTCCTTAAAACAAGTCAAAATGAGGCTCAGTAGTGTGTGTGGCCTCCACGTACCTGTATGACCTCCCTACAACACCTGTGCATGATCCTGATGAGGTGGCGGATGGTCTCCTGAGGGATCTCCTCCCAGACCTGGACTAAAGCATCTGCCAACTCCTGAACAGTCTGTGGTGCAACGTGACGTTGGTGGATGGAGCGAGACATGATGTCCCAGATGTGCTCAATTGGATTCAGGTCTGGGGAACAGGTGGGCCAGTCCATAGCATCAATGCCTTCGTCTTGCAGGAACTGCTGACACACTCCAGCCACATGAGGTCTAGCAATGTCTTGCATTTGGAGGAACCCAGGGCCAACCGCACCAGCATATGGTCTCACAAGGGGTCTGAGGATCTCATCTCGGTACCTAATGGCAGTCAGGCTACTTCTGGTGAGCACACGGAGGGCTGTGCTCGCCAGAGGTATTTCGGTAATGCAACGTAAAAGAGGAAACTAATATATGAGATAGACGCATTACATGCAAAGCAAGATAGTTCAAGCGGTGATTTGTCATAAGTGCGATGATTATGGCTTACAGCTCATGAAAACCCCAAATCTCAGTAAATTAGAATATTACATGCAATCAATAAAACAAAGAGTGTACATAGAACAATATCGGACCTCTGAAAAATATAAGCATGCATATGGACTCAATACTTGGCTTGGGCCCCTTTTGCAGCAATTACTGCCTCAATGCGGCGCGGCATTGAAGCTATCAACCTGTGGCACTGCTGAGGTGTTATGGAAGACCAGGATGCTTCAATAGCGGCCTTCAGCTCTTCTGCATTGTTCGGTCTCATGTCTCTCATCTTTCTCTTGGCAATGCCCCATAGATTCCTCTATGGGGTTCAGGTCAGGTCAGGCGAGTTTGCTGGACAATCAAGCACAATAATCCCACGGTCTTTGAACCAGGCTTTGGTGCTTTAGGCAGTGTGGGCAGGTGCCAAGTCCTGATGGAAAATAAAGTCAGCATCCCCATAGAGCTTGTCTGCGGAAGGAAGCATGAAGTGCTCCAAAATCTCCTGGTAGACGGCTGCGTTGACCCTGAACTCAATGAAGCACAGTGGACAAACACCAGCAGATGACATGGCTCCCCAAATCAACACAGACTGTGGAAACTTCACATTGGACTTCAAGCAAATGGTTTTCTGCACAATTGTCAGGTCAGCAGTCTTACCCATGATTGTGATTCCTACTGAACCAGGCTGAGAGACCATTTAAAGGCTCAGAAACCCTTTGCAGGTGTCATGGCTTACTTAGCTGATTAGAGTGGGACACTGTGAGCCTAGAATATTTTACCTTTTCACAATATTCTAATTTACTGAGATTGTGGATTTGGGGTTTTCATGAGCTGTAAGCCATAATCATCGCACTTATGACAAATCACGGCTTGAACTATCTTGCTTTGCATGTAATGCGTCTATCTCATATATTAGTTTCCCCTTTTACGTTGCTTTACTGAAATAAATGAACTTTTGCACGATATTCTAATTTTCCGAGTATCACTTGTGTATGTGTGTGTATATATATATATATATATATATATATATATATATATATATATATATATATATATATATATATATGTATATATATATATATATATATATATATATATACACACACACACACACACACACACACACATATATATATATATATATTATATATATATATATATATTAAAACCAAGAGGGCTGCACTCACCTGAACATGCATACATTATAGGGTGCTGCTGGGGCCAATATATATACAACATACATAATACACAATCCAGTGCACTCAGGAGAGTTCAACCCTCTTGGTTTCATTAATATATATTTGGGAGTCCAGGCCAACTCCTTGGTTTTGCACAACTCCCTGTCACAGATGCCTCATTCCAGGATCCCATTTAGCCATTTAGTCTTGACCTGCAGAGAGTCCCAGGAGGAAGTAGTTCCCAAGTAAGTGGACTGATCTCATAAGGGCAGGCATTAGGCTGCTAGAGTAGGACCTGCCAAGAACGGGGTACATTCACGTTGTGGCAGGCTTATGCAATATATGATCATATAATGATACTAAACCCCCTTTATTTTTTGCCTAGATGAGGTGTTTTAAATAAAACTATTAAAATCTATGAGATTTGAAATCATTGTTTAGTGAATAAGCGAGTGCCCTGGATTGTGTATTTTGTATATATATATATATATATATATATATATATATATATATATATATATATATATATATATATATATATATTTTTTTTTTTTTTCCTGGCTAATCATGGCAGCATATACACCAAGGTTTTAAAAGGAGGCTCCATCCCTAAGGTCCTCAGTCTTTTTCCTGTCCTACAGCCCTTAGGACGTGAGCAATTTGCCCCCTTTACTTACGGACATGTATGTTTTGTATTTTTTATCTTCATTACTTTATTTGCCTGTTTTACTGTAGTACATTATGCAGTTGTGCTTTTATGCTGTGATGCATTTAAGCTTTGACATCTTTAAACTAGTACATTATACAGCTGTACCTTATTTTTAAGATTGTGGTACATTATGCGGTTGTGCTTTTGCTAGGAAGCATTTAAGCTGTGTTGCATTTAAGCTGTGTGACATTTAAAACTGTTTCATTTAAATTTGCATTTAATACTGTTGCATGTAATACCGCAAGTCATTGGAAACCACAGTGCATTGGAAAACTGCAGTGCATTTGAAGACTGATATATTTTAAATACTGTTACATTTTGGAAACTGTTAGATTTGAAAACTGTTACCTTTTATACCTTGAGGCCTTTAGACTGTGGTGCCTTTAAACTTTGACTGTTTGCACATGGTTGCCTTTTAAACTTCCTTGCAGGCACTTTTGTTATCTATTTTGCTTCCCCTCGGTCCCAGTGATTTATTCCCGGTTCCCTGGGTGTTTAGGGGCCATGTAGGCTTCAGACAGAGTCCTCTCCCTGGTCTCTAAACAGCAAACACACTCGGAATAGGCCCACATGTGTGCAGTTTGTGCCTTATTGGGCCTAATACAGATGACTTGCATTGTGGGAATACAAGTTGTGGCAGCCATCTTGGATAAGGGCAATTGCCAGAAAGTGCCTAAAATAAAGGGAAAATTACAGTAAACATACCACACTTATTTGGTAAGTATTTGCAGGGTCTCCAGACATGGATAAGTGCTGTCTTTAGCCTGTTTTAAAGCGCTTCCGCTGGTTTCTTATAGAATTTAACAGTGCACATTTTTTGCTTAATACTTTACCACAGGTAATATTTAGTTATTATTTGTCAGGTGTCTGATTCTTCACCAGGATCTGGTTATGAGGAGAAAACAGTGGATGGAATCGGTTATGTACTGACTTCCTCCAGAAGGTTGTCGCTTCAGCGTGACCTATCACTGTGCAGCCACATGACATGCGGGCAGGGCTTAAAAAGTAAGTTCCAGAGGCCTTAGGGGTAAGAAAAGAGGCCAGGCTTTAACCTGTGGAGGAAGTTATTTCCAACCCCAGAACTACACCACCTAAGTCGCACACTTATGGATCATAGGTGGACGCAGACCTGTCCAAAATTTTACGCCTACCATTACAGGAGGCCAGCCAGCTGTGATTTCCGCTGCTGTTTTTACAAATATGAAATATGTGATTAAAGATCTAAAGGCTACTATGGAGCGAGATATTAAAAGCCAAGATTGAAGAGGCAGTCTGAAGTCTTTAGGTTACAACTGACTTCTTCACAGAAACTTCCCTAGATGTAACTAGGATATCCTTTGGATCAAATGGCTTTATCTATTGCAGCTAAGAAAGCATTATGGTTCTGTTTCTGGGATGATGACTCATCCTCCAAGTCTGCCCTCTACACCATTCTATTTGAAGGGGTGGTGCTGTTTAGGAAAACTTTGGATAATTCCATTGAAAAGGCGAATGAGGGCTGCAAGATATTGGTACCTTAAGATGGAAGTTCCAGGGATCCCAGCTCCTCATAGTCTGACTGGAGAACCTCCAGTGATCAGTATTTCTGAGATACAGGGAGCCACTGGCCCTGAAGGAAATACTCCAGAGGTAACTCATGGCAGTTGGAAAACCTGCCTTTCAAGGTTCTAATGGAGCTAGAACGCAGTTGTTTTGCTCTTCAGCAATGAAAATATCTCCTCCAGTACTAGGAGCCTCATTTTTCTGATCATGCATACCTGGGCTCGTCATACTCTGGAGGCTTGAGTGGTATCCATGGTCCAGATTGATATAGACTGGAGTTTTTTCTTAACGGGCACAGGAGTCTCCATACCAACAGTATTAAGACCAATGAATCCAAAGGTAAAGCACTGAAGGAAGAAGCCTTCTGGACGAAGAGGTGATTTTTTTTTTAGGTCCCAGAACAAGAGCAGTTCCAGGGACAAGTTTTGCCTCTCTTCTGGTGCTAAGAGGAAAAGCACATGAAAGCCTACACTGGACCTAAGAGGGGCCAACAAGAGGCTGAATGTTAGTCTTTGGGATGGAGTCAATCAGATCCATATCTCAAGCAATCTGGAAGGATAATTTCCTTACCTCTATATATCTCAAGGATGCTTACTTTCAGTCCAATCTGCAGAGATCTTCGGCATTAGCTCAGAAAAGAACTTCCATGTTAGTGCCCTACCATTTGGCCTCAATGTGGCCCCAAGAATCTTTCTATGTGCTTATAATGTTATTGAGAGTCTAGAACTCCACCTGGTTCCATTATCTGGAGGATCTACTGCTGATAGCCTTAGACCCTCAGAAGGCAGGCACACATAGGTATATAGTTCTTTCATAACTCCTAAAGTTTGGCTGCTTGATGAATATCAAGAAAAGCAGTTTCAGACCAGCTCAGTGGATGACATCCATGAGTGGAAAATTCTAGGCTCTGCTTTTCCCTATCTCGGGAACAGTTCCACAGATTGTAAAGGTTTTCTCTCCCAGTTTCTTCATTTTTGCCTGGTAACAGCAAGAAAATAGATGCAACTACTAGGAATCCTGGCTTCCATCAGCAGACTTGTCAGATGGGCCCAATGGCATCTCTGGATTCCTTACAGATCCTTCCTATCTTGGTCTAACAAGAGAAAGATTATTGGAGCCAGCCACTTACTATGTCCCCATCAGTGGAGTTGCACCTTACCCTGGCAGCTGAAAGAGGGATTAGATCTGAGTTTCCAGTGAACAGAACCTCATTGGTCAATTATTAGCTCAAATTCCAGTTTTTATAAGATTGGTTGCACAGTGTTTGGACCATGTTGCACAATATTTCCTTTCATTTGTATGGAATTAAGAGTCATTTTCAAGGCTCTAATTCACTTCAGAGGCTTGCTGAAGAACGAGTGGGTCCAAATTTGCTCAAATATCAATGCAACTGTATCCTATATCTACCAAGATGGGTCTCACAGATACGTATTGATGGAATTCCAGCCCATAATGATCAAGGCACAGAAGAACAACCAGTGGCTCAGAATACCATGGCTGTTTACTGGAGCCGAATAACTGTGGACAAGGTGTATTGGCAACCATGTCCTGACGTATCCTCGTGGTTGACGCAGATTGTCTGATACCCTACATAGATCTGATGGCCATTTCTTGGAACTACCAGGTCCAGAAGTATTTTTTACATGCTAGGACCAGAATGCTCAGGTTCAGGATACACTGGCTCAAATTTAGAATTTTAGTCTGATGTACATATTTTCCTGTTTTCGACCTTCTTAAAAAGGCAGTGCAAAAGGTGACAGTGGAAGACCGTGTTGACTCTAATTTTTATGATGAATAAGATTATTCTGGAACCTCCAAGGGAAATTCCTGTACGTCCAGACATATTACAAGGCCCCATGACACACCAGGATCCTAAAGTTCTGGTGTTGATGCGGGAGTCCATATTAGTATAGGCATCCCTGAGACGGTCATTGAGATCCTCTTACAATCCTATACAGGCTTTACTAATCTTGACATGCTTTTGTCTGTTGGAATTACTCCTCGTTCAGGCCTTGAAAGGTTTCCTTGTTATATCACTCTCTAGAGGAACACTTAGCTGCACTTTGCTTCGTATAGGCATTGATTGAAATCATGCCTCCACTGAGTGTGGTGAAGCCAATATGTGACGTACCACTGGTCTCACGGGCCCTGACTGAACCATTATTCGAACCTCTAGAAGGAGCTTCCATGGTGGTAGCACAGAAAGTGCTGGTGGCTGGTACCCCAGCAAGGGAAATGGGTGAACTCCAGGCTTGATCCTGTGTACCCCCATTCACTGAATTTCAACAGGATATGGTTGTCTTGCATGTAGCACCAGTGATCGTGCCTAAAGTGAGAGCCTTTCGATGCCGTTCTCTACCTGTAGCAAAGGATTTGGGGCATTCTCCACTAGTGCTGTTACAGCATCTCGTGGGCTTCCATGGCAATGGGCTCTGCTGAAACTTTGTAAAGTTGGCATTTGAACTAGTTTGTCATGCATTACATATTGAACATTGAAGCAATTATGAGGCACAATTTGGATGTCACGTCCGTTCTCTACCTGTGCTAGAGGGTATCAGGGCACTCTCCTCTCATGCTGTTGCAGCATCATGGGTTGCCATGGCAATGGCTTCTGCTGACACTTTTTGTAAGCTAACATTTGAACCTCTTTTAGACACGTTTCTCTGGCATTTCATACTGTTCGTTAAAACAGTCTATGATGCACAATTTGGTACTCAAGTACTTAACTCTGTTCATTCTTCTATCTATGTTGAATTATTCTGATAATTTGATTGGCTATTCTGTCCCTCCCTTTGTAAGCTTGGGTATTCCCCATGTGTATATGCTGCCATGATTAGCCAGGAAAGTGGAAAATTTATTCATACTTACTGTAATTTTCTTTTCCTGGCTATTATTCATGGCAGCATATACTTCCCACCCATTAATGTCTCTATTTATGTACTGTAGAGCTTGTAAACTGACTGAGGACCTTAGGGATGGGGCCTCCTTTTAAAACCTTGGTGGTTTTCCTGTCCTATCGGCTGTAGGGGAGGAGCTAACCCATGTGTATATGCTGCCATGAATAATAGCCAGGAAAAGAAAATTACGGTAAGTATGAATAAATTTTCCACTATATATGTGTGTGTGTGTGTGTATATGTGTGTGTGTGTGTGTGTGTGTGTGTATGTGTATATATATATGTGTGTGTGTGTGTATATATATACTATATATGTGTGTGTGTATATATATATATATATATAATATGTGTGTATATATATATATATATATATATATATATATGTGTGTGTGTATATATATAAATGTATATAATATGTGTGTATATATATATATATATATATATATATATATATATATATATATATATATATATATATATATATATATATATAGCATCCAAGTAGAGAGCACTCTGGAGTCTTCGTTTTATATCAAAATAAATACTGCTTTATTGTGCAGAATACAAAAATGTCGACGTTTCAGTCACAATAGACTTTTCTCAAAAAAATTATTAATGCATTAATGTAAAAAATGCTATGATAGTTATACCTTTTAAAGGGCAATACACATGAATTCAAGTAAGTGAGGGGATTATTGTGATGGTTAAAAATTAAGTAGAAAAATGAGAAACTATCCTCTTAGATATAATACAAGAGCATACATATAAGCACAACTGATATCCCTAAATTATACCACCCCCTATCTGTATTTTTTATTTTTTTTCTCATATACCTAGTTCCCTATTTAACAGGGATTAATATTGTATTTGGGTTTTACTAACATGTATTCATGTACACTATTGTATTCAAACTGCTTTGCAAGCCCTCTGTGTTTTGTTTTTAGTGGTTGCTATGGAGCTTCTCTCCATAGCAACAACCTCCCCATGATGCTGCCGGACGGGTGGTCACGTGATGTGGTAATGACGCCGGCGCTGCGTGATGACGTCATTTTGACGCACGCACTGACGTCGGCGTAACCCGCGGGATACCCGGTCTGAGCTGACAGGGAGATGCAATTACATATTAGCAAGTTGATTGCTAATATGTATGTTGGTATATATGTATGTTTTTACAGTGTATGTGTTAGTCCTGATGAAAGTCTGTGGTTAACAGACTGGAACGTCAATTTTTAAAAAAAAAAATTTTAGGGAAGCTGATTAAAAGTTAAGTTTTATTCTGTGATTTAAGTAAGTCCTGGGAGTGCTATCTTGTTTTCTTTTTCTGTATTTTGCTGGACAAGCACCGGGCAAGTATACTTTTGGAAGTGGAGTGCAGGATTATTTTTCTTGTTGTATACATGGCTCAGTGGCTTGAGCTAGCTTTCTATGCACCCTAATTTGGAAGATTTTTTTGCTCCTGGATTTATATATACCTTTTTTGAATATTGTGTTTGGTACTTTGGAGAGTACTTGTATATACTTGTATATATTGGATTCAATCTATTATCCCCATTTCATCTATGGAAGATTCTTTCACATTGGCTGGTGGTTTAGTAGAACAGGCGGAGGTATGGCAATACAGTGAGGAAGATGCAGACAGGATACGGTGGGCAGCATCCACATCTGATTTACCTAATACTACGTCCCTGAGGCATATATATTTTGAATTACTGAGACTAAGGAAACGGGAGACTGATCTAGACCTACATGGTCTTTTTTTGTCTGAATATCACCGTAAGTTGCAAATCCCACATGGTTTTCGTGTCAAGAATATCCCCACTATTGGTAGATTAAAGCCGCAGGTCTGCAAGCATTGGATTTCAGTTTTGAACAAATGTTCATTGGACCTTATGCTTATCATCATTGAGGATGTCAGAGAGGACCTAATTCAGGTGAGGAGAAGGATCTCTGAATTAGAAACAAGGCAGGCAGTATTACTATCAGCACCGGAATCTGCACCAACTTTATTAAAACTGGAGGATAACATTAAGAATTAGAAGACAGACCTGGTTAGGTTTAAAAGAGAAAAACAGGATAAGGTGACAGTTGATTATAAGGAGCATCGTGTATATAGATGGCTCAGTGGGAAGTCCGATGTACCATACTTCATCAAGAAACGTAGACCTATTCGTAAACCTAGACAGTATACAATAGATAAAACCTCAGGAGAATCCACCTCTGAGTCTGAGCTAGTGCACGATTCATTTCCAGTACGCAAACCTGGTAGCACATCAGGCATTGCACAACCTTTTTTAGAGACGGCATCAGCAGAGGAACCTCCTATACGGACACGTTATCAGAACAGACATGGAACATCAGGCGGAGACATATTACTAACAGAAAAAGGTATATAGGTCGCGCTAAGGGGACAAGAAGGTAAAATAAATAAAATAAATAAAAGTAATAAAAAAGTCCCAAATATAAATAAACCTGTGTGGTTCTAGGAGAGTATACAGTCCAAATGGGTATCTGAGTCTTCTTATGTTGAGGATGTCTTGAAATGCTTGTCAATACGTAGATACATAAAAAGAAAAGAAGAGGAAGAGGAACTCCAATAGTGTAGAATGTCGATATAGTTTCCAGGTATAGGTCTGTAAGTAGGTAAATGACTCACCTTGGCGTGAGCAAAGAAACCTTGCTCAAGTGTTCTTAGCGTTCAGTGGCGTCAATCCCCCACTGGTAGGATATAGGTGATGGGGTCCTGGACAATTCCTCGGTATATAAAAAATGAGAGACGTATATAGTGCTCACTGATGTTTGTAAAAACAAATAAAATAAGTAAAATACTCACATGTACATGAGCAGGAAATACTGCTCAGTATGATGGCGCAGGTGGTACAATCCCCACCTTAGGATTCTTGGAAGTTGACGTACTTCAATCCAAATTGATGACCAGGTAATTCAAATTAAAAATAACAATAAAAAATAAAAGGAATTAAAAGTATATAGGCAAAAAATAAAGCCCAATATTCCTTTATTAAAATATAAATTATCAATATATATAACAGACTTTGTAATAGCCAAAACGCGTTTCACCACACAGGGCTTTATCAAATGGCATTTAAAAGAGAGAAAAACCTGGTACACAAGCTACTTTTATAAGCTAAAAAATCAATTAGGCATTTGAATTTTGGCGCCAAAATGACGTCACACTTACAATATGCATAGTTTAAAAACAGTTTAAAAGTAAGAAATTGAAATGTGAAAGCATTATATAATGCAATATTAAGATAATTATCAGTTTCAAATAATAAAACGAGCATTTTTTATAATGTTATACACTAGGAGAAATGATGTCAGTGAAGAAAATATATTCGCAATTAGTATGTATATAAAAGTTAAAATGGGGTGATCATAGCTGGCGGGCAAACCTGATCGCATACTTTCGCTATATAGACGATTTATTTTTTATTTGGCAAGGTTCAGAGACCTCTCTTAAACTGTTTTTAGAATTTTTAAACAACAATGATAAAAGTATAATTTTAACCTCAAATTATAGTAAGGTATCCATTGATTTTTTGGATCTTAACATTTTTATTCATGAAGGAAATATTCAAACCAAGACTTTTTTTAAAGAAGTATGTACTAATACTATTATAGACCATACAAGCTGTCATTATAAACCCTGGTTAGATGGGATTCCGAAAAGTCAATTTCTTCGCCTTCACCGTAATTGTTCTCTATCAAATGATTTTAAAATCCAATCTACCTCATTGAATAGCAAATTTTTAGATAAAAACTATGAACCAGAAAAATTGAATGCAGCATTAAAAGAAGTCAGTACAAAAGAAAGAAAGGACCTTTTAGCATACAAAGCTAAAAAGGAAGACCCCCCAAAATTGCCTATTATCTTAGACTTTAATAAAAAAAATAAAGAAATAAAAAAAATCATTAATAAACATTGGCACATTCTTAAACAGGACGACCTTTTAAAAGACTATATCCCTGACAAACCAAATGTGATTTTTAGAGGGGCCCCAAATTTTAAGAAAATTCTAACGAAAAATTATACTAAAATTACTTCATCAAAGGAGACCTTTCTGTCAAAACCAAAAGGTTTTTTTAAATGTAACAAATGCATCGTATGCAGATCCACAAATCCCAATACCAATACTAAAACGACTCATTTCTCCTCCACCATCACCAAAACTATGTACCCGATTAAGGACTTCATAGGATGCAATACCAAAAATGTTATCTATTTATTAGAATGTCCATGTGGTTTTCAATATGTTGGTATGACAACAAGGTGTTTAAAGATCAGACTGGCAGAACATTGCCGTAATATCAAAAAAGGATATGATAACCATTCAGTGTCCAAGCACTTTTTATTGCACAATAAAGACCCAAGTGCTCTTAAAGTTACTGGGATAGAAAAAGTTTCCATGCCATGGAGAGGAGGTGATATGAAAAATATTTTGGGGAAAAGAGAGATGAATTGGGTTTTTCAATTAAAAACCCTATCACCTCAAGGCTTAAATGTTAAATTTGACCTTTTCAACTTTTTATAATTTTTTTTTTTTATTTTTTTTTCCTTTCCTTAATTTTGTTTATATCTTTATATTTATTTTTAATTTTTATTATTATTATACTATACACTCTATTATTATTTATTTCTATTTTCATTTTTATTTTTATTTTCATTTTATTTTTATTTTTATTATTATTATTTATATTTATTCTTATTCTTTATTTTTATTCATTACTTTTATTTTTAATTGTATTTGTGTAGTTTTATTTTTATTTTATTTTCTATTTCTATTTTTATTTTATTCTTATTTTTATTTTTATTTTCATTTTTATTTTAACTTTTATTATTATTTCTTTTTCATTTTTTTCTATACTTACCCTTATTCACTTCTTTATTTATATATATATTTTTTTTATTATTATCTTTTTCTTTTTTCCTTAGATTTATGCAGGATATTTCCTGCTATAAACCCCTCTTTTGTTTCTTCCCCTTTTTCTTTTCTCCCCCTCTCCCTTCACCAATTAGGTCTTTATTTACATGTAGGGCTAATCATCTAGCTCCTATATGCCTCTGCTGCACTATCTAGTCGAGAGACAGGCGATATACTTTTGCGCCGATCTCCCGACTCTCTGGCATACATTTCCCACAATACCCAGTTCCGATCACGTGATCGCGTCTAGCCGCGATCACGTGTTTCATTATATATTACTTTTCTTAATAATGCTCGTTTTTCTATTTCAAGCCCACAGACATTTTCATACCACTTTTATATACGTTCCTATATCATCAATTTTAACTTTTATATACATACTAATTGCGAATATATTTTCTTCACTGACATCATTTCTCCTAGTGTATAACATTATAAAAAATGCTTGTTTTATTATTTGAAACTGATAATTATCTTAATATTGCATTATATAATGCTTTCACATTTCAATTTCTTACTTTTAAACTGTTTTTAAACTATGCATATTGTAAGTGTGACGTCATTTTGGCGCCAAAATTTAAATGCCTAATTGATTTTTTAGCTTATAAAAGTAGCTTGTGTACCAGGTTTTTCTCTCTTTTAAATGCCATTTGATAAAGCCCTGTGTGGTGAAACGCGTTTTGGCTATTACAAAGTCTGTTATATATATTGATAATTTATATTTTAATAAAGGAATATTGGCCCTTATTTTTTGCCTATATACTTTTAATTCCTTTTATTTTTTATTGTTATTTTTAATTTGAATTACCTGGTCATCAATTTGGATTGAAGTACGTCAACTTCCAAGAATCCTAAGGTGGGGATTGTACCACCTGCGCCATCATACTGAGCAGTATTTCCTGCTCATGTACATGTGAGTATTTTACTTATTTTATTTGTTTTTCAAACATCAGTGAGCACTATATACGTCTCTCATTTTTTATATACCGAGGAATTGTCCAGGACCCCATCACCTATATCCTACCAGTGGGGGATTGACGCCACTGAACGCTAAGAACACTTGAGCAAGGTTTCTTTGCTCACGCCAAGGTGAGTCATTTACCTACTTACAGACCTATACCTGGAAACTATATCGACATTCTACACTATTGGAGTTCCTCTTCTTTTCTTTTTATGTATCTACGTATTGACAAGCATTTCAAGACATCCTCAACATAAGAAGACTCAGATACCCATTTGGACTGTATACTCTCCTAGAACCACACAGGTTTATTTATATTTGGGACTTTTTTATTACTTTTATTTATTTTATTTATTTTACCTTCTTGTCCCCTTAGCGCGACCTATATACCTTTTTCTGTTTGTTCCATTCCATGTGAGGTTATTTGAGGGACCTCATTCCTATAGGTTGCTGCTTTTACTTTTTGTTTTTAGTTTCTCTTAGATTGTTTAGCGCTGAACCATTACCTTTTTGGAGACATATTACTAGACGTGGCCAAAAGGGGCGCACCTTCTGGGGCAAGAGGGAGGCCACCCCGTCAACAGAGATAGTCCCAATTTTCAATTTATCTTCTAGACCCCTGACATCGGATGAAGTCCAAATACTTAGTAGAGGATTGTCATTTGTCCCTACTTCTGGACCAAATTCCCTTGATTGGGAAGTGGAATTATACAAATTTGGTCGGTCTTTGAGATTGAAGTACTTTTTCAAGACTAAAACTACGGATATTGTCAACCCCATGCTTAAGTTTAAAATGAAAAGTACATTTGATCCCATGCCCAATCAGGCCTCCATTAAATCCTTTTTACGCTCAGTGCATAAAGAGTCTACTGACCATTTAAAGCAGAATAATCCACATCATTCAAATTGCACCAAGAATGATCGGGCTATTATTCAATCTTTGGCTGCTGACAAAGAGATTGTAATCAGACCAGCCGACAAGGGGGGCGGAATTGTCATCCAGAACTACTCGGACTACCGCTCTGAAATTTTATCACAATTGTCAGATCATAATACTTATGTTAAATTATCTAAGGACCCTACAGATCAAGTGATTAATCATATTGAAAATTGCTTAACAAGAGGGTTGCATTCTAATTACATCTCTATGGAACTATACCAATATCTTCAATCTTCTACACCTAGAACCCCTGTGATCTATACCTTACCTAAGGTTCATAAAAATATGGATAAACCCCCAGGTCGCCCCATTGTTTCGGCAATTGGGGGCGTCCTGGAACCTTTAGCCAAGTGGCTGGATTTTTTATTTAAAGAATCCATCGAACACTTTTCAACATGTATAAAGGATACTCCGAGCTTTGTGAAGTTACTATCTGAGACTGCGTTGCCCCCTGGACCGGTGGTCCTATTGACGTGCGATGTGTCAAGTCTATACACTGTGATACCTCATCAAGATGAAATAGATGCGATGAGATCGATACTGTCTCAGTCCATGTACTACACGGGACCTCCTATAGAGTTTACATTGGAACTCTTAGAGATAGTCCTTTCCCAGAACTACTTTAGGTTCGAGACGAATTGGTATAGACAAATTGCTGGGACATCCATGGGGGCAGCCATGGCACCCATGTATGCTAATGGTTACATGTTTTGTTTTGAAACCAGACATATTTTGGAACCCTATCAAGATCGTATCCTAAAGTATGCCAGGTATATCGATGACATCTTTATGTTGATCACGGGGTCCATATCTGAAGCAAAAGAGATGGTTCGATCCATCAATTTACATACCAATAACATCAAATTGACGGCAGTGATGGATGAAATATCTGTGGATTTCTTGGACATCAGAGTACTGCGTGAGGGGACGAGCTTGCCTTACACTAGGCCAGTAGTTTCCATCCTGGTCCATTGAAAAATTCACTACCCTACTCGCAATTCCTGCGAGTCTTGAGGAACAACTCAGATCCGAAAAGAGCCGAAGAACAACTGGGCATGATGTGGGATAAATTCCGACAACAAGGATATACGAGCCATATACTACAAAAAGCTCTTGATCGAGGGTTGGCTACAGTTTACACTCCTGTTCCGAAAACTCAGAGCAACAGATTGATTTTTCCTACTACGTTTACTACATCATCCCTCAAATTTAAACAAATTATTGAGGACAACTGGAGAGTACTAAAAATGACGTGACATTACCTCCAATATTTCAGAATCCTCCCATGTTCTGTTATAAGAGGAATAAAAAACGGAGAGATTTGTTAGTTAACACCGATCCATTCCACTTCTATTCAAAGGACAGTACTCCACAGAATCTGGGGTGCTATCGCTGTCTAGGATGTGTTACCTGTGGACACATGATCCCTGGAAAGACATTTACACATCCTCATACAGGTACAAGTTTTCGAATACAACACCGGCTAACTTGCACTAGTGACTTCGTGATTTACAAGCTAATGTGCCCTTGCGGCTTAACTTATATTGGAAAAACAGACCTACCATTGAGGGAACAAATCCAGAACCACAGGTCTAGTATAAGAACAGCATATAGGGATCACAAGTCAGAGCTACCAGTAGCGAAGCACTTTCTTGAACTAGGACATACTTTGCCATCTATGAAATTAATGGCTATCGATCATGTCCCTTTGCCAAGGAGGGGTGGCGATCGTAAAAAGATGCTCCTACAACGTGAACTGTTTTGGATAAGAACATTACAAACGGTCCATCCTGTTGGATTAAATGAAAAATATTCATTATCTGTGTTTTTGTGATTTTGGTTACATATAACCTGATGTATACTGAAATAGGAGATGGGGGCTCACCCGTGGGTTTAAGCTACCTTCCTGTATATTCAGTTTTGAGGATGGTTATTTTCCTTTTTTTCGGTTTTGAAGTCTTTACCGGTTCACATAGGACTACGACATGGGTGCCCACCTTTTTGGGTGGAGTCACCACATGTGCTCCTCACTGTGGTATCCGGTTCTATTCATGACTGTCTCCTGATGTGATAGGATCCCATTATTAGTATTTTACCTATAATATGTTGGATTTCAGCTGGTGAGGTGACAGTAATATCTTTGTGCTTATGAGGTGATATACTTTGGAGACCGGATGATATGAAGTTGGGTTAATGATGCTCACCCGGTGGGATAGGCATATTCCCTTGACGCCTCATAGATGATGGCAATAAGTTTAATCATCCTTGTCTGGTTTCATATGTCTTTTCTTGATATTTGCTTGTTTTTTTCTATCATGATAGGCTGTTTCACGATACAGATAGGGGGTGGTATAATTTAGGGATATCAGTTGTGCTTATATGTATGCTCTTGTATTATATCTAAGAGGATAGTTTCTCATTTTTCTACTTAATTTTTAACCATCACAACAATCCCCTCACTTACTTGAATTCATGTGTATTGCCCTTTAAAAGGTAATAACTATCATAGCATTTTTTACATTAATGCATTAATAATATTTTTTCATATACCTAGTTCCCTATTTAACAGGGATTAATATTGTATTTGGGTTTTACTAACATGTATTCATGTACACTATTGTATTCAAACTGTTTTGCAAGCCCTCTGTGTTTTGTTTTTAGTGGTTGCTATGGAGCTTCACTCCATAGCAACAACCTCCCCATGATGCTGCCGGACGGGTGGTCACGTGATGCGGTAATGACGCCGGCGCTGCGTGATGACGTCATTTTGATGCACGCACTGACGTCGGCGGAACCCGCGGGATACCCGGTCTGAGCTGACAGGGAGATGCAATTACTTCGGTGGTGGGTAAGTTGATTGCTAATATGTATGTTGGTGTATATGTATGTTTTTACAGAGTATGTGTTAGTCCTGATGAAAGTCTGTGGTTAACAGACTGAAACGTCGATTTTTTTTTTTTTTGGAAGCTGATTAAAAGTTAAGTTTTATTCTGTGATTTAGTAAGTCCTGGGAGTGCTATCTTGTTTTCTTTTTCTGTATTTTGCTGGACAAGCACCGGGCAAGTATACTTTTGGAAGTGGAGTGCAGGATTATTTTTCTTGTTTTATATATTTACAAGTTTTTTATATATATGTGTGTGTGTGTGTGTATATATATACCAAGCCTCAATTAGCAAACCAGTAACCAACCTCATGCTGAAGAGTTGCATTAACAACGAAACAGCTGTCCATGAGTGGTTCACTGGTTTTGCATCTTATCCTAAATTGTGTTCCAAGCAGTTGTATATTGCAAACACAAATTAAAAGGAATCCATGTTTAAAATGGAATGAGGCAAAAATGTGATTCTTTGTTAAACTAATTTGCATATGCCCACCCAGAATCCTTTGCGGTTGTAACATCACTGCTGATTTGGGATTTCTGTGGGAAAAGCAAGTCTTATGGCTTGACTGGTGTGCAGATTTTTGTTTAGCATTGTATTAACTATCCACATACTTCAGGTGGAAGGGGTTTTCAATCACAATTTTCCCCACCATAACCTAATTGAATTTTGCTTCCCAAGCACTACCAAGCCTTACTAAGCAAACCAGTAACCAACCTCATGCTGAAGAGTTGCATTAACAACGAAACAGCTGTCCATGAGTGGTTCACTGGTTTTGCATCTTATCCTAAATTGTGTTCCAAGCAGTTGTATATTGCAAACACAAATTAAAAGGAATCCATGTTTAAAATGGAATGAGGCAAAAATGTGATTCTTTGTTAAACTAATTTGCATATGCCCACCCAGAATCCTTTGCGGTTGTAACATCACTGCTGATTTGGGATTTCTGTGGGAAAAGCAAGTCTTATGGCTTGACTGGTGTGCAGATTTTTGTTTAGCATTGTATTAACTATCCACATACTTCAGGTGGAAGGGGTTTTCAATCACAATTTTTCCCCACCATAACCTATTTAGATTTTGCTTCCCAAGCACTACCAAGCCTCAATTAGCAAACCAGTAACCAACCTCATGCTGAAGAGTTGCATTAACAACGAAACAGCTGTCCATGAGTGGTTCACTGGTTTTGCATCTTATCCTAAATTGTGTTCCAAGCAGTTGTATATTGCAAACACAAATTAAAAGGAATCCATGTTTAAAATGGAATGAGGCAAAAATGTGATTCTTTGTTAAACTAATTTGCATATGCCCACCCAGAATCCTTTGCGGTTGTAACATCACTGCTGATTTGGGATTTCTGTGGGAAAAGCAAGTCTTATGGCTTGACTGGTGTGCAGATTTTTGTTTAGCATTGTATTAACTATCCACATACTTCAGGTGGAAGGGGTTTTCAATCACAATTTTTCCCCACCATAACCTATTTAGATTTTGCTATATATATATATATATATATATAAAATAAAGAATTAGGATGCACTCACAGGGCTTGATAAAGGTGACAAAAATGTCTTTTAATTATTCCATGTGAAAAGTACAAATGAAGCAATCAACGTTTCGACCCCAACAAGTCTTTTAAAAAAAAAAAATAAAAAAAAAAAAAAAAGGGTCGAAACATTGATTGCTCCTCACAACTAGACCATTTCGCCCACCGACTTCACAGGCAAACTCTCCATATACACGTACGAGCACTTCAGTCAGCCCCCCCCCCCGTTACAAGGCATTTCACTCCCCACATAAAGAGGTAAATTACTCCCATTAATAATAATCGCCCTATCGAACCATCATCCCCTAATTTATGTACTTACTCACGTTATAGAATGTCACACGCTTCGGACATAGCCTACCCAGCACCCCAGCCAGGATCGCTAGCCCTACCAGACCAAGTACCCCAGTGGATTTGGTAGAGACAGCTAGTCCAGCGTCCCTACGCTCCTGGATCGTACCCAAGATCGCAGCCGAGCTCAGAAGACTAGGCATACCATACCCGGCCACGGCCCGCAAAGCGGAACTGTACCGCCTCCTGAACAATAACCCCGACACCCCGCGACCAGGCACCAGCACACAGGCTATCGACGGGGGCACGCCTGGACTTCAAGCCACCATGTCCACTCTTCTCTCTTCAGTTAATCTAATCAATGAGAGACTGGAGAAACTTGAGAACCAAGTGGCCTTGATCAACCCAGCAAATGCTCCCACCATGCTGCCACAGTCTTTGCCTAACCCGGGTAACAGCACATTTTCCGACCCAGCACATCATCACGCCTGCCCACTTAGTGCCCCAAGCCATTAAGAAATACATTCTAGAGGGGAAATACGTCAACCTGGTTTCACTCCTCATAGCATCCCAAGACTTGGTAGAAAACAAGGCTTACTGCTATGGGGAAGTTTCTGTAGTACTCAAGGCTAGGGACCCCAGGCTTAATAAGAAACTGGCCATCCCCGATTTTGTAATTGCTTTTGGATTGTACAGGGATGTCATTTGTTCCGTCTTCCCTCAACGTAGAGGAGCTGGACCTGTACCTCCACAAATTGGTGGACTTAGGCAACAAGTACAGAGGCTACTCTTTCTATGATTATCATAGGTCATTTTTGGCGAAGGTGGCGGCGGCACTGGTCCAGTTTAACATACGCTCAGACTGGAGCCAACTGGATACGGAACTGTTCTGCCGCCACTTCGCCGGCCTCAAGCCTCCGTCCTGTGCCATTTGCACGTCCACTGCACATTCCACCAATCTGTGTCCCTCCGAACTGAGCCAACCCTCCACAAGCCAAGCAGAGCCCAGCCCCAAATCAGATAGGGTGATCAAAGACAAACTGGGCAGGCCCATCGTATTCCTCGGCAAAGCACAGATATGCAATAACTTCAGTGCGGGGGGCTGTAGCTTCAGCGCTTGTCGTTTGTTGCATGTCTGTTCCCTTTGCTTTAGGGCACACGCAAAGACCATGTGCCCTAATCGGCTCTTCCCTAGACAATGACTCACGGAGATTAATGTTAGCAACCTCACCTATTATCTCTCCAATCACCCCTCCCCTCACTTGGTCGAGTTCCTCACAACAGGCTTCACGGTAGGATTCCACACAGGGCTAGTGGCAATACCGTGAGGCACCCTAGAATGCAGGAACCTACAATCAGCCATACAAGACCCCGTCACAACGAACGCACTGCTTACAGCTGAGATCAACCATGGGTTCATGATAGGCCCCCCATATGCCAGTTTCAGAACTAACCCAATTGGCATTGCTACTGGAAAATTCAACAATAAAAAACGCATGATTATTGACCTATCAGCGCCTCATTCATCCGTGGTTCCTCGCATTAATTAATTAATTCCATCCAGCGAATTTTCACTCCAATATGCCACAGTGGATAACGCAATGGGGGCAATCTTGAAAGCAGGTAAGGGCGCCTGGTTAGGAAAAACCGATATCACTAACGCTTTCAAATTGCTACCCATACACCCGTCCCTATGTCATTTACACAGAGTTAAATGGGAGGGCCAGTACTACTTCACCACGCATTTGACGTTTGGGGCCAAAAGCAGTCCCAAACTGTTCGACACGTTCGCCGAAACACTTTGCTGGTTATTACTAAACGTGTGTGGCTGCCCAGTAGCAATACACTACATGGACGACTTCCTCACGGTTGAGGAACCTAACCGCACTCCCCACAGCTTAGATAAAACGGCTGCACTTTTCTCCACACTTGGGGTCCCTCTTTCAGTAGAAAAAAACAATAGGTCCTTCTACAGCCCTGACCTTCTTAGGCATCCATCTAGATTCCATATCTATGGTAGCGAGTCTCCCAGACGAGAAGGTAACACGCATAACTAACGAAATCACATGGTTCATGGTAAAAAACTTTGCTCTCGCAAAGAGCTACAGTCACTCTTGGGCTCACTTAACTTTGCGATCCGCATCACACCGCAGGGTCGGTCTTTCATTTCATGCCTACTTCACCTCCTAACAGAGACCCCCCCATGATAATATCCACATACTCATCGATGTTAACGCCAAAGCAGACTTACGCATGTGGGGCACATTTCTCTCCTCCTGGAATGGGAGGTCAATGTTCATACCCCCACTTGACGTAGATTCCCCGGTCGTATGGACCGATTCAGCAGCCCACACAGGCTTTGCAGCCATATACAACGACCAATGGTTCCGGGGTTCATGGCCATCTGAAACGTCAACACTACAGGCATTTAACACCACATCATCACTTTTCGAACTTTATCCAATAGTGGCAGCTGCACACACTTGGGGTCCGTTGTGGGAGGGCAAAGCAGTTAAATGTCTCTCCGACAACGAAGCCACATGCGAAATCATAAACAAGGGCAGATCCGCATCCCTAGTCATCATGAGACTCATGAGGAGACTCACATGGCTGGCAGCAACTCACAACTTCCACTTGGTTTGCATGCACATATCAGGTCGGGAAAATATTGCAGCTGACGCTCTCTCTCGTTCCAACTTTCAGGCCTTTTTCGAACAGAACCCCACGGCGGCAGCCATACCCGTGCCGACCCCCGTATTTCAGGACCTCATAATGGACTGATAAGCCTGAAACAACATGCACTAACGTTGGCTAAAGCTGCTCTATCAGATAACACCAAGAAGTCCTATGACAGAGCACTTACTATTTTCTCCAGGTTCACTTCCGAACACCATATCACCAACACCTTCTCCATAGACACGATTGTTGCTTTCACCGCTCACTGCCACCTACACCTCAAGTTTGCCCATAACACCATCAAACTCTACCTCACGTGCATTCAGCACCACTTACTCACCGTATTCCCCGATCACAAACCTTTCATGTCATCCTATCTCTTAAAAAACGTCCTAAAAGGAATACTCCGCACTGACGGCCCTCCAACAGCCAAAAGACAACCAATTGACGGCACTAAATTTAAGGATCTGTCAGATCTATTAGATTCCAACCCATTCGAACCTAGCACTAACAGCGTACTCAAGACAGCTATGTACATAGCGTTCTACGGGTTTTTACGGCCCAATGAATTCACGGTACTTAATCTATCGGTCAACACAAGTTTAGTCAGAATTAGGGACCTGCAAAAATTAGGGGACCACTACATACTGCGCCTAAGACGTACAAAAACAAATCCGGTAGGACCGCCTACGGAAATCCAGTACTTCCCGACCCATAACAAATGGTGCCCGGTGATAGTCCTGGATACTTTCTGCCTTTCCCTCACAGACAAACAAAGCTACTCACCCCTACTCACTATTGCCGACAAACCTCTGACCACGGCTAAATTCATACACTACGTAAGGGCCTTGGCGATCAGATTAGGACACGACCCCATGTCCATCTCAGGACATTCATTTAGGATCGGCGCCGCTTCAGCCGCTTCCAGCAATAACGTACCCGCACACATTATTAAAAAACTAGGTAGGTGGAAATCAGCAGCTTACGGCAAATACATTCCACAGCCAGAGAAAGAACTGAGGAAAGCTTGCAAGGAATTGCTCATGTGAATTTTACAAGCATTAAAGTGTTTTGATTGAAAACCTTTTTGCCCTCATTATTTCAGGCCTACCCAATCATTGGTTCAGGCACACTACAACCAACTATCAGTCATCACCTACGACTACACTTACGGCTTTATATCCCCGACTACAAATGTTAAGGCGGAGCCTGTAGTTGTGGGAGGGGTTAACCGGCCTATTTATACCCAGTCCTACCTCTAAATCAGGGCCCAGATCGTTTCCGACTCCCCACCCACCAACACCCTTTCAACAAGTACTATTTAGGTGGGCCCTCATTATTTCAGGCCTACCCGATCGTTGGTTCAGGCACACCACAACCAACTATCAGTCATCACCTACGACTACACTTACGGCTTTATATCCCCGACTACAAATATGTGTGTGTGTGTGTGTGTGTATATGTGTGTGTGTGTGTGTATATATATATGTGTGTGTGTGTATATATGTGTGTGTGTGTGTATATAAAGAAATTTATGATGGTATACCATCTGCAATAGTAGACAACCCAAGGTATTGCAAATGGGGTATGTCCAGTCCTTTTTATTAGCCACTTGGTCATAAACACAGGCCAAAGTTAGCGTTAATATTTGTGTGTGAAAAATGCACAAAAAAACCCAACTAATTTGAACACCAATTTTGGCCAATGTTTGTGACTAAGTGGCTTCTAAAAAAGACTGGACATGCCCCATTTGCAATGCATTGGGTTGTCTACTATTGCAAATGGTATGCCATCATGGGGGTAATTTTTCATTCCTGTGCTACCATACGGTCTCAAAAATAATGTAACCAATCTGACGAATTTCAATGTGAAAAAACTGAAAAATGTAACATTCTATATTTGACCCTGTACCTTCCCAAAATACCATAAAACCTGTACATAGGGGGTACTGTTTTACTTGTGAGACATCGCTGAATACAAATGTGTATTTTATTGCAGTAAAAGCAAACTGTATTATGATATTCACAGTTAAAATGTCATGTAGAACTAAAAAAATAACAATGTCTTATTTTGTCCCATTTTTTTAAATATTTCATTCATATTAAATTATGTTGCATAGCTAAATACTTGATGTTAAATATAAGCCCTGCGTCCCCTGAATAAAATGATACATAAGAAGTGTGGGAACAGACATATATTCAAATTCCAGGTTTTGTTTTGATCACGTGTACATTTGGCACAGTCCTTAAGGGGTTAACTAATTATTGACTTTTGTCATATATATATATATATATATATATTTGAAAGCTTGGCCTGTAGTTGTGGGAGGGGCTTGAATTTCCTTTAAAAGGGCTGCCAATCCACTCCCACCTTACCGTTGCTGGTCTGGCGAGTCTGAAACGTTTTACTTCCAGTTCAGATCGCCATTTTGGATTTCTTGCCTGTCTTCCTCGTGGTCTCCTGGTCTGGTGCTTCCCTGGCTCTCCTTCCCGTCGCCGGTATCCGCACTCCCCATTCATTACTTTTCCACCGCGTTAGACCGTAAGTCAGGCCCGCCGTAAAGCAACCGTTGTTTGTTTGAACCAGCTTTCAGTTCTTTTCCTTTTCGTACATTATGCCGTTCGGCTAAATTTCTTTATCTACTCACATGTTTCACATTACTTAATCTAATGAACGCTATCATTCAGTTATATACAAATACATTTTACGTTCGGTTTTTAAATTACACTTAGGATGTATCCATTTGTATGTTTCAACACTCTACCTAGTTCTTTCGTTGATTACAACAACTCACAAAATAGGCACGAATTCAACCGGTACTCCAGGTGATTTTGCCCCTACTGGTTACAAACGTTATTACAGTTACTTAATTCTAAAACCTGATTTTCCTGAACTTTTCCCACAGGTTCATACCAGGGGGGTTCATACTAGGAATTGTGATTTCTGACCTCTATGTCAAATTGTATTTACTTTCTAGGTTGGTTGGAATTTAATTATGATTCATTCTTGGGGCCAATGATACCTATTAAATTAGTTAAGTGTGTAATTTACTCTTTTAGGTTCTTGAACGTCGGACGGTAGCTTTTACAAGCACAGAAGCCGACATCTCCTTCCGTTTAAATCTACCCTCTGCATAGTGTCGGGTAGGTTCTTTTTTTTTTTTAGGGCCATGATCTGGTCAAACTAGTACCTTACACTTAGATGTTTATATATTAATTCTCATGTCCACAGGTCAACACCTCGATACTATTATAGTCGCTGTTTACCTCTACATTGACAGCTCGGCCTGACTCACATATCAGGTAGTACGCCAGAACCCACTACTACTTTCTATGTTTAGAGTGGTACTGGTCCTAGGTTACATGGCCCAATTAGGTGTAAATTTTCTGGTCTTAATCCATAGGCTAGTGGTCCCGTGAGGCCAACATCCCCATCCTCATACTCGGAGGTATACGTCCCTCGGGCCAAATCATAGCTAGCCGCCTCGCACTTTTGCAAAGAGAGGGCCTCACCTGTCACTCCCATTCTTTCTTATGCTTTAATTGACACCGAGAGGCCAACACCCCGCCACAACATTCGGTGGCCTCATTTTCCCCTCGGGCCCACGCATAGATAGTACCTCTCAGGCCGCTTGGCAACTAGCAGGGACTCATCTGTCACGCTCACAAAGCATAATTGTTTCACAGCTTGGTATTTAGCTAGCCCCACCAGTACCCACCTAAATTCATTACAAAATGACTGATTAAGCCACTTTTATATTTTTCAGTTATGTCACAAACTCCTGATATCCCTGAGGAACTTTCACTACCCAGCACACCCTGTAGGCCTGGTACCCCTGTTCCTGATACAGATGTGAATAGCCCTTCGTCCCTTAAATCATGGTCCATCCCACGTCTCACAGCAGAACTCAGAAGACGCCGCATCCCTTTCCCAGCTACTGCTAGGAAGGCGGAGTTGTTTAGATTACTGAACACTATCAGCGACAACTCAGAGGCAGGGAAAGGCCCTAGTGGGACTCAATTACCAGCTTTCCATGCCATGATGACTTCTCTAATGGCATCCATTGGCACAATTAGTGACAGGCTGGATAAACTGGAGGCTGTTGGTGCTAATCAGTCCACTGCCAATACTATGGTTATCAGTCATCCTCTCACTAATACTATGTCGGGTAATTCCTTTGAATCTATGGCGGTTATAGAATCAATTAATCCCTCGCATATGGTCCCATCTCACCTTAAAAAGGACATTCTGGAAGGCAAGGACGTTAACCTGGTCTCATTGCTCATTGCCTCCCAGGATGTCCTAGAGAACAGGACCTTTGTATACAGGGATATATTTTAGTTGTACTAAGGGCTAGAGACGCCCGGCGGAATAAGAAATTGTCCATCCCTGAATTTGTGCTGAGGTTTGGGATTTATAGAGATGTCTACTGCTCAGTTTACCCTGAGAAAAGAGCAGAGTTGGATGCATACATGCACAAGATGGTGGATCTGGGGCCAAAATATGGTGGTACCGCTTTTTACAATTACCACCGTTCCTTTTCTGCAAAGGTGGCTGTGGCTCTGGCTCTGTTCAATTTAAGCATAAATTGGAACAAATTGGACACTGAGCTATTCTGCAGGCACTTTGCAGGCCTCAGGCCCCCAGCTTGTGTAGTGTGTGCATCAGCAACGCATAGCACCAATTTCTGCCCAAATTCGGCAGAAATTTAACAAAACCAACCGGCTTCTAACTTCCCAAGACCTATTAGAGGATTAAAAGACAAACTGGGCAGGGATATTGTATTTTTAGGCAAATCCCAAGTTTGTAATAATTGTGGTTTCAGCTCTTGCAGATTAATGCATGTATGTTCACACTGTTTCAGGGCCCATTCCAAGACAATGTGCCCAAATAAAGCATTTCCTGAACCATATCTCACATGCGTGAACCTCAGATTATTCACCACTTTGTTACAACTACACCCATCACGCCATTTCAGTAACTACCTTATAACGTGACTGACTGAGGGATTTCACACCGGGTTGATACATTTACCTACAGAACAATGAGTAAGCGCTAAATAACACAAATTAGCAGCAACCCTATAAAGGAATCTCTCAAGAACCCTTAGGATAAAACACAAAAAAGTAAAAAATACAAGAAAGGGATGCGCTTGGATAAAACTTTGAATGATACTAAAAGTCCAGGTAAAGTCAGTGGATAAAAAGAGAGAAAGTCTTATCTGGCAATGTCCGTGATACTTGGTCCGAAACAGTAATCTTGCTTTCTTTATATCTTCCTTATGAACCGTCTCATATGCAAGAGATAAAAACAAATACAAAGCCAAAACAGTGTAATATATCTTGAGAAAAGGAAGTTGAAATGTAAAACTTGATTGCAAACTCACATTTAAAAGCGCTAGAACCTGCTCTGGTATAGAGGGCGTACAGCGGTTTAGATCGCCGCTTACAGGATATGGAATGACTTTCCTTCGCGTACTTCCTCCTTCCATAATATGAGAGATACTCAAAAAAAGGAGAAAGTCAATAGTGTTCTCTGCGTAAAACTTAGAATAAAATATATAAATAAAAATGGATACTCACAAGACAGGAGCAGGTCAACTGCTCCTGATAGTTCGCGTTGGTGGAATAATCCCCACCTAGGATTACTTGGAGTCCAGCGAGTAAAAAGGAATGATGCCAGGTAACAATAATAAATATATGTGTATAAAAAGATAAATGGTACGATAAAAGATTACCAAATATACTTTAATATTTAAAATTACACAATATAAAAACCATAAACGCGTTTCGCCAATCGGCGTTATCAATATGGGTAAAGAACCTGATACCTGGCAGTAGATCCTTTAAATAACATGTACAGACATTCAAAAATTGGCGCCAAAATTTGGGCAGCCAATCAGGATACAAATAAAAAATACATTAGATAAAACAGGGTTAAAACAAATAAAGTGGATTACATATGTAACAAGGTAGGAATAACTATTATAAGAATATAATTTGTAATTAAAAACGAACTGTATAATAATAAAATAGATATTATGATGCACGGTCACATGACCGGCATCACAACCGAGGGGGGTGATGGGACATGTAGTATGACGCCGGCAGGCACTGCGCAGCCGCCGGCGTCATGAAGGAGGGTGGGCAAATGGCGTCAGTACGCGTAACAGGTGCGGCTGACGCCAGTGGGTGTAAAGGTCGGCGTCAGCTCGCACGTGATGCGGCTGACCTCGGGAAAAGGGGCGGACATACTGATGACGGCGGCACGCACAAGGCTGCAGCCGTCGTCATCAGGAAGGAAAATGAAGATAGACGACGGCTAACACAAAGCTGTAGCCGTCGTCATGGAGATAGAGTAAACACGTCGGCGATCTGCAGCCGACTGGGGTGGGGAGAATAAAAGAAATATGCAAATAAAATCAGCACCATGCCTGGTCCACTAAATAGTGAGAGCAGGCATGGTGACTGAAAGAATAATAAAAGCAATAAATAAAAAATGTAATATGTAAAGTAATTAATAAAATAAAATTAAAATAAAAACATATTAAAAGAGTAAGCACATATTTATAAAAAATTAAACAAATCAAAATCAACATTTAAACCATAAGGTGCAAGAGTTTGAAGTTTATAAACCCACTCCATTTCTTTTTTGCCTAAAATATTTTTAATATTTCCACCCCTCCATGGAGCCGTACATTTTCCTATGGCAATACATTTCAACATTTTAGGATCTTTATTGTGTATAATAAAATGTTTGGATACTGAATGATTCAGGTATCCATTCTTAATGTTTCTGCAGTGTTCGCTCAAATGTATTTTTAAGCACCTTGTGGTCATTCCAACATATTGGAGGCCACAAGGGCATTCGAGCAGATATATCAAATTTTTTGTGGAACAATTAATAAAATCATTTATTTTGTAAACCTTGTTAGTCCTTTTTGATATGAATTCCGTTACTTTAGAAGGAACATCAGGGTTAGTAGTTTTACACACAATACACATTTTACACTTAAAAAGCCTTGTGCGTGCCGCCGTCATCAGTATGCCCACCCCTTTTCCCGACGTCAGCTGCATCACGTGCGAGCTGACGCCGACCTTTACACCCACTGGCGCAGCCGCACCTCTTACGCGTACTGACACCAGTTGCCCACCCTCCTTCATGACGCCGGCGGCTGCGCAGTGCCTGCCGGCGTCATACTACATGTCCCATGACCCCCCTCGGTTGTGATGCCGGTCATGTGACGGTGCATCACAATATCTATTTTATTATTATACAGTTCGTTTTTAATTACAAATTATATTCTTATAATAGTTATTCCTACCTTGTTACATATGTAATCCACTTTATTTGTTTTAACCCTGTTTTATCTAATGTATTTTTTATTTGTATCCTGATTGGCTGCCCAAATTTTGGCGCCAATTTTTGAATGTCTGTACATGTTATTTAAAGGATCTACTGCCAGGTATCAGGTTCTTTACCCATACTGATAACGCCGATTGGCGAAACGCGTTTATGGTTTTTATATTGTGTAATTTTAAATATTAAAGTATATTTGGTAATCTTTTATCGTACCATTTATCTTTTTATGCACATATATTTATTATTGTTACCTGGCATCATTCCTTTTTACTCGCTGGACTCCAAGTAATCCTAGGTGGGGATTATTCCACCAACGCGAACTATCAGGAGCAGTTGACCTGATCCTGTCTTGTGAGTATCCATTTTTATTTATATATTTTATTCTAAGTTTTACGCAGAGAACACTATTGGCTGTCTCCTTTTTTTTGAGTATCTCTCATATTACGGAAGGAGGAAGTACGCAAAGGAAAGTCATTCCATATCCTGTAAGCGGGGATCTAAACCGCTGTACGCCCTCTATACCAGAGCAGGTTCCAGCTCTTTTAAATGTGAGTTTGCAATCAAGTTTTACATTTCAGCTTCCTTTTCTCAAGATATATTACACTGTTTTGGCTTTGTATTTGTTTTTATCTCTTGCATATGAGACGGTTCATAAGGAAGATATAAAGAAAGCAAGATTACTGTTTCGGACCAAGTATCACGGACATTGCCAGATAAGACTTTCTCTCTTTGTATCCACTGACTTTACCTGGACTTTTAGTATCATTCAAAGTTTTATCCAAGTGCAGCCCTTTCTTGTATTTTTTACTTTTTTGTGATATATTTACCTACAGGCACGCTGGAACATTAGATGACCCACAGTTGGTACACAAACTTATCATGACCGAGGTGAACCATTGTTTTTTGTTGAGCCTATTCTTTTCACCACCCTTCACATCTTGGAGTACCAACCCCATTGGGGTTCTCACGGGAAAAAACTCACTCAAACCTAGACTGATCATTGATTTATCTGCACCACATTCCTCCACGGTCCCCAGCCTAAACTCACTCATACCTTCCGAAGAGTTTTCACTACATTACGCCACTATTGACCATGCCATAGGTGCCATCATTAAAGCAGGCACAGGGGCATGGTTAAGTAAAATGGATGTAGTGAATGCCTTCAAGTTACTTCCCATGCACCCTTCCCTTTGGCACCTTCACGGCATTAAATGGCAAGGGTTATATTATTTCTTCACCCGTCTCACTTTTGGCTCCAAAAGTAGCCCACGTATTTTTGACACATTTGCAGAGGCTTTGTGTTGGTTATTACTTAATGTGTGTAAATCTCCTTCGGTTATTCACTATCTGGATGATTTCCTCACGATTGAGAACAACAAACTCCCACCAAGTAGTTTGAAACACTTGTTGGCTTTCTTTGAATCCCTCACTATCCCAGTCTCCCTGCACAAGACTTTGGGTCCACACACCAACATGCAATTTTTGGGGATACAACTAGACACTGTACACATGCAGGCTAGCCTCCGTCAGGACAAAATTGAGCGTACCCTTGCAAGCATTGAACACTACCTACTGCAAGGGTGTTGCACCCGGAAAGAACTGCAATCACTGCTGGGGTCGCTCAACTTTGCAATCAGGATCACTCCATAAGGTAGATCTTTCATTTCACATCTACTATCACTATTTCCACATTTCACCTCAGACACTTCACGTATCACGTTAGACGACCACGCAACCTCTGATTTACGTATGTGGTTTTTTTTTTTCTCACCTCTTGGTACAGGCGAGCCATGTTTATACCACCCCACTCTGACACTTCACCTACACTGTGGACAGATGCCACAGCAAACACAGGTTTTGCAGCCATCTGGGGAGATCAATGGCTTTGGGGACGATGGCCGACCGAAGTCAAATCACTGCCCAAATTCACAGATACCTCAGCTTTATTTGAGCTGTACCCAATTGTGGCGTCGGCCATTGCCTGGGGACCACATTGGTCCGGTCACACGGTTAGGTGCTACTCGGATAATATGGCTACATGCCATATTGTCAATAAAGGCCGGTCGGCATCCCTGGTATTTATGAGAATCCTAAGACGACTCACATGGGTAACGGCCACCTGTCAATTCTTTATCACATGTATTCACGTTCCAGGGTGCACAAATACTGGTGCTGATCACTTGTCTCGATTTCATTTTCAGGATTTCTTCACGACACTACCCTCCGTTTCCAGACTAGCAACTCCTGCCCCACTTTTCTGAGACATGATTATGGATTAAAGGCTTTGTTAGATCACGCACATCACATTTCTCACCTCGCACTTTCAGTAAACACTAGGAACACATACGACACGGCTTTTCACATATTCAAGAAATTCATCACTGAATTCCACATCCACTACATGTTAACGTTAGAATCAATATTGGGTTTCACTTCTTTTTGCCACATAAACCTTAAATTATCATTCAACACTATAAAACTGTACCTTACGGGCATTCAACACCACCTGCTTATCCAACAACCCAACGATACAGGTTTCCTGACCTCACACCAAATTAAGACAGTACTTAAAGGCATTCAAAAATTGGACGCACACATCCCCTCACAAAGACTACCCATAGACAACAACATATTCCATTCACTAATCAATTTATTAGATTCTTCTCCTTTCGAACCCATAACTAATACCATAATAAAGACAGCTATATATTTAGCTTTTTATGGGTTCCTCCGACCCAACAAATTCACAACTAGAACCATTACAACCTCCGACTACCTAAGAACTATGGACTTGCAAAAACATAACTACCATTACTTACTATTTTTAAAACAATCAAAAACCAACACCATAGGTCATACTATTGAAATCCCATTGTATCCTACTCATAATAAATGGTGCCCAGTACAAGTTTTTGACACTTATTTTCTTTCACTTCACAAACAACCTCTACAACCTTTGCTCGAACTGCATGGAAACATTTTGACTACAACAAAATGTATGCTTTATGTACGACTACTGTTGACTAGGCTCGGCCTAAACCCCAATCATTTCTCAGGTCACTCTTTCCGAATTGGGGCAGCACCTGCTAATCACATACCAACTCACATTATCGAGGCGATGGGTCGCTGGAAATCCTCAGCCTACACACTCTACATACCTAATCCCATTAAATAATTACAACAAGTTTTCTGTGACTTATCTAAATAAATAAAGTTGGTTAACCGTATTACGTCTTATGGTATTTTCTTTTGCCAACTTTTATTACAGGCCTACTGCTTTGTCGGTTCCGGCACCACAACCGACTGGTTCCAACTCATTGATTCGCTATTAATAATTCCTTTATCTTTTGATTTGTTTTGTCATTGAGCTGAAGTGGTCTGGTTGCCTATAGTGGTCCTTTAACATGATACAATGATACAAATTTTGCAATAGGGTTGATGTTACAAGAAGGAATAAGCAAAATGGCAAATACTTTTTATGTAAACTAGAAAAATCGTCAGAATTGCGGCAACCAACATTTTAATGTGGATAAGTGCAAGATAATGCATCTTGAGTATAAAAACCCACGGGCAGAGTATAGAATATTTGATATATTTCTAACCTTAACATCTGAGGAAAGGCATGTAGGGGTAATTATTTCAGATGACTTAAAGGTAGACAGATAAAGTAAAGGAATAGAGCAAAAGGAAAGTATATTGATACTTTGGAGAAGTTCAGAGAAGGGCTACAAAACTGGGTCATGGATTGCAGGGTAAAATTTACCAGGAAAGGTTAAAGGATCTTAACTTAGCTTGGGGGATATAATATAAACATTTAAATATATAAAGGTGTATATTTAAAAAAAAACAAAAATCTGCTGTTCCATATCACTACTCCCCTTCACTTCTAAACTTCTTGAGCTGCTTTTTTTTTTTTAGTTTTTTACAGATCTTCCTCAATACGAATTCATTACTCCCCCCACTCTGCTGAAACTGCCCTAACCAAAGTGATTAACAACTTAATCACTGTCAAATCTAAAGGTCCTTACTCGCTCTTCATTTTCATCAAACTCTTTTCCTCTTTTGACCACTTTCTTATTTTTCAAACCCTTACCAAACATGCACTCTGTCACTGTACTCTCCTGGTTTTTCTCCTATTTTTCTGAAAGCTCATTTTGTGTTTCTGTGGCGGAATCAACCTCGCCGCCGGCCACTGGAGGAGCCTGGTTGCTCGCCTGCTACCTTTAGACTATGGCCCCTGGGAGACTGTGAAAATGTATGGACTTTTATTGGGTGTGTATGACCCTTTAAGACAGTTGGTGGGCATATTGGGGCTTATGTACGTTTTATGGGACTGGTGCTGGCCCTTTAAGCACCTTTTTGGGGCATAGGGAAAATTGGGACACTGCCCCTTTAAGACGGTGTCCCCAGACTTGTTTGGGACACTGCCCCTTTAAAACGGTGTCCCCAGACCTGGTTAAAACCCTTTGTTCCTGGCTTTTTCCTAAATGGGGCTGTAGCGTTACTTACCTTAACCGGGGGCCGGTCGCGGTCCTCTCTTCAAGCCGCGCGCGGTCCTACGGCTACACGAGCCGCGCGCGGCTCATCCAACTGCTTTGGATGGAAGGCGGGCAGTGACCGCGTGAGGCGGTCACGTGTCCCGCCTGAAACTAAGAGCGCGCCGCGAGTCTCGGGCGCGCTCTTAAAGAGACAGTGGGAGCCTAATTGCCAAAAGGCTCCCATTGGCTCCTGTCATACCACACTCCCTGTACAATTACCTATAGGGGGTGTGGAAGTGACAGGAGCCAATCACTTTCGTTTTAAAGCTATTTAAACTTACCTTTTTCCCTTAGCTCGTTGCCCTATCGTGGTTTCTGTTTCAGTTCCCTTTAGCGCTTGTGGTGTTCAGTTGTGTTTTCTCGTATTGACTTTGGCTTCGTATTCTGACTTCGTTTTCGCTTTATCCTTATCTGTACTGTTTGCCGGCTTGCTGTTTTCCGTGTACCAGACCCCGGCTTGTCCTAGTTTACGCTGTCTCTCTGTGCCCTTGACCTCGGTTTGTTCCTGGCTCTGTCTCCTCTCATATACGTCGAGTCCGGCCATTCTAAGGTCCGGTAGACGTATCTCTCCTCTGTATTTGCCTCTGTTTAGCTGGATCCTGCGTGTAGGGGTATATTCTCGTTACATTACGATAGGGCCATGGACCCCGCAGATTTAGCTCAACAGATGGCGTCCCATGAGGCAAGATTTGTAGAGCAGGATCACCGTATGGATCAAATAGCTCAGGCTCTCCAGACGCTCCTAGCTAGAACCGTTCCAGCAACTACACCTAACCCTCCTACGCCCCTTCTCCCTGAAGTATCTACTTTGCCTAATACTTCGGCCCATTTAACACCTCCTCCTAGGTATGGAGGGGACTCTAAGACTTGCAGAGGGTTTATTAATCAGATTGAATTTCACTTCGAAATGTATCCACGTTCATTTCCCACAGAGAGGTCTAAGGTTGGGTTCTTTATGCACCAACTTACCGATAAGGCACTTGAGTGGGCAAATCCTATTTGGGAAGCTAATGGACCTATGGTACATGATTTCAACAGTTTTCTTACGGCTTTTCGTAGAACTTTTGACACAATGAAAAGGTCAAAGAATGCCGCGAGAGCATTAATGAGAATTAAACAGGGTTCTAGGTCTGTGGCTGATTATGCTATTCAGTTTCGCACTCTTGCTTCGCAGGTAGATTGGACCAACAATGGGTTAACTACTGCCTTTATGGAAGGTTTGTCAGATACGATATTGGATGAGGTAGCAGCTAAGGAGCTTCCTATTGCCTTAGAGGACCTTATCGATTACCTCATTGATATTGATAATAGAATTCGTGACAGGCTCTATACCAAGAACAGGAATAGACGTTTTGTTACACCCATTAACCCCAGAGTTAATATACCAGAGAGTGTTAAAGTGTCTGAGGAGGAACCTATGCAATTAGGGGTTGCCAAACTCTCTGATACTGAGAAATTACATAGGAGAAGGGAGGGACTCTGCCTATACTGTGGTAGGAGAGACCATATGGTAAAGGAATGTCCTTTACTCCCGGAAAACTCTCGCACCTAAGACCTTATAGGGGACTGGCCTTGGGTGTGATATCTAAGTCTCCTAAATTGCCTCCTAACCGCTTGCTTCTCCCGGTTTCTTTATATATGGGAGAGATTTGTATAGTTGACAACATATATGCTCTGGTTGACTCTGGGGCAGCTGAAAATTTTATAGACTCTGGCTTTATAAAGAGAAACAACATTCCCATCAGAGAGAAGGAGATACCCTTGGCCGTTGAGGCCATAGATGGTAGACCATTAAGTTCTCCAGTTGTTACTCATGAGACTGTACCATTACACATGTACACAGGGGTTTTACACTATGAAACCATTCGATTCCAGGTCATCACCTCTCCCTCTTCACAGTTAGTATTAGGGTATCCATGGTTACGTGCTCACAATCCCATTTTTGACTGGGAGACAGGGCAAATAAAATCATGGAGTGAGGCCTGCCACGAGTCTTGTACGTTGGAAGTCACCCCTTTGAATTCTATTGAGGTACCTACCAGTCCTCCTTTGTCTACGGTTATACCCCCTCAGTACTTATCTCTAAAGACTGTTTTCGATAAAAGGGAGGCTGAGAAATTACCGCCTCACAGACCCTATGATTGCGCTATTGACTTGTTGCCTGGCACTATACCTCCAAAGGGCAGGGTGTACCCCTTATCGGTTCAAGAAAACCGTGTCATGGAGGAGTACATCAAGGAATCACTAGAAAAAGGGTTTATTAGGAGATCCTCTTCTCCAGCTGGAGCAGGGTTCTTCTTTGTATCGAAGAAAGAAGGTGATTTAAGACCGTGTATAGATTATAGAGGTCTAAACAAAATCACTATCAAAAATGCATACCCTATACCTTTGATTACAGAATTATTTGACAGGCTGAAACATGCCACTGTGTTCACTAAATTAGACCTTAGGAGTGCATACAATTTGATACGTATAAAGGAAAATCACGAATGGAAGACTGCATTCAACACTAGATCCGGTCATTACGAATATACTGTTATGCCATTTGGGCTTTGCAATGCCCCAGCAGTATTCCAAGAATTTATTAATGATGTCTTGAGAGATTTTATTCACACATTTGTTATCGTATACTTGGACGACATTTTAATATATTCTACAGATATACACACTCATCACAGACATGTTACGACAGTTTTGAAGACCCTTCTTGCTAATGGTCTTTATTGCAAGCTAGAAAAATGTCTGTTTGACCAAACCGAAGTCCAGTTCTTGGGGTATTTGATTTCCGCTAAAGGTTTTCGTATGGATCCCCAGAAGCTAGCTGCTGTAATAGAATGGCCTCTACCGCAAGGTCTGAAAGCTATTCAGCGTTTTCTTGGGTTCTCCAATTATTATAGACGTTTTATCAAAGGTTTCTCGTCCATTGTAGCACCTATTACCCGTATGACTAAAAAGGATGGCAATACTCGTGTTTGGTCTACCGAGGCACTTCAGGCTTTTGAATTTCTTAAAACTACGTTCGCCTCTGCACCTATTTTACAGCATCCTGTCCCCTCACTGCCCTATATTCTTGAAGTTGATGCTTCGGATATTGGGGTAGGTGCTGTCTTATCCCAAAGAGAGTCGCCTGAGAAGCCATTGCATCCATGCGGCTTCTTTTCTAAACAAATGTCCAAAGCAGAGAAAAATTATGATGTGGGTAATCGCGAACTCCTTGCTATTATTTTAGCACTTAAAGAGTGGAGACATTTGTTAGAAGGAACTAAGGATCCTATCCTCATTTTTACGGATCACAAGAACCTATCCTACCTTAGCGAAGCCAAAAGATTGTCTTCCAGGCAGGCTAGGTGGTCACTATTTTTGTCCCGTTTCAATTTTATTATCACCTATAGGCCAGGTGATCGCAACACTAAAGCAGACGCTCTGTCCAGACAGTTCGAAACTACTGACAAACAGGAGATTGATGTTACTCCTGTCATTCCCCCAGACAGGATAATAGCTACTACTATTTTGTCTATTTCCTCGTCCCTCTTGCAGGCCATACAAGCGAAACAAAGCATGGCACCTAGCGAGAGGCCTAATGATAAACTGTTCGTTGATGTTCCTGAGAGACGGGATATTATGTCATTATATCATGATACTAAGACCGCTGGACATCCTGGTATTTCCAAAACGGTGTCAGCTGTTTCTCGGTATTTTTGGTGGGATTCCTTACGAAAGGATGTCACTGACTATATAAGTGCTTGTACTACTTGTGCCTGTATGAAATCCTCCCGTAGAGTTCCTTGTGGGCTGTTGCATCCGTTACCCGTTCCCGAGAGACCTTGGTCTAACCTGTCCATGGATTTTATTGTTGAATTACCCCCTTCAAATGGTAACACAGTGATCCTGATGATAGTGGATCGGTTCTCCAAAATGGCTCACTTCGTGTCTCTTCGCAAGTTGCCCACATCCAAGGAACTGGCTCATATCTTCGCTAGAGAAGTATTTCGATTACATGGGATTCCCGTATCTATTGTATCCGATAGGGGTAGCCAATTTATTTCCAGGTTCTGGAGGGCCTTTTGTTCAGAAATGGGTATTTCTCTCTCATTTTCTTCCGCTTATCATCCCCAGTCTAATGGGGCTGCTGAACGTGCCAACCAGTCTCTGGAGCAATACCTCCGTTGTTTTGTGTCTCACCATCAGGACAATTGGTCTGACCTGCTTCCTTGGGCTGAATTTGCTCGGAATAACGCCACTCATGATTCTTCCGGCAAGAGCCCTTTTTACGTTGTCTATGGCCAGCATCCCGTTGTTCTTCCGGCTGCATTCTCCTCACAGGGCATGCCAGTTCTGGATGAGCATTTGGCTGGTTTGCGTAATACTTGGGAGCAGGTTCAGCGTTCTTTGGTGGACTCTGCTACTCGCCAGAAGGCTCAGGCTGACAAGCATCGCAGAGCAGCTCCGTCCTATGTTGTGGGGGACAGGGGTTTTGCTTTCCACGCGGAATATTCGTCTCCGGGTGCCTTCTATGAAATTGGCTCCCCGCTTCATTGGACCTTATCGTATTATACATAAGGTTAATCCTGTTTCTTATGCCTTAGGCCTGCCTAAGAATCTACGTATTCCTAATGTTTTTCACACCTCATTGTTGAAACCTTTCGTACGCAACCGCTATACCCGGCATACTCCTCCTCCCCCTCCTATCTCGGTGGAGGGTCATGAGGAGTTTGAAGTGTCTGCTGTTCTTGACTCTCGTTTCCTTAGGGGTCGACTTCAGTACTTGGTACATTGGAAGGGTTATGGGCCTGAGGAGCACAGTTGGATTTCGGCTGATGCTGTCCATGCTCCCCGTCTTGTGCGCTCTTTCCATTCTCGTTTTCCTGCCAGGCCTGGTCCTACCCGCCCGGGGGGCGTGTCCTCAGGGGGGGGTACTGTAGCGTTACTTACCTTAACCGGGGGCCGGTCGCGGTCCTCTCTTCAAGCCGCGCGCGGTCCTGCGGCTGCACGAGCCGCGCGCGGCTCATCCAACTGCTTTGGATGGAAGGCGGGCAGTGACCGCGTGAGGCGGTCACGTGTCCCGCCTGAAACTAAGAGCGCGCCGCGAGTCTCGGGCGCGCTCTTAAAGAGACAGTGGGAGCCTAATTGCCAAAAGGCTCCCATTGGCTCCTGTCATACCACACTCCCTGTACAATTACCTATAGGGGGTGTGGAAGTGACAGGAGCCAATCACTTTCGTTTTAAAGCTATTTAAACTTACCTTTTTCCCTTAGCTCGTTGCCCTATCGTGGTTTCTGTTCCAGTTCCCTTTAGCGCTTGTGGTGTTCAGTTGTGTTTTCTCGTATTGACTTTGGCTTCGTATTCTGACTTCGTTTTCGCTTTATCCTTATCTGTACTGTTTGCCGGCTTGCTGTTTTCCGTGTACCAGACCCCGGCTTGTCCTAGTTTACGCTGTCTCTCTGTGCTTTTGACCTCGGTTTGTTCCTGGCTCTGTCTCCTCTCATATACGTCGAGTCCGGCCATTCTAAGGTCCGGTAGACGTATCTCTCCTCTGTATTTGCCTCTGTTTAGCTGGATCCTGCGTGTAGGGGTATATTCTCGTTACACTATCTACCAAACAGCACAAATGTAACAAGGGCCCTTTTTCTTTATTTTGCACTTTTTCTTGTTTAGTAGATAACTCCCTAATTTGCTATCCTTCTTAAAATAAATGGCTCCAAAATAATTTGTTTAGTCATTTCAAATTTGTTTGTTTTTGTTTTGCTTCGGTTTGCGTCATCGTCAACTCAGATACTGATTGATGAATACGGAACATTTTTTAATTGGAACTAAACTAATTGCTCATGTCTACGGCAAACTACTTGGTGTTTTCACATTATTTGAGTAGCAATGCATTTATGCGATTGTAAGGCGCTAATCTTCAGTTCACATCCTATGTTCTTCTGCAGGTATTACCAAAAGGCGCCAAGAGGTCACCTATAAAATCCCACCAAACATTGTGCCCAAATCACCAGTCAATCGAATTTTAACTCTTAATGGTAAGTTGTTTTTGCTTTGTTATGAAAACTTGTACAGATAAACCATAAAATATAGTTATGGTAAGAAGTTGAGAGAACTATATATTTGTAAAAACTTGGTCGGTCTGCCTGGGAGTATCAGAAATGACCTACAACAGATCATCGGACTTCCAGCGTAGGGCATCAGAGAAAAAGTGTTTAACTCAACAACTGCTCATTCCTTGCCTATCTTCAACCTAAAATGGCTTTCCTCTATCACTGGACAGACAGTAACTGGTACATTTACTCAGCTGTTTTTCTAGGATAGATCCTTTAAGGAACAAAGTTTATTTATTGGCCAGGTAAAGTGCCAGGCTTTGAGTCCCTATATTGGGGTGTCTTGTGTTACATCACTAGCAGAGAGAATCTGAAATGGGACAGTTTCCCAGAAGTGCGACTAAGTGAATACAACAGCAACATTAAACAGAGGAAGCAAGGATGAGGAGTGGAACCGATTGTTGAAGCCTGCGTAGGGTGAGCGTTCAAGGTTTTATGGAAGCAGGATGTGTAAAGTTGTGGTCAAACCGATGCAACGTTAAATCAAGCAGATAAACAATATTGACAGGTTTTTGATCAGGTCACATAAGAGACGTATACCTTGGTTAACTTTAAGTTCTTTATTGGTAACCTTTGACATGGTTTTTCTTGAAACAATAAGAATAGCAGGGAAGTGGAAATAATATAGGGCAAAGGGAGAAAGCAGAACATATAAGTGAGATTATAGGTAAGTATATTG
>OW240915.1:117506692-117570367 GCA_933207985.1 Pelobates cultripes
TGCTGGATGATGGGTGTGTGTGAGTGCTGGATGATGGGTGAGTGCTGGATGATGTGTGTGTGAGTGCTGGATGATGTGTGTGTGTGTGCTGGATGGTGGGTGTGTGTGTGCTGGATGATGGGTGTGTGTGTGCTGGATGATGGGTGTGTGTGTGCTGGATTATGTGTGTGTGTGTGCTGGATGATGGGTGTGTGTGTGCTGGATGATGGGTGTGTGAGTGCTGGATGATGGGTGTGTGAGTGCTGGATGATGTGAGTGTGTGTGCTGGATGATGTGTGTGTGAGTGCTGATGATGTGTGTGTGTGGGAGTGCTGATGATGGTGTGTGTGAGTGCTGGATGATGTGTGTGTGAGTGCTGGATGATGGGCAGGTGTGAGTGCTGGATGATGTGTGTGTGAGTTTTGGATGATGTGTGTGTGAGTTTTGGATGATGGGTGTGTGTGTGCTGGATGATGGGTGTGTGAGTGCTGGATGATGGGTGTGTGTGTGCTGGATGATGTGTGTGTGAGTGCTGGATGATGTGTGTGTGAGTTTTGGATGATGGGTGTGTGTGAGTGCTGGATGATGTGTGTGTGAGTGCTGGATGATGTGTGTGTGAGTTTTGGATGATGGGTGTGTGTGCTGGATGATGTGCGTGTGAGTGCTGGATGATGTGTGTGTGAGTTTTGGATGATGGGTGTGTGTGTGCTGGATGATGTGTGTGTGAGTGCTGGATGATGGGTGTGTGAGTGTTGGATGATGGGTGTGTGAGTGCTGGATGATGGGTGTGTGTGTGTTGGATGATGTGTGTGTGTGAGTGCTGGATGATGTGTGTGTGAGTTTTGGATGATGTGGGTGTGTGCTGATGATGTGTGTGTGTGAGTGCTGGATGATGGGTGTGTGTGTGTGCTGGATGATGTGTGTGTGAGTGCTGGATGATGTCTGTGTGTGTGCTGGATGATGTGTGTGTGAGTGCTGGATTGTGTGTGTGTGAGTGTTGGATGATGTGTGTGTGTGTGCTGGATGATGTGTGTGTGTGTGCTGGATGATGTGTGTGTGTGCTGGATGATGTGTGTGTGAGTGCTGGATGATGGGTGTTTGTGTGAGTGCTGGATGATGGGTGTTTGTGTGAGTGCTGGATGATGGGTGTGTGTGCTGGATGATGTGTGTGTGTGTGTGGGATGATGTGTGTGTGCTGGATGATGGGTGTTTGTGTGAGTGCTGGATGATGTGTGTGAGTGCTGGATGATGTGTGTGTGAGTGCTGGATGATGGGTGTGTGAGTGAGTGCTGGATGATGGGTGTGGGGGGGAGCATTTTTTTTTTAACTTTATGTGTATGTATAGTTTTTTATTTTATTCCCCCCTCCCTGCTTCTTACCTTGTCAGGGAGGGGGGAGATCGCCTGGTGGTCCGGTGGAGGGAGCCAGCCGCTGCACACAGGGGTCATCACACGCTGTGTTCCCTCTCCAGTAACAGCCGCGGTCTCCAGTAACAGCCGCGGGTCTCGCGAGAGTTATAGCTGGAGAGGGAACACAGCGTGTGATGGCCCCTCTGTGCAGGTAGCAGGGCCGGTCCTGCAGGACAGGTAACGGGAACGGCGTTCCTGCTGTGGAGAAAGTGCAGGAACGCCGTTCCCATGCGTTCCTGCAGGACTCGAGCCCTGCTCTCTTCCTGTTCTGACATCTCCCATTGGTCTTCCCTGACTGAATTGATTCTAAATGAATAAATAAAAAACTTTCTTATAGATACTTCTATTAACTGATGGTATTTGACCAGTAGTGAAGGTTGAAATTATTTCCTTCACTGTCCAGTCCTAATGTTACATAATGAGAGGAAGTCGCAAAGTAAGAGTACATTTAAATAGATTTCCAGTTCAATAATAGTTTGAATCTCTTATAAATTCCCTGTGCTACCTAATCTTGATTATTATTATTTTTAAATTCTAGATTGATGAGCTTCATTTCCACGTTTTCAAAATTTGCATTATTTTTAAAACTTTCAATGCCGTGACCGCCGTCTTGTCTAAAAGTTAATTTCACATTTAATTTTCTGTTCACATGTAGATTGCATACATTGTTTTGAACAATTATGGGTTGCCTCCTACCATCTTTTCTGGAGAGCCTTATAAAGATTGTAAAAGCTGGGAGTGCTCTGAATGCTTAAATCCCTCAGAACCATGTCTATCAAATTAGAACGGAGTGGGAGATTTCCATGGGAAAACTACTTGTTTGCAAAAGAACCTGTGCAACGTTTGAAACCTCTTAATATCGGTGACCTCAATTTTCTTGTACAAATAATTATGTCAGAACTACATACAATACTGAGGGCAGCTTATTAAATTAACATACAATTTAAGCTTATACTCTATGAATTTATTATATACCAGAGTGTCATGGCTTATTTTCCCTTTTAACCCCTTAAGGACATGTGACATGTCATGATTCCCTTTTATTCCAGAAGTTTGGTCCTTAAGGCGTTAAAGATGATTTTTACAATGTAAGACCAACAGCTGTTTATATGAATAGTTCAGGTTTAATTTGGTATGCAAGTAATTGAACTCTATGGAATGGGTGGGATTTCATCCACTTTCTTCCTCTCCATTTTCTCCACTCCTTTACCCTTTAACCCCTTAACGCCATTACGGCGTTCTATGCCGTCGCAGCTTTAAAGGGCAGCATAGAACGCCGTAACGGCTTAAGCCCCCAGGAGGTCCAGCATGCTCACCTCTGCCGCGATCCTCTTCGGGAGGGCTGCCTGACAGCCCAGGCAGCCCTCCCCCGGCAAATGAGGCCCCCGGGGGCCATGTGATCGTTCTCAAAGAGCGATTACATGGCCCCCTATAGCTGGCTGTGTATCTGCCAGCAGGGGGACTGTCTGAAATATCAGACAGTCCCCCTGCTGGTGGGAAATGTAAAAAAAAAATTAAAAAGCGTGTAAAATTAAATTAAAAGTATTTTTATATATATAATATATATACATATTATATATATGTAACATCATACAAAGTGTATTTTAATATTAATATAAGTGCATCTATTAATATTAAAATACACTTAGAATGACGTTACATATATATATAATATGTATATCTATTATATATATATATATAATAGATATATACACATATATTATATATATATACAAATAATTACAATAATAAATAAAATGAAAATAAATAAAATATTGAAACAAAATTTTATATAAATTATATATTCATATGTAATTTCATTCTAACTGTATTTTGTTATTAACATATGTATATATTGGTAACAAAATACACTTAGAATGACATTCTATATATATCTATATAACTGCAAATATATTTATATAGATATATACATATAATTACATAAAAGATTACATTAGTATACACGTAGAATTTAAATACCTATAAATGCATATATATTAAAATTCTATCTGTATATTTAAATAATCTTTTAACATAAGTATTGTGGCGAAACCAACCTTGCCACTGGGCATTGGAGAAGACTGATTGCCAGCCTCCTGCCATGTGACTATGGCCCCTGGGATGTATTGCCCTTTAAAGACATGATTTAGGCATAAGGGATTTGTGTTGTGCTGCTGCTGGCCCTTTAAGAACCATCTGGGGACATACTGTGGAGTTACTGGGTGGCTACCATTTCCTGTATCAGAGGCACATGGTGAGAACAATGGATGAAGCACATGGTGAGAACAATGGATGGCGGCCATTTTAACTCACAGACACTGTTTGGACTTTTCAACACGGTGCCATCTCGCCAGTATTTGGTGCACAGAGACATCGTGCAGTGGTTTTGGACTATACAGCAGGGGACACATTATACAGTGATTGTTTTTCATTTAGCCTGTATATGTTCTGCAGAATCTGCATTAAACTGTATCTTCCAAAGTACTGAACGGATCTGGGTGAATTTTGGATATGTGGTTCACCCAGATCCCCCGGTTCCAAGGATATACCTTTTATGGGGTTATTGCATGTTTTGGGGTCCCTGTGATGTGTTTTATGAAACTGTATTTCTGTCTGTGATAATTAGATTACCCATTGTGTAAGGTAATTGTATTACAGGCAGAGGGGAGGAATTTGTGTGGGAGTGTCTGTGTGTATTGTACAGATTGATTGGTTGTTCTGTAAAACCCTGTGGGCAGTACTAAGTTTGTGGATTGGGAATAAAAGAGGCTGTATGTGCCAGTACAGTCAGTTCCTGCTTAACCCTCAAAGTGAAGTGTCGTCTCATTATTGGGGGAGGATTTATTGTATGCTGTTCCAGTTTGACTGCTAGGAGTGTAAACCTATTCGCATGTTTTTTCCTATTCGGCTGTATACAACATTCACATGCTTGAGAGCATTCATATGCTCCTACGGTTCCGTGGTTTTGGTGTCTGCTGCAGTGCTTGGAGTCCTCAGGAAGTGCTAGGAGCATCCTTCAATGGAGGTACCCAGTCGGGGTGCCAGGTGATCCGTCACAAGTATGTGATTTTTATTAATTAAAATTTGATTGACATGCCTGACAACACAGGGAGAAAGTGCAGAGAATTTATTTTGCAAGAACTATATTTGACCCTGTAACTCTCCAAGACATCATAAAACCTGTACATAGGGGGCACTGTTTTTCTCAGGAGACTTTGCTGAACTCAAATATTAGTGTTTCAAACTGGTAAATTGTATTACAACGATGATATTCTAAGTAAAAGTGAATTTTTTTGCATTTTTTTACAAACGAACTGCACTTTTATGGACTATATTATTGTTGTAATATGTTTTACTGTTTTAAAACACTAATATGTGTGTTTAGTGAAGTCTCCCGAGAATAACAGTACCCCCCATGTACAGGTTTTATGTTGTTTTGGAAAGTTAGAGAGTCACATATAAGGCTTGCATTTCAATTTTTTGACATTGAAATTTGTCAGATTGGTTATGTTGCCTTTGAGAGCATATGGTAGCCCAGGAATGAGAATTACCCCCATGATGGCATACCATTTGCAAAAGTAGACAACCTGAGGTCTTTTTTAGTAGCCACTTAGTCACAAACACTGGCCAAATATTAGTTTTTTGCTTTTTTCACACAAAAATAAATATGAACGCTAACTTTGGCCAGTGTTTGTGACTAAGTGGCAACTAAAAAAGACTAAACATATTCCACTTTCAATACCTTGGCTTGTCTACATTTTCAAATGGTATGCCATTATGGGGGTAATTCTCATTCCTGGGCTACCACACAGTCTCAAAGGTAACATTACTAATCTGGCAAATTTCAATTTGAAAAATGGAACGTTCTATATTTGACCCTGTAACTTTCCAACACACCATAAAACCTGTTAATGGGTGGTACCGTTGTACTCGTGAGACATCGCTGATTACAAATATGTTCATTTTTTTGCAGTAAAACCTAACAGTATTATGACATTCACAGCTAAAATGTCAGACGGAAATACAAATTTAAAAAAAAATCTGATTTTCTCACATTTTTTTTAATTTTATTTATAAAAAAATTATGTTCCATATATGAATAGTTAATGATAAATTAAAGCCCTGTTTCTCCTGAACAAAATGATATATAATAAGTGTGGGTGCACTTAATGTGACAGCGGTGAATTACGGGTGAACAGACATATAGCGCAAATTCCAGTTTTTGTTTACGTTTTGTTTCGATCAGAACGTGTACTATTGACTCCGTCCTGAAGGAGTTAACCCCTTAAGGACACAACTTCTGAAATAAAAGGGAATCGTGACAGAATATTTCCATCATGTGTCCTGAAGGGGTTAAATTAGCAGTGAAACTTTTATACTAACAGACATTTAAATAACTGTTCTCAGCAGCACACTAATATGGGTGACCTTTAAATTTTAGAAACGAGCATAGTAATGTATATAGGGATGCTTAGTGCTTTGATTGGGAAGTGGATGGTGATCTGCTGATTGAAAATCAAGGTAGCTATTTTTTTTTGTTTGTTTGTTTTTTGTTTTACTGTCAATAGATGTACATATTTCAAATCTTGAAACCTTAAAAGCTGCCTTTTTTTTTATATCTTTTTATTTTGTTTTTGAACATAGAAAATGGGGGTTTACAGAAAAGAAGGGGGAAGACAATATAATATTGACATATTGGGAATCACTAACATGTCACATGGCCTATCCCACTTTACTCTTTAAACAGTAATCAGTATACCAGTGTTGTGAGGGTGGCTTAATGATTTGGGAAGTGTGGGTGGGTTATGAGGGGGAAGGGGGGGTGAGTGGATAGGGTGTCCTGCTGCGCTTCAAGTCTATCTAAGTTAATTTTTATACCTGCTGGGGTTCAAATAGCTTAATGAGGCTATGTACTCCATTTCTACAGTCTCCCTTCTTGTGAGGTCTAGTTTATGGCCCTATGGGGTGTTTCCCCAGAACTTGAGCCACGGCTCCCAGATTTTGAGGTACCTGTCTCTTCTCCTCAGTGTATCTCCTCCAATTCCCTCATTTTTTTCTACTTGTTGGACCCATTGCTCTCTAGTTAGTATGTCGCTATGTCTCCAATACCTAGTTATCAGGGTGTTTGCCTCTCCTAAAAGTAAGATCAGGAGTTGCTGTTTATACGTCTCCCTGAAGGACCGAGGCCAGCCCAATAGAGCTTGAGATGGGATCAGGTGAGTGTGCAAGGGCAGGATTTTAGTAATATCATCTAGTATTTGTGTCCAGAATGGTGTTAATGACCTACAGTTCCACCAAATGTGTTCCATGTCGCCCTGTTCTTCTTCGCACCTCCAGCATTTGTCACTGACTGCAGGCCAGTATGAGTGTAGCTGTACCGGTGTTCTGTACCACCTAGTGGCCCTCTTATAAAAAGTTTCTTTTCGTGCTATGCTAATTGGAGTTTTTGTCCCCGAGACCATAATATGGGCAGAGTCCTCCTCCGTCATATGTATGTGGAGGCCTCTCATCTATTTAATTTGGAATGTGGGTCTGGATTGGTTCCCTGTTTCTGCATTGAGAATGCGGTATATGTTCAAATGGTGTTTTGTCCCTCTCATGCCACAGAGGGAGGACCGACTGTGTCAGAAAGTTGGACAGTTGGGCCCTTCCCATGATGTCTAGGAGTGTCTCTTGTCTGTTGAGTTTGGGGAGTGCTTTAAGTTTGGGAGTGGTTGCTACTGGATCGGTCTCATGTCACAAGTACCCTGATGTCGGGGTTAGGAGTTCCCAGTAGTCTGGATAGTATGGTGTGGCCTTGGTCGTTCTGGAAGTCTGGATTGCCTGCTAAAGGGAAATATGGGGAGATTCCTGGGGATAATCCCAATGCCTCTTTATGTCTTCTCCATACCCTGAGGGAATTGTGTATTAATAGGTGGAGCGTGGGGGTTAGTTTTTGAAGTTGGCATATCTGCCAAGGTAGTGTATAAAGGGGAACCTTCGTGAAGCTTTGTTCTATCCCGTACCAAGACTTTTTTCCTACTTGTATCCATTCATTCCCTGATGCGTGTGATTAGATGAAAGATGAAAGGGCGCGTCTGGATTCCAGCGGCAGCCAGTTTAGTTCTTTTAGCATGTCACAATGGTGAGCCCTGTAATTACATTGTAGCACAAATCATACAATGTGTTGAGTTAATTAATGTGGGATTGCGATGCAGATGCATATACTACATCCCCATAATCAATGATTGGCATCAGCATTTGCTGTACAATCTTTTCCTTTACTGTAGGGCTTAGGCAGGGTTTGTTTCTGTACAGGGCATCTAGTTTTGGATAAAGTTTAGATACAAGCTTTTCTATGTGCAGGCCAAAAGATAGATTGGGGTCTAACATCATACCCAAGTATAGATGAGGTAATCCCAGCCCCTGCCTGGGGTGGATGTTAGTGTGGAGTAAGCTAGTCTTGCATGTTTATTCCCCATATATAATCCGTGAATACGGATCTCATGAGCCGGAAGAATTCTCCCGTGAGATGGATAGGGAGGGCCTGGAAGAGGTACAGAACCTTTTGCAGAATCATCATCTTCATTATGTTAACACCGCCCATCAGGGAAAAATGGGGTAAATCCCATTTTTTGAGATCTTGTTTAACATTATCTATAAGAGGAGGGTAGTTTAGTGTGTATAAGCCTTTTTTGTGTTGATGTAAGGCATATTCCTAAATATGTTAGTCCTGTTTTGTCCATGTGTAGTTATGATTTTGTCGGATTCGAGTCTGCAGGTTCGGAGGTACGGAGATCCCTAAGATCTTGCATTTTTTCGGAGTTGATTTTAAAATTAGATAGGGCACCGAATGTTTCTCTTTCCGACTGTACCTGCGGGAGAGTGTTAAATGGGTCTGTAATGGTAAAAAAGACATCGTCCGCAAAGGCGGATACCTACCTCTTCCCCGGAATATTGGTATCCACGGATTCTGGGGTTGTTGCAGATGGCCATCAGAAAGTGCTCCACCGCTAGGACAAATAAAAGGGGTGACAGCAGGCATCCTTGCTGGGTGGACAATTGTCCGTTCACTCCAACACTGGCTGTTGGTCCTCTATACAAGGTCTGTATCCAGTTTCACAGTTTCGGGCCAAAGTCTATTACTTCTACTACTTTAAAAAGGTATGTCCAGTCCACCCTGTCAAAGGCCTTTTCCACATTTATACCCAACAGCAAAGTCGGCGTGTTAGTCGTGCTTGCTCCGTGTATCACACTAATTATTCTCGAGGTGTTATCCCTGGCCTCGCGCCCGGGCACAAAGCCTGCTTGATCAGGGTGGACTAGAGCTGTAAATAAAGGTTTGATATGATTGGCAATTAATTTGGCTATTTGTTTAAGGTCCAAGTTGATAAGGGAAATGGGCCTATAGTTGCGACATTCCTCTGGGTCTTTCCCAGGTTTGGGGATAATGGTAATAGATTCTTGCAGCATTGATGGGGGCAGTGAGGAGTCCCGTCCCAGCCCATTTAGCATTTTAAGAAAGTGTGGTTCCAGTTCTCCTGCTAGTGTCTGGTAGTATCGTGCAGTTAAGCCGTCTGGGCCCGGGTTTTTGCCTTTCGGCATTGTTTTGATGGCAACGGAAAGCTCCAAAGGAGAGAATGGTTCCTCCAGTGCGTGCGCTGCTGCGTCTGGTACTCTGGAGGGAAGATTTGCTATTAAATAGTTCTGTAGGTTGAGGGGTGTTTGTAACGGATCACCTGGCACCCCGACTAGGTACCTCCGTTGAAGGATGCTCCTAGCGCTTCCTGAGGGTTTCCAGCACTCCAGCAGACACCATAACCACCGTAGACTCCTCCAGAGAGCAAGGCAGGAACAAGCTCTTACAAGAGCTTAGTAGTGATTTAGCAAGGGATTATGACAAGCATAGCAATCCCTTGTAGCAGATACCCCCAATAAGAGACGGCACTCCAAATTGAGAGTGAAGTAGAACTCTCTTTTACTTGGCACCAAAGGGCCTTCTTTCATGCAGTTTTAACACATACAGGACCGCCCACAGGGTTTTTCAGAACAACCAATAAAAACATTACAACACATACAATAAAGTAAACCACTCCCAGCAGAAATCCTCTCCTTTGCCTGTGATACAATTATCTCAAAACCATCGACTAACTTAATTAGCACAGGCAGAAAATATACAGTTTTTACACAATTCTTATAACTTTAAAAGTATGCATGCAATATGAAAGGACCACTCTAGGCACCCAGACCACTTCAGCTTAATGAAGTGGTCTGGGTGCCAGGTCCCTCTAGGATTAACCCCTTTTTTATAAACATAGCAGTTTCAGAGAAACTGCTATGTTTATAAATGGGTTAATCCAGCCTCCAAATCCTCTAGTGGCTGTCTCATTGACAGCCGCTAGAGGCGCTTGCGTGCTTCTCACTGTGAAAATCACTGTGAGAGCACGCAAGCGTCCATAGGAAAGCATTGTAAATGCTTTCCTATGAGACCGGCTGAATGCGCGCGCAGCTCCTGCCGCGCATGTGCATTCAGCCGAAGGGGAGGAGAAGAGGAGGAGAACTCCCCACCCGGCGCTGGAGAAAAGGTACGTTTTAACCCTTTCCTTGACATCCAGCCTGGCGGGAGGGGGTCCCTGAGGGTGGGGGCACCCTCAGGGCACTATAGTGCCAGGAAAACGAGTATGTTTTCCTGGCACTATAGTGGTCCTTTAATAAAGTTACATATTTGTAATCAGCATCCTTCAAATATAAATATACTCAAAAATCATTCAAATTGGTCCAGTGGTTAAAAAGTTAGGTCGAAAGTCCTTTGTGACCACTGAAGCATGGCTTTTCCAGCCCAAACCAGTTCCACAGAGTCCTCTATCCTGGAGATAATTGGGAAGTAATCTAATTATTTCCAAGGACAGAGGCAAAACTCCATTGAACACATGGTAGCAAAAGACAATAAAATACATAAAAATATAGAACTCTGCAGCTATTGCATCAAACAGGTACATTTAACATATCCCCAGATAGCTTAGATCTGAGCGCACATTATTACTGAATGGCGCTCAGATCACATACATACAGTTCAATTGCCATGGAGCCAAAGTCTTTCACATAGTCTTTCGTTATACGAATGGGCTCCATGGCATAGCTATCTGGGGTATCACTGTTCAAATAGAGCAAGTACCAAATAACCTGGCTTTCGTGTCTTTGCAGGGGAAAATCAAGCGTTTCAACATGGGGCCATAGTCTAAAGGCAGCAGATGGGCAACCAGGCTCCTCCAATGCACAGTGGCGAGATTGGTCTCGTCACAGTATTCCTTTGGGGGGGGTGAGATTATAGAGGGTGTGATAAAAGACGTGGAACGCTTCCGCTATGTCTTTGGTGGTGTGGCTATGTGTCTACATTTTGTTTTTTATTCTAGATATAAAGGATTTTTGGAGCTTGGCCTTCAAGGCACAGGCCATCAGCTTCCCGTGTATTGAATCTGATAAAGTGGTCAGTTTGAGCGTTCTTTCTTTCTTAATCCTAGTTCCCCATTTTATCAGGACTCCTCTATTAACCCCTTTGTGAGCCTCCCAAACCCATGCGTCTGAGACGTCTGCTGAGGTATTGTCTGTGAAATAGTTATGTAGAGTCGATTTCATGTCTTCCAGGACCCTAGGGTCGTCTAGAAGGGTCTCATTGAGACGCCAATGTGGAGTGTGTTTGGGGGCATCATGCAATGTTATGGTCGGAAATATAGGGGCATGGTCTGACCATGTGATGTTGCCTATGTTGGCCTCTTTCATTATGGGGAGGTGCCTATGACTCAGGAGAAACATGTCTATTCTAGAGTAACTTTTCATAACTGGGGAATAATAAGTATAGTCCCTGCCCTGTGGGTGGAGCAGATGCCAGCAGTCCATTAGCTGATGGGAATATAGCGCATTTGCCAAGATGGCGCCTACTGTCCGCAGTTCTAGAGGAACTGTCTGTTGTGTGATCAAGAACCATGTTCCAGTCGCCTCCCACTATTACAATTCCCTTTGCAAATTCTTCTAGTTTAGTTACGTAGGACCGTGCATAGGAGCCCTGGTCTGAATTTGGTGCGTATATGTTTGTGAGAGTGATTAGCAAACCTTGACACTTTCCTTTAACATATAAAAATCTTCCCCCTGGATCCACTTTGACAGTAGCTTTAATGAGGGCTGCATGTGAGGTTACTAATATCGCCACACCTCTGGATATACTGCTCCCGTAGTTAGTATAGTATGATTGTTGGATAGTTCGTGATCTGAGCTTTGGCTGGAAATGGCCCCTGTAGTGCGTTTCCTGGATAAATATGATGTCGGCTTTCTGCCTGTCGACTTCCTGCGCTAGTATAGTTCGTTTCTCTGGGGAGTTTAGGCCCCTCACATTCAGGGACATTAATTTAATTTGTGCCATCAGGATAGAGGTAACCTTTTTTACTTGCGTAAACGTGGTAGTGTTGCAGAACTTTGGGGGTTATATCTGGGGAGGGAGGTGAAAAGGGGGGGGGGACATAAACTATGTACATAATTATGATGCAAGTGCATCATATAGTCAGTGAGTTGGTGCTGCACTTGCGGAGACTGTCGTGTTCCCAAGTAGTTTTAAGCTCCTCTCTGGTGGGGGGTGGTAACCATTCTTCTGCGACAAGAGGTAAATGAGTAAGATGAAGTAAACAATCAAGACTACAAGGGCTTTAATATGTGTTCCTTGAACTTGGGTCTGTCCCTGTGTCCCGTTGAATGTACCTGGTCCCAAGCTCTCATACACTGTTAATGTTAGACACATATTTGTACTTGAGGGCTGCTGGAGCCGGCTAATACTTAACAATAGCTCTTAATTGTAGCAATAACATCACTTAAACTAAATTTTTTTGAACTTATCTAGATAACTTGAATAGTGAGAGTCCTCAGCTTGTAAGTTAGTTACGGCAAAGGATATAGTTGGCTGCTCCTGCCATCTTCACGCCCGTGTATCTCTGGGTGTTGTAGGTGTTTCTGCTCCCATTTGGTTCTGTCGTCTACGTTTCCTCTGCGTTCTCTGCCATTTGGGTCTTTGCTGCATTTGTGTGTAAGTACAAGATGATAGGCCTGTCCAGTCCTCCAATTCGGTGTGGGGTAGGCCTAGGGCTTGAAAGTCTGGAATGTCTGCCGGGGTGGCTATAGTGTGCATTCTGTTCTGGGTCACCACTGAGAGTGCAAATGGATAATTCCAGCGGAATTTAATTCGTTTCTCTAGAAGTGCTGTGGTGATGGGATTCAGCACCCTTCTGGCCTGCAGGGCAGAGGGTGAGAGATCCTGATAAACAGCCACATGGTGACCTTCCAGTTTTAGTTCTTTATTCTGCCTGGCTTTGTGGGATATTTCTTCCTTTAAGGGAAAGTTATGTAGGCGGCATATAAGGTTGCGGTTCTGTCTGATGATAAATTTCTGGGCCTTGCTGCTCTGTGTGCCCTGTCAAATTGGATTGCTATGTCAGGTGGTCTAACGAGTATTAGGTTAAAGAGGTTGGTCAGTACCTGTATGGGATTTTCCATGGAGCACTCCTGGCTTTTTGGTACCCCTCTTACCCGTAGATTGTTGCGCCGGCCCCGATTATCCATGTCGTCCAGTTTTCTTTGTAGGTGTATTAAAGCTTCTCAATGTAGTTTCTGTGTAGTGTGGCACTCTGACCATTGTTTCTCAGAGACATCCTCTGCATCCTCTAGGGCCTGTACTCTGGCACCCAGTTTCTGCATGTCGCCATTCACAGCCTGTATTTTTTTAGCTGAAGGAGTTCTCTAGTCTTTGGAACATGTCAGCCAGGTCTTTTTTTGAGGGCAATTGTGTGAGTAATGTTCTAATATCACCCTCTTCGACCGAGCCCTCTGAAGCAGACGGGCTGGTGCGTTGGCTGCCTTGTGCGGTAGTCGCGGGCGCCATTTTGTTTCGCTGTTGCGGTTCATATTTTTCTGTGAATAATCTCTTCGGGGAGGTTTTTGATGAGGGGTTCTCGAATGTCGAGATGTTCCCCGTAGTGCTGCGTTGTTTTTTTGCTGAAATAATTGCTGGGTTTTGCTTGTTAATCCCCTGTCACGGACGAGCTCAGCACTTAGGCTGCCAGTCTTGTCGGTGACTGACAAGTGCTATGTAGTGATAGTTTAACAAGGTCAGTGCATAGGCAAAATGGCAAATCTTGTGGAATGTCCCCAGTATGGAAATCTACCAAAAGTGGTGCAAGGAAGGACTTCCAATGAACTGGTGTCGGGGTCATGGGCGCCCACGGCTCATTTATGTACATGTGAAGCGAAGGTTAGCCTGTCTGGTCTGATTACACAGAAGAGCTACTGTCGCTCAAAGTGCGTCTCAGTTTGCTGCGTATGGGTTTGCATAGCCGTAGACCAGTGCACATGATGACTCCTTTCTACCGCTGAAAGTACATTCAATGTGGATGCGGGCGTCAGAACTGGACCATGGAGGAAGGTTGTCCGGTCTAATGAATCACATTTTCTTTTAGATATGGTGGATGGCCATGTATGTGTGCATTGTTTACCTGGGGAAGAGATGGGAAGAAGGCTTGATATACATAGGGAGACAGACCTAGAATTGAAACGTTGACCATCTTAATTTATTGATGGAATAAAGAACATTGTTTTATAAGACCCAGAGTGCTGCAAGTATTTATAATGGGAGTTGGAGTGCAGGGCATAATTTGAATGTGTGTATGCAGGGAATATCTGTTTAATGGGGGGAGAGATAGATCACCATTTAATCCCTTAAACTGTGCTTCAAAAGCTGGACTTGAGGACACAAGCAAATTTAACATGTTTTGCTTTTTGTGTTCAACTGCTGTTTGCATCTCTCAATTATTTTACCAACACCTATTCTATACTGTTTTTAGATGAAATTTTTTTTTTTAATTTAACGGAACACTATAGGGTCTGGAACACTATAGCGTGTGGAACACAAACATGTATTCCTGACACTATAGTGTTAAACTATACCACCATCTAGTACCTCTGGCCCCATCTTGCCTATCTAAATATAGTAAAACCATACTTGTATTCAAGCCTTAAACTGCTGGCTTTGTCCCTCTTTCCTTTTGACCTGCCTGCTGACATCATTAGAAGTGGTCGCCTGATCCAATCACAATGCTCCCGCATAGGATTGACTGAGATTGACAAGGAGGCAGATCAGGGGCAGAGCCAGCACAATTCAAACACAGCCCTGGCCAATCTGCATCTCTTTGTAGAGATGAATTGAATCATATGAGGAAAGTTCAGTGTCTGCATGCAGAGGGTGTAGACACTGAATGTTCTGATGCATTTTAGCCAGCAATGACCCAGGAAGGATCTCTAACAGCTATCTTAGGAGTGGCCAGTGAAGTTATCACTAGGCTGTAATTAGGGCCAGTGCAAAGATTTTTGCCGCCCATGCAAAAGTAAAGTTTGCTGCCCCCCCCCCATTACATTAAAAGGCCTGCAGGGACAGGCTATAGACACCAGAACTACTACATTAAGCTGCAGTGGTTCTGGGGACTATAGTGTTTCTTTAATGTGAGGTAGATTAGAGATTAGTGCCACGAATAATATAGTAAATTGCCTACTTACAACCAGATGAGGATGATGATGGGCTCTAGCTGCAGTCTGGCTCCACTGGTCTGGTGTAGAACAGGCTCTCTGGAGGCGGTTTGTAACTGTGGTCACAAAAATCAATGTTCTGGGAGAACGGGAAGCAGCTCCATTTTTGGGGGGCCCTTTACACAGCTCAAGGTCTGGGTCCCAGGGTCCACCTTCATGTTCCTCCAATGAGTTTGTTCACAGGGGGTGGAGTGTGTAGGGGATGTCCTGATGTGTGTAAGGAATGCATTGTGTGAATCTGTGTTTGTATTTGTAAAGGCTGCGAGGTGTGTTTGTGTATGTATGGGATGCAGTGTGTGCGTCTGTAAGGGGTGCATTGTCTTACATTATGTCTGTCCTGTTGTGTTATACACCTCTAAACTTGCAAAGCGTTCTGTTTAAATGTACATTGTAACTGATTGCCCGACTAGGTACCTCCGTTGACGGATGCTCCTAGTACTTTCTGAGGGCTTCAAACACTCCTCTAGACACCATAACCATCGCAGACCCCATGAACCGTCGCAGCTTGGTTGGGGTCTCGCCGTCTTCCACCCACTCTGGACCCAAGTCCAGGATCCAGCTTCCAGTAGGTAGACCTCTCTTAATCCAGAGAGCAGGAACAAGTTCTTACAAGAGTTTAGTGATTATACTCTGGGGAGTATAGGGATTATAGCAATCCCCAGAGTGTAGGTAGTTCTCCAATCCCCCAAACATGAACTGAAACTTCATGAAGGGTAGAACAAGTCTGAGGCTTTATTGGTACAGGTTTGCTTATATGTAATTCCTGAGGCCAGAGGCACACCTCCTGGACATGATGGAACACAGGCACACAAAGGACACAAACCAATCACAACAATACAACAATGTCCGACACTTACACAATCCCTCCCCTTTGCCTGTGATACAATTAACAAAGACAATGGGCTAACTCAATTAACTCTAAACAGAAAAAATATATATTTTTACAAACCCCAAAATACAACATATCCCTACAAGTCACATCCCCTGATAGCCTCGATCTGGGTAAACAACATATCCAAAAATAACCCAGATTGGTTCAGGGGTTCAAGAATTTCCTGGAAGTCTTATTTTTGCCCCACCGTGCACATGGTCCCATGCCCAAAACAGTTCCATACACTTGACGACAAAACACAGCTGGACAATTTAAGATGGCCGCCGCCACATGTTTGAATCTGTTCCAGTTAAAAGTCCAAGGGGCAGAAACAGTACTTTTGAACATGGATATAGTCCCAGAGTAGGAGACTGGCAAACAGGCCCTTCCAAAAACCAGTGGCGAAGTGGATTTCGTCACATACATGTTTAAATGTATTAAGTGTTTTCATATTATAGTTGATAGCCTTTGTTTAAAACTACTACAGTAGGCTCATTAAATATAAAGTATTTGCTTTCTCGAGTTAAATTAATATAATTTTTGTTTCCCTCCTCAGTATGGCATGCTGCTTTATCAGAACTATAGAATTCCTCAGAAAAAAAGCTTCCATACAAACTTCTCTGCAGTGGTAGGTATGTTTTATAGCTTCTTGTAGCAACAGTAGTTGGCATCTTTATTACCTTAACTTGATCTAGTTCTTCTAAAAGATATAATTAAACACTTTAATCATATTGTGAAATTACTGTGTGAGAGGATGTGTTCCCTTAAGATTTATTCCCCCAGTCCCATCAAACACATGGTGGAAAAGCAGAACTGTTTTAGGGTTGGGGATTGCTTACAATTTTATTTATGTATTTTGTTCAGGTTACGTTTATTTGAAGACTCATTCTTTGTGGTTTAAGCTCTGTAATCTACTTTTGCCCAATAATTTCAATTAGAATTGACCATGGAATTCTAGGCTGTTTGTTGTTGTTTTTTCAGGTTGTTTATTTCAAGCCCCTGGCAGTTCTCAACATTGTATGGTTTAGACTTTGAGAATTAACTCAATTGTGTTAAAGGCATCTTTCTTGAACAACTTTACTGTTCCTGTTTCAGAGGAGTGTGTCAGAAAATTCTTTAGTCGCAATGGATTTCTCTGGACAGACTGGAAGGATAATTGAAAACCCAGTAGAAGCACAGAGTGCTGCTGTTGAAGAAGGACATGCTTGGAGGGTAAATATTACAGTTTTTGAAAACTTTATTTTCCTTTCATTTTAGAGATGTTTATTACTTGTACTTGGAATACTGTATAATAATTGCAAATTTGGGCATTTTTAATATAGAGGTCAACTTTTATGACAAATGTAATGTTTTTTTTGTTTGTGTCAATATGTGTATATCGCCCATGAATAGAAATGCACAAACCTAGTTAATGCAAGGATGGATGCTGCATTTATGTGAACGAGTTTTGCTTAACTCTTATTGGAGTAAATTATAAAAAAAAAATATGATTATCTTCTGTAAAATCTGGTTGGAATGTCAACATTAAATCTTCTTAATTTCTTCTTGTCTTCAGTTGATTGATATATATACGTCTTTTGTATATATAGTCTTGGGCCAAATGCTCGCTACATTAATATATGTCTATATTAATGAAAAGTACTAATACACAATCTGACTTACGGTTTCTTCAGGTTTATTCTTTGTTACTGATACATAATAAAACAACAAAGGATGTTACAGGATAATGGATTTCAACAGCAGATGGTAATTGCTGGACTCCTGAAGGGAGAGTTACATCGTTGTACAGGAAAGAGAGCCAAGAGAGCGAGAGACCTCATGTTCAGTTACTATATAGATATGACCATAATGACGTCAGACTATAACTCTAGCCATATAAGGACAACACCCCCAACTTACATTCCAGAGCTCTCAGACAAAGAAAGCCTTGTGACTTATACCATCGGTTACTTATGCCAATCCAGACATCCATATATAATCAATAGAAACATAGAATATGCAATATTCTACATCTTCACTGAAATACCACTCACGTGGCTTAACTACTTACATGAACTTTTTATGGAAAGTTCTATGAAGACCAAACCATGCATAAACTGAAGCATGGAATGATCTTGTGAATAATCCCACTCCTAGGCATTTTAGGATTTGTAATTCTTTCAACTTGTACTAATTAAAAATACAGGATACACAAAAGGTAACTGTAGCGGATGGCACCGGGCTGTCCTGCAAATATAGTGTACATAACTGCATTCGTGTGATCTGCTGTGTTATATGTTGTTTTAAAAGAATTGTATTCCTCTGATTGTTCGGTAGTTTCATTCCCTCAGTTTATTCGAATGAAAATACCGAACAACCAGACCTCCCCTGTGTGAAGTGTGTCCTCAATTACCCGTTGCAACATTGTTGCGAATGGGTAATTGACTAGTAAGTAGCCGCCCTTTGTTCTCGGGGGTGGCCGCCATTCGACAAACGAACACGTGGCGGCGGCCATTTTAAAACTCCCGAACAGCGGTGTTTTGCCGTCGAGTGTCTGGAACTAAAATCGGACACTCGAGTAGGCGAACACCGCTGAGACCTCCACAAGCCCTGGTCCGTTCGGTTCCAAACTACCGAACGGCCCCTCGTTCGGTAGATAGAAAATACCGAACGAGGGGATTCAGGCGAACCCTCCCTAGCCTCTATAGCTAGAGGCTTTCGTGTATTTTGTTCCCTTATGCCAGGACCGACCGCAGGGCCCATTCGCATGGAACCTCATTCGGCTGTCTCAGTTAGTGCGGTCGGTCATTTTATTCCCTCCATACATTTCCCGAACCCCTGGTCTGATCTGGGTGATTTTTGGATATGTTGTTCACCCAGATCAGGGCTATCCGGGGATGTAGGATTTAAAGAGGTACCCCTACGTTTAGGGGTACATCCAGAAACGGGGGGAATTACTGTACTGGATAAGGGGATTATGATGCTGGCTGAGGGGAGGAGATGGTGTGGGAGGTTACCAGGACAGGATTGGCTACTGTATTAATGATTGTAAATCCCTCCCTTGCATGGGAGCATGCTTTAAAAGGAGACTGTGGATTAAAGCTTTCAGTTCTGCTCCTGAAACTGTGTGTCGTCCAGTTATTGGGATTGCTGTGGGGATATTGCTGTTATTTTACCTGCTGAAAACCTTGCCTGTGGATTTATTATTTACTTGTTCCTGAGCCTCACTTGGATTATAAGCGGAGATAACCTGGGGAATATTGCATCTCCGCTACATTGGTTGGCAGCGCTGGGATCCAGACTCACAAAGGAACAAGGACTAATGGAATACGGATGGAGAGTGATTATGCCAAGCTAAAAAGATCCACGCTAAAAGATCTCCTGGAAGCGAAAGGTATTGCAGCCAGCAACAAAAGGAAAGCAACCCTAATTGCAGAAGTGATGGCTGAATACCAGCAGGAGGACAGGGTAATCCCTGAGCAGCAGAGTGCAGCAGATGGAGCTGAAAAAGAGGAGTTCCAGAGACAGCTGCAGTTTAGGCTGTCCTTTTATGGAGAGAATCCAACAGCGGATATTTTATCCAGGACAATGACAGAGGTGCAGGAGTTTATACTGCGTCAAAGGCCACTACAGCAGCTGGAGAGGAATGCTACCATCACACAGGGTAAGACAAAAATTCCTTACCAAGCATTTAAAACGTATGTAGAAGCAGAGGAGGATATAGATGCTTTTCTCCAAGACTTTGAAAGGCTATGTGCATTGCATAGTATTAGCCCAGACGAGTGGGTGCCTATTTTAGCAGGGAAGCTCACAGGGAAGGCTGCGGAAGCCTATAGAACTGTACCTGATGGGGAAATTCGAAATTACCACAGAGTAAAAGAGGTGATCCTGGCCCGATATGCAATTACGCCAGAGGCATATCTGCGGCGGTTTAGAGACCTAAAGAGAAATGAAAAGGACTCTCATGTAGAATGGGCTTGCAAGTTACATCGGGCCACCCTGGGGTGGGTACAGTCCAATAAGGCTCGGTCCATGGAGGACTTATTACAAATGGTGTTGTTGGAGCAATTTTATGATGGGGTAACCAGCGATGTCCAGGAATGGGTGAGGGACAGAAACCCTACCTCCCTCACCGAAGCTGCCAGGAAGGCTGATGAGTACCTAGATGCACGCAGGCAGCAAAAACCTGCAGTTCCAAAAGTCCCTTTTAAAACCTTTGGGGGAGCCAGCTACACTCCAGCTCCACAGCCACGGTTCCGCCAGCCCACGTCTGGCCCCTGCCACCACTGCCAGAAATGGGGACATTATAAAAGGGAATGCCCCCAGCTGCGGGACCGTTCCACCTGGATCTGGCCCGGTCCACCACCACCACCGAGAGCAGCCGCCGCCCACCACTACCAGGATATTGTGGCCACACCATATGGCTCAGCGGTTCTCATTACAACTGTGGAACAGTGGGAAGTACTGCACGAGGCGGATCCAGTCCAGGCCAATGCTGACAACCGCCAGCATCACAGGCAGACCGTATATCTGGAGGGTAAAGCAGTTCAGGGGCTACGCGACTCAAGGGCTACCATCACCCTGGTAAAGAGCCACCTGGTCTCAGACCAGGCTAAACTAAACAAAACTGTGGCCGTCAGGGTAGCCGGGGGAGCAGTATACCGGCTACCTACAGCGAGGGTACACTTGCATTGGGGAGCGGGGGCAGGACATGTGGAGGTGGGGTTGATGCCGCAGTTACCGGCAGAGGTTTTATTGGGGAACGATCTGGGGAGGCTCCCATCTGCTTTTGAGCCCCAGACACCCACCACAGGAGAAGCCCACCCTGTGGTTACTCGACAACAGGCCCGCACCCAGGACTACAACACACTCCCGGAGGTTCAGGTAAGAGATCCTTCCCCTACCCTTGACTGTGTTCCCTGGGCCCCTCCTAACGAATTTGCAGCTGAGATAGTGACTGAGCCCACCTTGCAGGTGTATAGGGACAAGGTGACAGCAGACACTCCTGGGGGAGAGGGCGAAAGATTTATCTGGGACAAACAGCTGCTATATAGGGAGACGGATAAGCGGGTAGCCGGGTCAGACACGATCGTGATGAGGCAGTTAGTGGTACCCCAGCGGTACCGGGCAGAGTTACTCCGGATAGCACATGACATTCCGCTATCTGGACATTTAGGGGTCAGCAGGACCCGGCACAGGTTAACGCAAAGTTTCTTTTGGCCTGGAATTAGCCAGGAAGTGCGCAGGTATTGCAACACGTGCGATACATGCCAAAGGGTGGGGAAAAGGGGGGACCGACGCAAGGCCAAGTTACATCCCCTTCCCATAATCGAGGAACCCTTTAGTAGGGTAGCAGTTGATCTAATAGGACCCCTCAACAAAGCGAGCCCGTCAGGTAAAAGATTTATCCTGACAGTAGTAGACTATGCCACTAGATATCCAGAGGCGGTGGCCTTGACGAATATACAGGCTGAGACAGTAGCGGAAGCCCTGATGCAGATATTCTCCAGGGTGGGACTTCCCAGGGAGATTGTCTCCGATCAGGGTACGCAATTCACCGCCGAAGTCACGCAGCACCTCTGGAAGTTCTGTGACATTAAGCCTGTCATTAGTTCCCCTTACCACCCCCAGATGAATGGGCTCTGCGAACGTTTCAATGGTACATTGAAACAAATGCTCCGAACCTTCGCAGAGACCCACAAGGACTGGGAGAAATTCCTGCCTCACCTCCTCTTTGCTTACAGGGAGGTGCTGCAGGAATCCACTGGGTTTTCCCCATTTGAATTATTGTTTGTCCGAGGGCCTTTAGATTTAATCAGAGAGCATTGGGAGGGAGAACGGAGCACTGACGGTACCCCCATCATACCATATGTGTTGGCATTCCGAGACCGCCTGGAGGCCTTAACCCAGACGGTACGCGAGAATTTGCAGGCGGCTCAGACCCGCCAATGCACCTGGTATGATCGGGGCGCCAGGGACCGTAGCTTTCAGGTCGGGCAGAAAGTGTTGATTTTAAAACCTGTCCGACACGATAAGCTGCAGGCCGCCTGGCAGGGCCCTTATAGGGTCGTAGAACAACGGTGTGACACCACTTATATAATAGGCTCGTGCGTTGGTACTGGGGGGCGACGCATGCTCCATGTGAACATGATGAAGCCCTACCAGAAGCGCTCTGAGGAAGTGACCGCCATATGCGCGCCTAACTCAGAGGAGTTTGACAGTCTGCCTCTCCCAGATCTGCTAGGAGAGGGTCAGTTATCTGGAGACTTAAGGGAAGTCACCCTGGGGGATCGGTTGAGCCCACTGGAGTGGAGCGAGGTACAACAGCTGTTGAGGGAGAAGCAGGATATCTTCTCTAATGTACCTGGTTACACTCCTCTGGCCACTCACAGAGTAGACACCCCAGGGCAACTTCCCATGCCTCAGACCCCGTACCGCATCCCAGAAGCGGTCCGGGCAAACATGCGCAAGGAGATTGATGAGATGCTCCAGCTGGGGGTGATTGAGCCCTCTGACAGCCCCTGGGCGTCCCCGGTAGTGCTAGTACCAAAACGGGACGGCACGACCCGTTTTTGTGTAGACTACCGGAGATTGAATGAGAAGACGGTATCTGACGCCTATCCCATGCCCAGGATAGACGAACTACTGGACCGGATGGCGAGGGGGCACTATCTCACCACTATTGACTTGTGTATCACAGGTGTCCGGGATTGTTTTCAGTGATCAAAAGAGCCCTGAGACACAATGCCATCCATGAGTTAAACTGAAAAACTAAATATTTAATCTTTGTGACACTTAAATAGAATTTGCATAATAATTTGGAACAGGGTGTATTATATATATGATCTAAGTGTATATATATATATATATATATATATATATATATATATATATACACACATACACATAAATACACAAACACTGTCTAGGTGTATTGTAATATTAATATATATATATATATATTAATATCAAAGTAAATGTACAATGATAGTGATTAAATATATATATATATATATATATATATATATATATATATATATATATATAAAATTATCATTATATATATTTATATATAATATAAATAAATATGGAAATATGTTAAAAAATAAAACTTAAAAAATATGTGTAATTTCATTCTAACTGTATTTTAAAATTAATATATATATTGATATCCAAATACATGTAGAACGAAATATATATACATGTATATATACCTAAATTAAAATATATATATATATATATATAATAATTCTCCGTATATATTTATGTAATAATTTTACATAATTAGGTCATTTTTTTTAATTACAATTTGCGGAACCTGCCTGACAACCCAGGCTGAAAGTCCAGGGAATTTAATTTGTTAGCACTATATTTAACCCTGTAACTTTCCAAGACACCATAAAATCTGTACATGGGGGGGTACTGTTTTACTCTGGAGACTTCACTGAACACAAATATTAGTGTTTCAAAACAGTAAAAGGTATTACAACGAAATTCTTTGAATTGTTCACACATAAATGTAACCATATAATTGTTCTGATACCTTTTACTGTTTTGAAACACTAATATTTGTGTTCACTGAAGTCTCCTGAGTATAACAGTAGCCCTCATGTACCGATTTTATGGTGTTTTCAAAAGTTACAGAGTTAAATATAAGGCTTGTGTTTCAGTTTTTTTCACATTGAAATTTGCCAGATTGGTTATGTTGCTTTTGAGACCGTATAGTAGCCCAGGATGAGAATTACTCCCATGATGGCATACCATTTGCAAAAGTAGATAACCCAATGTATTGCAAATGGGGTCAAAGTGGCAACCAAAAAAGACTGGACATTTGCAATACCTTGGGTTGTCTACTTTTGCAAATCGTATGCCATACGGTAATTCTCATTCCTGGGCTACCATACGGTATCAAAGGCAACGTAACCAATCTGGCAAATTTCAGTGTGAAAAAAGTGAAAAATGTAGCATTCTATATATGACCCTGTAACTTCCCAAAACACCATAAAACCTGTACATAGGGGGTACTGTTTTACACGTGAGACATCGCTGATTATAACAGTAAAAGTAAACAGTATTATGACATCCACAGTTAGAATGTCACGTAGAACTAACCTTTTTTTTTTATTATTCTTATTTTCTCCCATTTTTTTAAATTTTTTCTTCATATTAAATTATGTTTCATAGCTAAATATTTGATGTTAAATGAAAGCCCTGTTTCCCCTGAATAAAATTATATATAAGTGTGGGTGCACATAATATGAAAGAGGTGAATTATGCCTGAACAGACATATAGCGCAAATTCAAGTTTTTGTTTATGTTTTTGATCACAACGTGTACATTTGGCTCAGTCCTTAAGGGGTTAACCCCTTGACAACCGATGATGGTTCAGGACCGTCATCGGAAACATCCCCTTGAGGGCCGATGACGGTCCTGAACCGTCATAATGGTCTTGGGGTACTTACTTGATCACCGTTGTTCCCCCGGTGGCGATCTCCGTTTCACCGCAGTCTAGGGGGACTGCCTGTGTGATCGCTCGATCACATGGCAGCAATAGGTGCCTGTGTGTCTGCCTGCAGCCGGGACTGTCTGTGCTGACAGGCTGTCTCCCTACAAGTAGAAAATCAGAAATAAAGTTTAAAAAAAAAAAGGAATAAGTGTAAAAAAAAATATATATGTATGTGTATATGATATATATACATGTATTATATCTATATATAATATGTGTGTATATATATATATCTTATATATATAATGTCATACTAAGTATATTTTTATATATACATATATTAATATAAAAATACACTTATAATTAAATTACACGTTTGTGTATATATATATATATATTGTATAAATATATTATTATAAAATATAAATAAGTAAATAAAAAATTAAAAATATTTTTTTAATAATTTAAAAAAATATATATATTAATTTTATTCTAACGTATTTTGATATTAATGTGTGTATATATATATATATATATCAAAATACACTTAGAATGAAATTATATATATAGGAGGAAGAGAGCGTGGTCTATTGTCCTCTGCCCTTTATAGGCAAAATTATGTCATAACGTTTAATTTAGACTCTGGCCACATAAGGAAACTCCCCTACCCCCAATCTCCCTATACAGCACATTCCAGACTCCTCATGGTACAGAATAGCAAACACCATCTGTTCTTTTTAACCCATTAGACAGCTGCACCTTAATATGTATTTGAATAGTAACTTATGCAATATTCTACAGAGACCTTATCCTCAACTCCCAGCCGCTCTTGGAAGTTGGGTGATAATTTATTAATTAATGCTGAGAAGAAAGCACTTGCAGAGAAGGTCTTGATTATTTTTTTTCAGATAATACTATGCCTGAGGTTCTTGGCGAGGTGACTTGGAACGCGCACAAGGCAGTGTTGCAAGGTCATTTTATTGCAAGGGCGTCAACATTCGAAAAGGAACTATATAATTTGAACCAAGCCAATAAATTTGGTCCATCGGCTTCTCTATCAGCAGTTACTTACCTCTCTTATGGTGAGATGCCTTAAAAAAACATTTTATTGAAAGGGTACTAGGGCCTCAACTCTTCTGGCGTCTAAACTCCGACACGGGAACGCTCAATTTAAAATAGCATATCTATTAAGTGATAAAGGGGTCATCCAACCAAAATAAGAAAAATTTTGCCAAGTATTATAGTAAATAGTAAATTATATAACCTAAATTCAAATTCGGGCATTGCTCAGCCAGCGGAGGAAAAAAATTATAGATTTTTAGAAAATGTGATATTGCCTCAGATATCCATGGATACATTGGAAAGTTTAGAAAGTGATATAACAGCTGAAGAGAAAACTGAGGCAATTAACTTTATGCCATCTGGTAAAACCCGGAGTCCAAATGGATTTACTATTTTATATTATAAAACTGTTACTGAGGTTCTCATGCCACATATGGTAAAACTATTTAATTATTTTAAAATCGTAGGAGAGGTGCCTTTGTGCGCACATAGTTACCTTGTCAAAACCAGGCAAAACCCCCGATAAATGTGCTAACTTTAGGCCTATTTCACTAATTAATAGCAACACAAAAATTTACGCTAAAGTTTTGGCCAATAGATTGGCTAAACTTATCTCATCCATAATTAACCAAGACTAAAATAGGGTTTGTACATGCAAGACAAGCTCCTGACGGCACAAGAAGGTTTATTAATCTAATTCAGCATAATTCTGTCAGGGCACCTTTTCTGCTCTTATCTTTGGATGCAGAGAAGGCCTTTGATAGGATATATTGGGGTTATTTATGGAAAACTTTGCAAAAATGTAATGTTCCCTTATCCTTTATTAAAGCTAACTCTGCCCTATATGGTAATCATACAGCTCATGTATCGGCTTCAGGATTATGAACATAACTAGACAGGGCTGCCCTTTATCTCCCCTTTTGTTTGTTCTATCGATGGAACCTTTGGCAGAATTAATAAGAACCACACCTGAGATAGGGAATTGGAATCGAAGGTTCAGTTCACAAGATTGGATTATTTGCAGACGATATTACTTTGGCTGTGAGGAACCCAATTTCATCATTAACCTATTTAAAATATATTTTAAAACAATTTGGAGAGGTTTTGTATTATAAATTGAACGAATCAAAAACACAGGCCCTCTTACTTTATATCAATCACTTAGGCTTGGTAGTCTTAAAAATAACATATCCTTCTGATTGGAGAGTGGACTATTTAGAGTACCTAGGCATCAATATATGTAAAAAATTAACCAATATGCACAGGTATAATTTGAACAAAGTGTGGCCCGACTTACAATAGGAGATGGAGAGATGATGCGAAATTGAACTCTCTTGGTTTGGAAGGGTTGCATCTATTAAGATGGCAATCCTCCCAAAACTGTTATACTATTATAGTTCCATACCCCTATCTATCCCATTATCTTTTTTTCTCAAAAATACATTGTCGTGTTAATGTTTATATGGAACAATAAGCCTTGTAAAATTAAATTAACATCCCTACAGCATCAAAATCAAACAACGGCATTTGGTGTACCAGAAATCCATAAATATTACTTTGCCACGAACGCTGCTACAGCAGTTTTAACATACATAATAACAAGTCCAGATGGTTGGAGATGGAGGAAACTAAAGTTTTACCATTCTTTCTAGAAGATGCCCTATGACTTAATAGGAAAAAGAGGCTCAAAACCGCCAAAATGTTTTTATCTACTAGAAACAAACTTAAAGCCCAGGATATTGTTTTCAAGGGTAAGAAGCCAGGTTCAGGTTTGTATAGGGCTATGACAATTTCACTTTTAATTGATCATTTACCTTCAATAAATATACACTTTTGGCATAGTTACTCTATAACACACTTGGGTGATTTCTTTCAGGGAAGTTACATTCTTTTCTTTTGAATGAATACAATTTAAATACAATCTACCTCATAACTCAATAACCGATTACATAGAAATTAGTGAAAAACTGATAGAAAAATGTAATGTTGGGGAAGTGGATAAAAACTATAAAATCCTGGAATTTTCAAAATTAGAAAAGTTATTTTTGTACGACCCAGGACTAAAAGAGATATTATCCATATGCTACTCATTACACAATGTTAAACCATCATCTAAACTAAGACACATGCATTCATGGGAGAGTGAGCTAGGTACACAATATAGTTTGGAAGAATGGTTTAATTTTTTCACAGATCTCAAAGGCATTACTTACTGTACAAATAATCTTGAGAACCATTATAAGATCCTTTGTAGATGGTACCTAGCTCCATCTCAATTACACAATTTTAAATAACAGATACTCTGACCTCTGTTGGAGGTACTGCGGAGGTGTAGGTAACATGGCTCATATTTGGTGGTTCTGCCCAAAATTGTCTAAATATTGGAAGGGAATGCATAGATTAATAATGAAAGTAGATTCATCCATTAGTATCTTAACATCGGAACTAGTGCTATTTAAGCAATTCCCAGAATCCGCTACCAAAATTGATAGGATCATCAAAGGCCACATCCTAATTGCTGCTACTTCGTGTTTCCAAGAGTTTGGATATCGGCTAATACTCCAACACGTTTTGAACCTAGTTTGGGGAAATGCACAAACTGTCATATAGACAAAACTCAAACTTATTTATGCAACTTCAACACAATTGGGATAAATGGGAAAACATCATTAAACAAACTTATTGTGACAGACCCATCTGTCTGGATTACAAATGCTTGGTTCGCCTGTTTTGCCGGTTACATGAATTTCCCCATTCGTATGCTTTATTCAAGGGAATGTCGGTTTTGTCGAACGGAACTACCGAACGGACGGCCACCCAGAAGAGAAGTGTGCTGCTGGTTAACCTATTGATCCCAATTAGAACGTTGCGGTTAACCACAGACACTTCTCAATTAAAACCGAATGCCGGGTGGTCGTCGTTCGTATGTCGACCACGAGGCGGCGGCCATTTTGTCCATGCGAACGACCAGCGGTGTTCGACGATTATTTCATGGATCTGAAAACGGACACTTTTTCAGCCGAACACCGCTGAAGCCGTCGACCTCCCCTTCTCAATCGACAAAAGTATACGAATGCCAGCCGTTCAGGAGATTCAACCACACGAATGGACTTAACCCAGATAGCCGTCCCATGGAGTCAATCGCATACCGAAGAACTGAAAGAGACTTTGACTCCATGGCGATTGAACTGTGCGAATGGGATCTGAGCGCTATTCTCCAATAATGTGCCCTCAGATCCAGGCTATCTGGGGATATGCAATACGAATGTAATATGTTCGGCAGTTATGAAGTTATGGATTTTCATGTGTTTTTGTGACTTGTGTTTAAAATGGCGATTGCCTCTGCTCGGGGAGATAATTGAGTTACTTCCCAATTATCCCCCGAGCAGAGGGGAGGGAACTGTGATGCATGCTGGGAATATTGTGGGGATGTATGTCCAAAATGTCCCCATGTCCTTCTGTAATTTCAGTCTCCCATTTGGTCCCCTAGGGGAGTGTCCACCAAGTGGGAGACCTGCATAAATACCGGGCAGGTAGCCCCCAGTAAATCAGTTCGTGTTTTACCCTCAAAGCGGAGCTTGGTCTCGTTATTGGGGGGATTTTATTACCGGCACTTAGAGACTGCTTATTGGAATTCTTTGCCACTTGGGAGATATTAGCGTTCGGCTAATATTGGCAGTTCGTGGATTTGGAGCTCGCGAAGGGAAATAGCCGTACAGGTACCGTTCGGGAGTTTGGAGTGTTCCCTAGCTGGCGGTTCGCATGGTTTTACTATACCCGCTACCAGCCTACATTATTGCGAACGGGGAGCATTCACTAAACGGCGGTTTGTGCCTTTATTACTGGAGGTACCGTAACACTTATCATTTAGAATATAAATTCACTGTCATGATTATGTGATGTATAACAAAAAGTTAATCTAATATTATGTTAATTTTCTTTATTATGGATGGATACCCCTCTCCTTTCCCAAGTTTCCCTCTGTCCCTTCCCTGAAAAGTATGTTTTATTATTTTTGTTGTAAAACTTTTAAAACTTTAATAAACAATATTTGAAAATAATATTGCCACTTAATGTAATTTGTATAGTGCATATATGAATTGCACTACACAAATTGTAGTGCAGAGATGGAAGGGCCAATTTGATTATAGAGGACAGATGTCAAAAGGGGTTAATGTAAATTGTATAGGAAGGTAAAAGGGGTCAGATGGTTTACCACATGAATTGATCCTTTGATTAATCAAAGGCTCTGCAAGGTGTGAAATCTTACACTTGCGATTTATGGCTAGTTCCAGTGTAAACTAACTGACTTAGACCAAATGGCCTGAAACTCTTAATTGAAAGTTCATTTGTTTGATATGTTAATGGCTATAAGCCTTCAGGCAAGCCCTTGTGTTCCAGTATCATATCCAAAAGAAACATTAATACTTACGCACAGAATAATAATTAAGCCTCATTCTTATCAAATTTGGAATGGGAATTTGGAATGGGACAAGCACAATCTTCTAATCAACCCTAAACCTGATTTACACAACTTAAGCCATTTGGGAAGGGATTGTGATGTCCGCTATTTTGGGTCACAAGTATGGAATGGAAAAATGGTAACAAATTCATAGATGCAATTATTTCTGTGGCAAGTACAAAAGAGGAGATAGAACCAAAAAGTTTCTATTTCGATTGATGTTGGTCTGAAATACAAGGGTTGGTCACTTATTGTTTCTATAGGTACTCCTTATATCCCCCTTTAGGCCAAGCTTGGTAACATGAGATGAATCCACAGAGTATATAACCGATGATATTGAAATGTGTATTGTACTTGCTTCAGGATTATGAAGCAAGTACAATACACATTTTGAGTGAGTCATCATCATCCTTGCTGACACCCCCTGGGCAGAATTTTTACTTTGAAAACCTAAGTGAGTAAGTGTTTAGGAATTCCATTATTTTATCATTTTTGTTTTTATCTGTTGGTGTAACTAATTTGATTGTCATCTATATTTTTGTATGCACTGTGACAATTTTTTGCTCATAATATTCCCTTATTAAGTTCTGCCTTTGTCTGGTAAAGAATCACATTACCTGAAGAGACACATTAGTGTTTTACAATTGCATAGATATTGTGCTAAGTTGTATTTGGCGGGATTTTATTAAATTACTGGGGGACCAAGGCACCTTATTTATAAATTAAAACATTAACCCCTTCACGACGCATGACGGTTCAGGACCGCCCTCGGCATTTTTGCGTTGCCGACCGAGGACGGTCCTGAACCGTCCTAACGGAAAACGGGCGGCGGGAGCGATCAGAGGTCGCTTCCGCCGAAATCCCGTTGTTACTATCTGCCTGGCATTCCAGGCAGATAGTAACAGCCAATTACGGCATGTGAGCGATCCGCGATCGCTCACAATTGGCTGGTGTCAAAGTGGGTGTTACAAACACTCACTTTGACACTGATCTCTGCCTCTCTCCCCTCTGTAGCGTTTTGTGAGAGGAGAGAGACAGAGATCGTGATATATTGTTGCAACAGCTGTTCCAGAGAAAATTAAAAAGTATCTGCAGTTAATAAAAATCCTATTTTAACCCCTTCCCTGCCAGATCTGTTACAGACAGTGCATTTGTACTGTCTGTATTTTTTTTTTTGCCCTTAAGGGTTAACTTTATTTTAAAAAATCTGTGTCTTAGACTGTCTTAGACTGTCTTAGTCTGTTTTAGTCTGTCGTAGTCTGTTTTAGTCTGTCGTAGTCTGTCATAGTCTGTCGTAGTCAGTCAGTTTCCTTCCCCCAAATCTCCATTAGATTCTACTAACAGGAGTTAGTTTAGGGATTACTGTTTTAGTCTGTTTTAGTCTGTTTTAGTGTTTTAAAAAGAAAATTTAAAAAAATATTGTGTTTAGTATTTTGTTAGTTTAGTCTGTTAGTGTGACACATGCAGCACATGTACAGCTTGGAGGAGGCATATGCCTTCTTGGCGTCAGACTCTGACGCCACTGACACTGCGTCCGATTTTGACCCAGGTCAGTTTAGCGGCACGTCTAGTGACATGTCATCTGTGTGTGAGCCAGCTGCTAAAAGAAGCTGTGCTTCCCCTGCTACGCTGAATGTGGAGGAGGACTGGGTACCTCCACAGTTAGCTGAGCCCAACATCCCCCCTTTTAGTGCCAACGCAGGCATTAATGTGAATGTGGTTGACTTCTCCCCTATACAATATATGGAGTTATTTTTAGGGGATACCATTTGGGAGGAGATTGCTTCCCAGACTAATTTATACGCTAGCCAATTTATTGAGACCAATCCAGGTAGCTATACAGTCAGGGAGCATGCTTGGCATCCCACAGATGTCCATGAACTTAAAACATTCTGGGCTCTTACCATGCTCATGGGGATAATAAAGAAGCCATCAATCCGCTCTTACTGGAGCACCAACCCAATTTGTTCAACTCCTATATTCTCCCAAACAATGCCTAGACCAAGATATGAGCTGCTGCTGAGATACTTACATTTCAACGACAATACGCTCTGTCACCCCAGAGATCACCCCCAATATGATAGGCTTCATAAAATACGCCCACGGGTAGACCATCTTCAGAACAGATTTTCTGAAGTTTATACTCCCCAACAAACTTTATCTATTGATGAATCCCTTATGAAATACAAAGGGAGATTAGGGTTCAAACAATATATCCCCTCAAAGCGGTCTAGGTATGGTATTAAAGTGTACAAACTTATGCCTTTCGTGTATACGAGGGGAAAGATGCTCAACTGAACCCTCCTGGCTGTCCTGACTCTCTGGGGACAAGTGGGAAACTTGTTTGGGACCTACTGATCCCCTTGTTCAATAACCACCTTTTACCACCTTTATGTGGACAATTTTTACAGCAGTGTCCACTTGTTTAAAATTCTTTATAGTTTACAGACACTGACCTGCGGCACTGTAAGAAGAAATGCCAAGGATTTCCCCAGACCTCTCATAGAGGCCAAATTAAAAAAAGGGGAATGCAAAGCTCTGCGCAAGGCTGAACTGCTTGCGCTAAAATTTAAGGACAGGAAGGATGTTCACATGCTAACAACCATCCATAACGAGGGCATGTCAGACGTCACTGTCCGAGGCAGGGTACAGACAAAACCGGTGTGCATCAGGGCTTATAACAGGCACATGGGGGGTGTTGATTTGGCTGATCAGCTGATGCAGCCATATCTTATCTTAAGAAAGACAAAAGCCTGGGATAAAAAGGTGGCTATCTACCTGTTGCAAGTAGCAACACATAATTCATTTTAACTTTTTTAAAAAATGAATCCAGGAAGAACCACCTATCTCCAATTTCAGCTCAAGCTGATTTCCACAATAATAATAAAAAAATTGTGTATTAGTAACTCTGTGTTAGCCAGACTCTGACGCCACTGACACTGCGTCCGATTTTGACCCAGGTCAGTTTTCTGACATGTCATCTGTGTGTGAGCCAGCTGCAAAAAGAAGCTGTGCTTTCTCTGCTACGCCGAATGTGGAGGAGGAACAGGTTTCTCCACAGTTAGCTGAGCCCCAAATCACCCCTTTTAGTGCCAACACAGGCATTAATGTCAATGTGGATGACTTCTCCCCTATGCAATATATGGAGCTATTTTTAGGGGATACCATGTGGGAGGAGATTGCTCCCCAGACTAATTTATATGCTACCAAATTTATTGATACCAATCCAGATAGCTATGCAGTCAGGGAGGAGTGTGCTTGGCATCCCACAGATGTCGCTGAACTTAAAAAATTCTGGGCTCTTACAATTCTCATGGGGATTATAAAGAAGCCATCAATTTGCTCTTACTGGAGGACCAACCTAATCTGTTCTAGTCGAGTGTACTCTCAAACCATGTCTATAACAAGATTTGAGCTGCTGCTGAGATACTTACATTTCAATGACAATACCCTCTGTCACCCCAGAGATCACACCCAAAATGATAGGCTTCATAAAATACACCCACTGGTAGACCATCTTCAGCACAAATTTACTGAAGTTTATACTCCTCAAAAATTTTTATCTATTGATGAATCGTTAATGAAATATAAAGGGAGATTAGGATTCAAACAATATATCCTCTCAAAGTGCTTTAGGTATGGCGTAAAATTCTACAAACTGTGCGAGAGCGAAAGTGGCTATACATTTGCCTTTCGTATATATGAGGGGAAAGATGGTCAACTGGACCCTCCTGGCTGTACTGACTCTCTGGGGACAAGCGGGAAACTTGTTTTTGACTTACTGATCCCCTTGTTCAATAAGGGTTACCACCTTTATGTGGACAATTTTTATAGCATTGTCCGTTTGTTTCAAACTCTTTAGGGTTTCTAGATACTGGCCTGTGGCAGTGTGAGAAGATATGCCAAGGATTTCCCCAGACCTTTTATAGAGGCCAAATAAAAAAAAAAGTGAATGTAAAGGTCTGCACAAAGCTAAAGTGCTTGCAATAAAATTTAAGGACAGGAAGGATGCTAATATACTAACCACCATCCATGACGAAAGCATGTCAGACGTCACTGTCCGAGGCAGAGTATAGACCAAACCTGTTTGCATCAGGGCTTATAAAATGCACATGGGGGTGTTGATTTGGCTGATCAGCTGATGCAGCCATATCTTATCTTAAGAAAGACAAAAGCCTGGTATAAAAAGGTGGCTATCTACCTGATGCAAGTAGAAACACATAATTAATTTTTACTCTTTAAAAAAAAAAAATGAATCCAGAAAGAACCACCTTTCTCCAATTTTAGTTCCAGCTGATTTCCACAATAATTTATGGAGATGGTCAAGTTCCAACAACGGTGCCAAAGGAGTCCATACATTTTATTTTTAAGATACCGCCAACTGCAAAAAAAAACAACAAATCCCCTGAAATGTTGCTGGGTCTGTTATAAAAAAGGGAAAAGGACAGACACCCCTTTGCACTGTTTTTTTTTCTTTTGAAAGCAGCAAATTTTAGTTAGTCAGTTTCCTTCCCCCAAATCTCCAATTAGATTCTTTTTGCAGGAGTTAGTTTAGAGAATGCTGCTAAAGGTGCATTTGATACCTGCACATTTGGTTAAAAAAGTTTTATGGTAGTAACATATAACTGGCTGGCCAAAACCAGATGACGTGTGCATAAAAAGCAGAATTAAAAAATTACCACCATGCACGTTCTCTGAAATTTGTTTAGCACAATGGTTGGGGGAAGGATGTGAAAACACCTCATATACAATACTCTGGAATGTCTACTTTATAAAAATATAAACTTTCATGATGTTAACATTAACGGGGCGATGCAAAAATATGCCAAACTGAAGATAGGCCAAGCATATCTATATATCAAGTTGAAAAACTGATATGTACAAGTCTTGATTGTGGCCTTTTAGCCCCCAAACAACCCAGCAAACCTATGCATGGGTGATGTCACTGTACTCAGGAGATGTTGCTGAACACATATTGGGGTGTTGTTTGGCAGTGATACATAACAGTATCTGTTAATTCATGCCTAAAGTACAATGTATGTGTAAAAAAACACGAAGAAAATTACTACCCAAAAGTTTGCCAAAGGCTGGTGGTAGAATTATTACATGAAAAGTATTAAACTACCACCATTTAAAATACCCTGAGTTGTCTACTTTTCAAAAATATATGGTTTGATGGGGGTAAAATACATTGGCCCAAATAGGACAGGGGCGCTGGTTTACTACATGTCAAAATTCCAAGTTGAAAAATGGATATGTGCACCTGCCAAATGTGGCCTTTTAGCCCCCAAACAATCCGACAAGCCTATGCATGGGTGGTATCACTGTACTCAGGAGATGTTGCTGAACACATATTGGCGTGTTGTTTGGCAGTGACACATAACACGATTTGTTAATTCATGCCTAAAGTACAATGTGTGTGAAAAAAAACACACAAAAAATGACTACCTAAATGTTTGACAAAGTCTGGTGGTAGAATTAGTGCATGGAAAGTGTTAAAAAACCACCATTTGAAATACCCTAGGGTGTCTACTTTCCAAAAATATATGGTTTGGTGGGGGTAAAATACATTGGCCGGCCTTACAAATGTCCCAAATAGGACATGTGCGCAGGTTGACTACATGTCAAAATTCCAAGTTGAAAAATGGATATGCGCACCTGCCAAATGTGGCCTTTTAGCCCCCAAACAATCTGACAAGCCTATGCATGGGTGGTATCACTGTACTCAGGAGATGTTGCTGAACACATATTGGTGTGTTGTTTGGCAGTGACACATAACACGATTTGTTAATTCATGCCTAAAATACAATGTGTGTGAAAAAAAACACACAAAAAATGACTACCTAAATGTTTGACAAAGTCTGGTGGTAGAATTAGTGCATGGAAAGTGTTAAAAAACACCATTTGAAATACCCTAGGGTGTCTACTTTCCAAAAATATATGGTTTGGTGGGGGTAAAATACATTGGCCGGCCTTACAAATGTCCCAAATAGGACATGTGCGCAGGTTGACTACATGTCAAAATTCCAAGTTGAAAAATGGATATGCGCACCTGCCAAATGTGGCCTTTTAGCCCCCAAACAATCTGACAAGCCTATGCATGGGTGGTATCACTGTACTCAGGAGATGTTGCTGAACACATATTTTTGTGTTGTTTGGCAGTGACACATAACACGATTTGTTAATTCATGCCTAAAGTACAATGTGTGTGAAAAAAAACACACAAAAAATTACTACCTAAATGTTTGACAAAGTCTGGTGGTAGAATTAGTGCATGGAAAGTGTTAAAAAACCACCATTTGAAATACCCTAGGGTGTCTACTTTCCAAAAATATATGGTTTGGTCAGGGTAAAATACATTGGCAGGCCTTACAAATGTCCCAAATAGGACATGTGCGCAGGTTGACTACATGTCAAAATTCCAAGTTGAAAAATGGATATGCGCACCTGCCAAATGTGGCCTTTTAGTCCCCAAACAATCCGACAAGCCTATGCATGGGTGGTATCACTGTACTCAGGAGATGTTGCTGAACACATATTGGCGTGTTGTTTGGCAGTGACACAACACGATTTGTTAATCCATGCCTAAAGTACAATGTGTGTGAAAAAAAACACAAAAAAATTACTACCTAAATGTTTGACAAAGTCTGGTGGTAGAATTAGTGCATGGAAAGTGTTAAAAAACCACCATTTAAAATACCCTAGGGTGTCTACTTTCCAAAAATATATGGTTTGGTGGGGGTAAAATACATTGGCCGGCCTTACAAATGTCCCAAATAGGACATGTGCGCAGGTTGACTACATGTCAAAATTCCAAGTTGAAAAATGGATATGCGCACCTGCCAAATGTGGCCTTTTAGCCCCCAAACAATCCGACAAGCCTATGCATGAGTCGTATTACTGTACTCGGGAGATATTGCTGAACATATATTAGTGTGTTTTTTGGCAGCAAGACATAACAGGATCTGTAAGTTTGCAATGAATTGCAATGTATGTGAAAAAAAAAAAAACAACTACCTATGCAAAGTTTGGCAAAGACTTGTGGTAAAATGGCTGCATATAAAGTGTCAAAATATCCTTAGATGAATACCCTGGGTTGTCTACTTTAAAAAAAATATATACATGTGGAGTGTTTTCCAGAGATTTATGACAGATAATAGTGTTACAATGTCACTATTGATACATTTTAAAAATGTTTGTTTTGAAACCGCCATATCCTACTTGTACCTATAGCCCTATAACTTGCAAAAAAAAGCAAAAAAGCACGTAAACACTGGGTATTTTTAAACTCAGGACAAAATTTTGAATCTATTTAGCTGTTTTTTTCATTCGCTTTTGTAGATGAGTAAAAGATTTTTCAAGTAAAAGTCAAAAAACATGTATTTTTTTCAATTTTTCATCATTTTTTTTATTTTTTTTAAATTAAAATACATGAGATTATATAAATAATGGTATGTAAAGAAAGCCCCTTTTGTCCTGAAAAAAACAATATATAATTTGTATGGGAACAGTAAATGAGAGAGCGGAAAATTACAGCTAAACACAAACACCAGAAAAGTGTAAAAATATTCCTGGTCGCAAATGTACAACATCGCAAAAACAGTCCAGTCCTTAAGGGGTTAAAATAGATATATTTATGGTTAAGTGTGGGTGGTGTTAAGGTTTTTTTTTATCATTATTTCCGATCTAGTGCAGACAAATAGTGAAATGTAATGATTCCTCCACCACAACTAAATCACGCACACTCTTGGAGTAGGGTGCGTTCGTGACAGGTGTGACTTTGAATAAGTGTAGGTAAAATAGTAATTATGTATGTAGTATAGCACAAAATGCATAAGGTGTACGAAGCTCGCTTTGGGATGATGTCTGTGTGTGTGACTTGAATATTTTTTTCCCACTTTTTGATATTTAATCCATGCAATAAATGTATTTTGTACGTAAAAACAAAAAGGAGAGTTTTATCTTGGAGGCACAGCAATTTTTTTATTTTTTATTCTGGACTTGTTTCAAGTTCTACGCAAGCGGTTTACCTCAGGCTGCTATCTCCAACCATTCTTCTACCTGAATAATGATACGTGAAGATACCCATTACTGTTTTTTTTGTTTTGTTTTTTCTGTGTACTAGGTTATTGTGCTATGGACCTTCCAGACTTGTAGTGGCAATAAACTATTTTGAAGCATGGCTAGTATTGTAGGATTATGACACATGTGTGTCTTTATATTTACATAATACAGTAATACAGTAGATTGTCAGCTGATGCTCTCAATCAGTCATGAGCGCCAACTGCTTTCCTTCTCTGCACAGTGTGGCAGCTGAGCAGAAAGGGAAAAACTGTGTGGATGGTCACCCTGCGAAGTTGTGTAAAGCTTTTGGGCAATACAGTCATGTGAGTCCTCAAAACAACTTAATTGAGATGAATTTAATTTGAGGAAAGAAAGTCCCCTTTTTTAGTGTAAAAACTATTTAGTCACCCCTAAATTATATTTTCATTGTGGTTGAATTTCAATGAAATTATTTCCATAATGAACAATTTTGTATAAAAGAAAACATCCATTTAAATCCTGACTTTTTATTGTTTGTTACTCATCCACAGCTGGCTTTTTATGAGATTAGGCCCAAAAAGTAATTTTTCTATAGAGTCCATAGCTAAATTTGTATAGAGCAGCATACGTTTTATTTGTTTTTTTAAGTGTCACCAGATTCCAAACTAATTTCCGACTGTAATTTTAATGCATAGTGTTTTTTGCAGAAACGTAGCTCACGCATGAATGTCCTTGGAAGCCAAAGTCCTCTTCATCCTTCTACACTCAGTACAGGTAAACCTTTTTATATTCTAAGACGGTTCAAAATTGTGTTGTTTTTTTGTTGTTGTTTTTCTTAATCTGTGGCTGCCGCGTAGCAGGGAAGCTGCCAGGAGTTCTAAAGATACCAAAACCAGAGTCCCTGTCAGCAGTGTGAAGTATATCCACACATTTCTGAAATTAGTCTTTCGGAAACTTAAGCAAGTAAATCTATTCACAAACTGGACTTTATATAGGACATAAGGTCATGCATTTAGACAGGAAGAAAGAAGATTTTGTCTAAGGCAAAGACATTTTTTTTTTTTTTACTGTAAGAATAAGGATGTGGAATTCTCTGCCTGAAGAAGTGGTTTTATCAGAGTCTGTACATATGTTAAAACAGCAACTAGATGCATACTTGCAAAAACTGGATATTCAAGGATATACTTTTACAATGTAGGGTAATAGCTTCTTGATCCAATGATTAATCTGACTGACACTCTGGGGTCAAGAAGGAATTTTCTTTTCCTAGTTTGTTGCAAAATTGGAAGTGCCTCAAACTGTTGGGGTTTTTTTTGCCTTCTTTTGGATCAACCACAAAAACAAATATTTTAATGATATACTTGTGCTGTTGTATGCAAAGTCTGTAAATAAAAAGACAGACTTTTTTTTCCCCATAGGAGAACCAATGTCTATAAGCAATTTTATTAGCCACTGAGGAGCTTTGTCATGCCTCTACAAGCACAGTTAAGTAGCAGTTTAATGTATGTATAAGTTTAATTTGTAGCACATAGTATGACAATCTTTCTACACAAGGCCTTATGTACCTTCATAGGTCATTCAAGTATCGTCAGTTCAGTATACCTTTTCTGGAAAACATGTCTTGTTATGCGGCACAAGTGTATGTATGTAATGTGAGGTGATACCATATAGTATCTTAAAGGAAAGCTTTTGAAAAATGTTAATATTTTTTTTTTATTATTTTCTTTATTTCTGTGCTGCAGTAATTCATAGGACACAGCACTGGTTTCATGGTAGAATCTCTAGAGACGAGTCGCAAACTATCATAAAACAACAAGGACTTGTGGATGGGTAAGACCAGGGACCAAAAATGAATGGAATACTAAACAATATGGCTTGTTTTATTTAGAAGCCTAGACATTCAGTATTATGAAGCAAAATCTTGAGACATTGAGGTTTTTTTTTTGTTTTGTATTTTTTCATTTTTTTTTATATACTAATGCATGTAATGGTGTGTATTAATCCTTAATTCCAGTGTTTGGTTTGTAATGCATCTAATGTAAACATGCTATTTTAATATGGCTGCTATTTATGTGTCTTATTCTGCATTTTTCTTAATGTTTAATAAATTATTTGATTCAAAATGTACTTGAATGCATTTTAGTTGCCTAAAACATACATTTTAAAAATGCTGTAGAACTAGAACTCTGATACTTTACCAGCCACTAGAATTGTGGAAATTGTACTTCTAAAGCACAAGGGTGTGTCTAGTGATATAAAACTACTCCATTTCAATTCCTTACAGGCTATTCCTTCTCCGAGATAGCCAAAGCAATCCAAAGGCATTTGTGCTTACATTGTGTCATCACCAGAAAATAAAGCATTTCCAGATCCTACCGGTGAGCACTAATTATATTTGTGTATGGTGTTGTGTGTTTTTGTGTTGCAATGTAATACACTTTTTTTTAAAAAGCAGTCCATTCAAGGTAAGCAATTTTGATATTTTTTTTGGTTTCAATTCTTTTGTTTTGCTAAACAAAAAACATTAAACATACATGTAATCACTGCTGTTGGCTTTTGCAGTAATCACTCTGCTTCATTGCCAGGGTTTGGGTTTAGAGTTAGTGTTTGGTTTAACATTCAACTCCATTTATTTCAGTTTGTGGCTTGTGGTGAACTTGCCCTCGCCACAAGCTCCTGGAGGAGCCTGCTGGCTAGCCTTACTGCCTCAGGACTGTAAGCCATGCTAAAAGGCTATTGAAAGACTGGGTTTGTGCGGATCACCTCTGAGCTTATTGATCCTTGTTAACCTCTCCTGACAGTTGTATCAGTTTTGGGTTCTAATTGTGCGGCTGAGTAGCCGCCGTTTGTATGTACTGTGTGGCGGCCATCTTGTTCGTGAGAATGCAGGCAGCGATGTTTGGGTATTGATCGCGTGGAACTAAAATCGGACACTGTAATTCCTGAGCACTGCTGAACTTGGACAAATGCCTACTCCTTCCCCACACACATCAGGAGAGCATCATTCAGTAGGTTTGTTTTTATGGTTTATACGAACAAACGCTACCAAGAAGCCAGAGTGTGCATTCGGTATTTCTGTCCCAAAGTTGACCAGCCAAAAGCCCAAAACGCCCTGGAACTGGCCCAAAACTAGCCACTTTAAGACTGTATTTACATGAATGTGTTGCTGTAGCTTTAATGATGTTAGAACCAAGCGTATACCTAATTCTTTATGTTAGGCGAACAAGAGCATTCATATGCTGGCAGCATGAAAACCACCAGTATTCATACAGTAGTTTCACGAACAGTGAATTGCAACACTGTTCGTGAAACGAACAAACTACCGAATGGGAGACCACACACAGGAGGTCGTGTGGCTCCCATTGAATATTGCAATATTGTATCTTTCGGAAGTTATTAAAGATTCAGGGTGGCCGCCGTTCGGCTACCGACCATGTGGCGGTCGGCCATCTTGGATCCTTTGTTAGCCCAGCGGTATTTTGTCGTCGAGTGCCTGGAACTAAAATCGGCTACTCGACAGCACGAATACCGCTGGACTTCCTGGCCATTCGGGAGTACCGGTCTTTCGGTACTTTCTTCCTACAAACATATTCGTGCAATTTAGGCGAAGTATATGGTAAAGTATAATTTGTGCGGCGTTCGGCTAGATGTGCTGGGATCTGAGCGGTAATTGCACGAAATGTGCGCTCAGACCCCAGCTATCTACCGAATGGTCATTCGGTCATATAGTAGGAATAATGTGAAAGTTATAGATTTTTATGTGAAATGCCATTTCTGCTGTACTGAGGAATAATCCACTTAACTGGATATTCTAGTGGGAGTATCCCTCTCGTACAGCAGTGCATGATGAGAGAAAGATCTTGGTTGTTAAGTTCCCCATGTAGTCCCCATACTGGACAACCCCTGTAATGTCAGTAAGGAAACCCCTTGCATGGGGAACTGCATAAGTACTGTGACCTGTGATTAAAACCTCAGTTGACTCCCAGCCTATGTGTCGTCTAGTTCTTGGGAAGGAAAGGATTTATACAACGCTACCGGGATTATTGCATGCTGTACTTATTTTGCCTGGATTATTGTAAACTGTTTCTGTTACCAGCGAAGACACTGTGGATTATAGTGCTACAAGGACCATGTGTGCGTCAGGTCAGAACTTTCAGCGGTGACTTTTCGGCTCTGTTCATGGGATCTGAGTGCTTTTTGGCACAGGGCGTAATGTAAATAGTATAGTTATCGATATAGATATAGAGGTCAGTGCAGCTGTACTTCATTCACTGTATAAGTAACACTTTGCTGACCCCAGCAGGGTACAGTGGTGTACAAATAGATGAATTCACAATATAATTATAGTAATTATAATATGGTAATAACCCCAGCAGGGTCTGTGGTATATTGTATATGATGACCCCAGCAGGATCTTAGAATGCTAGATGTAGTAATCCAATTACAGGGTATGAGCAGGGATAACTATATATATCAGGCACTGGTAGTGCCAAGACAATAGCCCTAGCAGGGCAAGCACCACAATATTGGGATTTTGTATTATGCTGGGCTTCACCCAGTGTGACAGAGGTGGCTACATGGCGACCTCCAAACAAAGCAGCAGATATGTGGGGCAGCACCCCAGACAGGCACAGGAAAAAGGTGCCTTAGTGCCTATGTACAGTTTGTAATAGTAATAGGAACGGACTGACCTCTAAAAACGATTATATGTGAATGCCGTCTAGTGTGTGTCCCTCGCGGCACTGTAGGGACAATCTGTGTCTTGTACTGTGAGGTGCTTTGATAGTCAATCAGGTTTTCTCAGTACCATGTTCCATCTTAAAAAACAGTTGGGTGTTGACAGTTATCAGCCTTTATTTCTTTTTCTGGTCATCTTCTGTCTGGAAACATAATAGCAATGTCCAGAATTAGCATAGCACTTCTTTTCAACATAAGAAAGCTGTTTGCGGTAGTCACTCAATGATAAACTATATGGCAAAGTCTTTTCTTAATCACCTTCACAGGTGCATCCAAAGTCTTTCACAATCATCTGTCCCGTCTTTTTCTGATTTCAGCATGCTTTGCCATCATCGTTGAGTCCATTATTAGGATTTGAAATAGTCCAAGTATAATCGTTTTTTTTGGAATGATCTCAATAGGTTCCTTGTGAAATACCAGTGTAGGTCACATTAGCAATCATTTCACTGTGAGCTATGTCTCTCCTTTTGAGAGAGTTCTTGGAGGTAGTCCTCACGATCACAGAACTGGTATAGTGTGCAGTCCAATTCAGTTCAGGTGCTTCCTGCTTGCTAACATAATTCCAATGCAGTTTTAAAACAGCAGCTAAGGTTGATGTTATGATAATGCTGCAGATTGTAAGAAGGAGACACCATAACCAATTTTCTAGCATCCTTTTGCTTCCATCTGTGCATTTCTTTCTTACTGTATAAGGTAATTCAGGTTCAGTCTGTTTTCTCCAGAGTCTTTCTTATAATGATGTTGATGATTCATTTTTCATACATTCCATGTTAACTGTGAATGTATAACGTCTGTCTGTTCATCCTTCTCCTTCACATTTGCAGGTTCAGATGTCAGATCATGATTCAGTCTGTTAGGAGGCTATGATTCTGGTGGCATTTCTGTCGTCCTCTGTTTGTTTTATCTTGCCATCTTTAACAGCATCCATTGTGTCAGTCAGTGGTTCTGTAAACGTCCTGTTAGTATTTAGCAGGTTGTAAAATATCAAAACTTACTGTTCTCTGTTGGCTCTGATTGTTCTCTGTAGTAAAAGTTTTCGAAGTCATCCTCTCCAGGACAAACTGGCCAACAGTAAGAAAAAGTTGGTGGTGCAAGGCGAGGTGGGCTGGAAAAAAAAATTCCCTAAATTTCTCTAATAGAACCAATGGTTCTAAGCTCTCCCTGGCGCAGAAATATAATTGTCAGTGAAAAAACATGTAACATTTCATATGGTGTCTCACCATTTGTATCATCAGGTATGTTGTGAATGCTCATCTGTACCATAGGAATAAATAGATACCACTGTGTGGGGCAAGCAACTAGTAACTTGGTTAATAATCATTTAACCTCAGCATTTTCCCAGACCACAACCCCACTTCTTTGGGGGTGGTTGGCGCACTGAAATCCCAAAGTAACCCAAATGTGGTTGCCCAGTTTTAGGTTTCATTTGCAGTAACTGCAGGGCCACCATCCAAATGGATGGTACTGGGATTATCAAATGCATACTAAGGAAGTGAGACTAGAAAACGTGGCATCAGAGGTTGCACTTCGCACAGGATATATCCAAGTAAACCTGGTACATGCATCAACACATACAAAAACATATTTATAACCATGAGATGTTTTCAAACTTCCAATATATAGTAATTCAAAAAGTACGTTAGATGTTAATATTCCAATAAACAGTACATCAGTAATGTGGCAATAAGCAAACACTTGTGATTACTAAACACATGAATTACAGTATTTCCCATACTGGACCACCAGTTTTCCTTTTCAGGAGTCAGAAGTACATTACCTCTCTCTATAAGAGCTTGTCCTAGCAATGAAAAAGCTTTTAGGGCAAGTCTATCTTTCCTCTATAGGAAGAACAACCAACATATTACCTTCAATGGTTATTATGTAATTAACCCCTCTAAACGATAGGAGTATTTATGTGAATACCAGGTGGATTATTTCTGGATATCATTGCAAGAATAAACTCTGCATCATGACTGAGAGATAGGGTATGCTTTTGTGATCCAATGACCACAGAAAAGCGTTGGTAGACACATTGCATCAAAGTGCCTGTTACAGACCAACTACATGAGGAGAGGGACTATGCTTTGTTATAATCATGTCCATACACGTATTACAATGCCAGGCTTTCAATTCGTTTCCACAAAGCAATATGCAGTTGTGGATATAAACTCACGATGTATCGTAAGAAAAACTGTTTGAACACCAGACTGAGACTCGAGATCAGTGAACAGTGGACCAAAATAGATAAATGAAATCCTATCAATTAATATACTTTCAATATATATTTTTTTAAATTACTTTATGTTCTGTATTAACTATTAAATATTAAAGTTAAAACAATAACATTTAAAAGCCAACTTTTAGTGTGCATGAGAATTACAAGGCCGTTCATAATGTGAGATAAAGAACAGCTTTTTTAAAAACCGAATAGTCTGTGAACACAAAATGACCTTGCGCTGAAAATTCACTTGCAGGGGAAAAACAACAAAACCTTTTTTCTTTTTCTTTTTCTTTAGTAAGTTAGTTAATTAATTAAACATAGTTAGAACCTCCCTCAAAGTCCTGATGACTTTGCAAGAAACATGTCGTCCTTAAATACTGGGTAAGTCTATTAAAAAGTGAAATAGCATTTTTACCCTGTATATCATGTTGTCACAGCTATAATGTGCAGTATAACAAACTATTTTATAAGTGTCGTGCAAACTGTTCATTAAAAGCCAGTGGTCTAGTGAGCTATAGAACATTTTATTTATTCTTTAAAGCTTTGACCTCAATCGGCAAAGCAATATTGTAATGGTGTCCATTGCAATCTGCTGTCTTGCTTGCTGCTCTCAAAAATTCTGAATATGTTCAGAGATTTCTTGGGCAATAATAAATCCCCCAAAACAACAACTTTGCAACTTTATGCTAAACCTGCCTGTTGTAAACGAATTCTGTATATTTCTTGTCATAAGTACTTGTACTTAAATCTGTTTAACAAAGCTGTTTATATTGTGGTGTAAAATAAATATATATATATATATATATATATTTTTTTTATTTTTTATTATTTATTATTATTATTATTATTAATTTATTTAATTTAACATTGCTTAATTTTTAAAGATACCTGCATATTTAATTAAATATCCTTTATATGGAATCTGATTCCTTTTGGTATGAGCACCCCTCTGAGCCCCCCATTTTCAGAGGCTTCTTTAGAGGTGACCACTGAAAAGTATAGATTCTATAAAATAGATGTGAGGGGGCTTTGGACAGTAATGTCACTTTAATTATACTTTTCATATAGCAGATATGTGATTTAATATATCAGAGTATTTTCACTTTAATTGACACTGCATTTTTTTTATGCATTATTCTTTATGCATTATTATTTTTCTTTTTTTCTTAAATTTTAATGTCTGTTTAGAATATCGTAGGCTTTGCAATATCACATTAATTTTGCAGTATATATATTCACAATGCTCTTACAACATATTAAAATTAGCCTCTTTCAGAATTGTAGAATATGTGGTGGAACTGAATCCCCATATATGAGATTTAAAACTGTATTTTTGATTTCTACGCTGTGCCCTAATCTGTATTTATATACATAATTGCAGCAGCATATAGCTTTTAAAGAAGCAATTATTTCACCCTTCATGTGTGGTTGAATGTGGACTTTTTTTAAACCTATTTTTTTTTTTTTTTTTATAAATCTGTTTCTGGCTTTGAGAGAGCAGGCTGCTGAATGCATGTAAATGCTGTTATTGTCTAGTCTATATACTTTTATTTATAAACAACATTGATATATTTATATATAAACAACTTTGATATTTAATCTTATTTTATATTATTTTATTAAAACCTAGTGTAATAACTGGCTGTGTTTTTCTTTCAGTTGAATAAGTCTTTTATGTATATATATATATATATATATATATATATATATATATATATATATATATATATATATATATATATATGTATATATATATATATATATATATAGATATTTCTTCTTTTGGGTTAGGCTCGCCACAATAATATATGTCTATATTATTGAAAAGTACTAATACGCAATCTGACGTTCTTTATAAAAAATAAGTATTTATTCTACATTCAACAGTATACAGTTTTCTAATTCTACATTGCATAATTACTTGTAAAACAATACATATTATAGATACACATACAACAATAATAAATGGATGAAATAAAATATTTACAATTGCTGATCCTACAGATGATTTATCAAGTGTGTTTGTGCTTTTAATTATGTCATTCCACCAAGAGGAACTAGAAACAATTGACCATTCATGTTCTATCACCTTTAATTTACCCTGTTCATGTTCAAATTGAATTTCTGTTTCTTTCAACTGTTTTTGTAACGAATATAATAATATCTTGTCTTTCCTAATCTCATCTGCCCACTTTCTCCATGGAAACTCATTTGTTTGTGAAACATTTCATTGAATAGGCATGATATCTATATCTTGTATAGGACTCTTCGATATATTAACTTGAGTTTCTTGTATATGTATTATTAGTGGACCCCCATTGATACAATATAAACCTTTCAGTAATGTTTCTGAATGTGTACATTCTGAAAATGTAGCTCTTACTAACTCTTTATTTGACATAACCTGTACACATACTTTGTCTTTTTCTATGGGAGTTACAATTTCATGAGGATTTTTAACTGTTTTAATTTTACCAGAACATGAACTTTGGTTATGAAAACATGAATGATAAATTGTTTCAACTTGGTTATTTAAACATATTATTTTGGATGCAAAATGTAGACAACTAGAAAGATCTACCTGCTCAAGTTCAGTAATGTTATTATAAGATACAAAATCAGGATATTGTAATTTATAAAATAATAATTGTGTGTTACTAATAGGAATTCCTAATACCGACATTGAAAATAGTGTTTTTTTTTCAATACACACTAAGAACTTATACATATATCATTGTTACATCCCAACCATTTGTTAACCCATAAATCTGTATGATTTTTAGCGAACGCAAACTCCTCAGGTAAACTACGTTTAAGTTCTATAGGAGTAGTACCACCTTGCAATGCTTGTGCCATCACCTTAACATCTGTAGAATATTCAACTTGTATCTCTAAACAAGCTTTGGCTACCTGGGATGAATCTGCATTTCTCATTAATGCCAAAGTAGCTTCCTGTAAATGTTGAACAGAGGGTGCAATAACAGAGGCTGTGTTCATAACCATATTTTTCAATATTTGATTTAAACCTCTTTGAATATGCAATCCTTTTCCCCCTATTAACCCTACAGTTCCCAAATCATTCTTTAATGTTTGAATATCCATAGAATTGGTGATACTTCCTATAGTACCAAATCCAGCCATAATTCCTTCTACTATATCTCTTTTTTTCTGTTTGATACTTTACTTCCTCCAAACCAATGTTCTAAGCCTCGTTCCATATTTAATAAATGTTCCTTACATCGTGGAAATTTACTTGAGATTTTCCACTGAGAAACATTAAAATGCCAAACTATTGTTGCAAATTTCCCATCTAATAGCAAAGGCTTTGATTGAAAATGATTCAATTGAAAGGGACTTGATAACTTAAAAACCTTATTTTTGCATTCTACCATTCTGGGAGAGAATACATTTACCTTAACATCACCACATCTCTCATGATGATTTCTTAACATTAAATAACATTGATAGTTTCCACTATCACTGTAGGTAGGATTGTCTAAATAGAAAACAAACATTTCTTCCGACCAATCCACCTTTCCTAGTACACCTCTGTGAATAACCTTTGGCATTGTATGTGACATACTACCCAAAAACATTCCTTCCCTTTTCCATGTCATTACAGACTCAGGGGGTAAACTTATATGTGTACTACATGTTAATCTAAGTCTTTCCTTTCCTTCATGGATATCTACAAGACTTCATTATAATATCTCGCATAACATAATCAGTTACCAGAAACATCATGTTAACTCTTACTGTCAGTGATTCCCTAGATGCTCGTATTTCCCATATCCAAGGTATACCTGGAGTATTGTTTTTTAAGAGGAATTCAGGCTCTAAATGTATAAGCCAATATTGAATTGTATAAAGTACCTCACCACCTCGTCCTCGCGTTGTTACTGAAGTTTGTGCAACGTTCACATACATGTCACCTGACCAATTTACCATTTCCTCTCCATTAACTACAATCATGATATATGCATTTTGTAATATGTTAAGTTCCCATGATCCCGATTTTACATTGTCTTGTACAAATGAACCTTTTAATACTTGTTCATTGTCTCTCTTTTTTCTAATATTTCCAAATAAGTCATTCTTTAATTCCTGATTGAAAGTTGTTTTGTTCATCTTAAAAATAACTATTACAAGAACTGTAGTCATCAATGTTAGCAGGATGCTGACGAACACCTTCTTTCTGCTACACGGTTGTCTTTGCGAACACATCGTCTGTCACCGGCCAACATTCGTCTGTAGGTCTGCTTACAAATTATCTAAAATAAACTAAGAAAAACAAAGCAGTATCAATATATTACCAAATTATGTTGTAGGTTTATACAATTTGCACTGATCTGCATGAACCCAAAAACAATTTTGCCTCCGTTTATTCCGTGAACCATCAAGAGGTCTTTGCACTTGTACCATTGTTTGTCCCATTGTATCTGTTATGTTATAAGGACCTTCCCAATTTGCCTTCCAAGGTCCAGTTTTCCTAAAAGTTTTTATCATGACCATACCCCCCTTTAAAAACTTTGAAAAATCAGGAGGTGGCATTTTGCACATATGAGTAGCTGCATGTGGAAGAATTTGCTCCAAATTTTCCTGCAGCATTTGCAACCATTTATTTTTAGCAATTGCATCTTTCTGTGGAGTAGACAAATATGGTTCATTAGGAAAATTTAACTGCATTTTCCTACCTGTCATCAATTCAAATGGAGTGTATTGTGTAGCTGAAGACATAGTGCCTCTAATACCCATAAGTACAGCAGGAAGTGCCTGTACCCATGTGTTGCCTTTCTCAAGTAACATTTTTGAAAGTCTAGATTTCAATGTTCGATTCATACGTTCCACAATCCCAGCAGATTGTGGATGATATGGAACATGAAATCTCTGCTCTATGCCTAAAATAGCACACAGTGCTTGCATGATTTTCCCTGTGAAATGGGTACCTCTGTCTGACTCTAGAAGTCTAGGAAATCCCCATCTTGAGAAAATGTGTGTCCATAATGCTTCAGCCGTTTTTTGTGAATCATCTTTAGTCAGAGGAATTACTTCCAACCATTTAGAGAATACATCCACAACTACTAACGCATATTTTAATCCATTCTTACCTGTTGGTAATGGCCCAATAAAATCAATTTGTAAAGTAGTCCAAGGACCATTTGCAGGTGCTATACGTTGTATAGGCGGTTTTTGTCCTTTAGGTCTGGGATTTATTTGTGCACATATCAAACATGATTGCACTACCTGTTGTACAGTCTTTTCCATGTTATCCCAATAAAACTTATCTCTGAGTACCTCTAACAGTTTCTGCTGTCCAATATGACCTAAACTTTCATGATTATATTGAGTAAATAACACTTTTAGATGTTCTGGCATGACACAGTTCTCCATTTTGGTCATGACACAAAACCCCGTTCTCATGAACAAATGGAGGTTTTGGATCAACCCGAGAAGCCGCAAGGGACGAATCCTTTGCCTGTTCTTCTGCAAAAGATGGAGGCTGTGTGTTAGTCTTTCTAACCACTGCTACTGACATAGGCTCTGTCTGCAATGCATTTTCACCAGTTAAAGCTGCTCTTTTTGCAAATTTATCAGCTATTTCATTTTCTTCACTAAGTAAATCTTTACCTTTTTGATGGGCAGGAACTTTAACTATAGCATGTAAACATGGCTCTTGAGACGCAATTCCAAATATGGTCTCTAGTGTCTCTTTGTGTGCTAACACTTTATTTGAGGCATCTACGAACCCTCTTCTTTTCCATATAGCTAAATGTTCTGTTAGTGATCTAACCACATATGAACTATTACTATATATCACTAGGGGACGCCCTTCTTTTTCCTCAAGTGTCAGTACTGTTTTTAATGCTTCTAGTTCTGCTCTCTGTGCTGCAAATGACCTGGCAATTTATGCTCTACTGAATATCCTCGTTTTGGATACCATATAGCATAACCTGTATAGTACTTCCCATCTGAACAGAATCTGGACCCGTCAACAAACACAGGTTCATCAGATTCACTTGCTTCCTTTCTGAAAAGAGAAAGAAAATTCTCTTCAACTTCTGCTAAACATTTATGGGGTTTACCCTCATATTGCATTAGTTGTGGAAGTACATACTTTGCCTTATGTTCTACCTTAATTTGCTTTGGTGATAGAGCTATTAACCATCGTGAAAATCTCTGATGTGACACACCTGGAATTCCTTTTTCAAGAAGTAATTTCAAAGGTGTGTGTGGTGTTTGCAGAATTATGTCCTTGAATCCCACTATGTGTTCAGTTGCCATTACCGCAAAATGTACTCCTACCAAATGTCTGGCACAAATTTCTAGCCCTCTTTCCACTGGGGAAAGAATTTTAGAAAAATATCCCACTATTCTCCATATCTCTTGCTGCAATTGTAATAGTACTGCGGAGACAGCCGTCTCTGAAGTATGTACTTGAATTGCAAAAGATGCAGTTGGATGTATTGTCGCTAAAGCAGGTGCAACCTGTAAGTCTCTTTTAAGTACCTCAAATGCATTCTGATGTTCATCTGTCCATGGTCCAAATGAAGATTCACTATTTTTCAAGAGATCATATAAAGGTTTGGCTTTTTCAGCGAACCCTTCAATGAATTCTCTGGAAAAATTCATTAATCCTAGGAACTGGCGTAAGGCCTTGTGTGAAGTCGGTACAGGAAGAGAAGAAATTGTTTTGATTCTTTCCTGCACTGGCTTCTTGTGTCCTGGACCAATGTGTACACCCAAGTATTGTACTTCTGGTTGCATCAGTGTTACTTTGTGTGTATTCAGTTTTAAACCAGAATCCTGCAAAAGGAAAAATAATTCATTTAACAGAATCAGGTGTTCTTCCTCAGTTTCAGTTTGCAAAAGCATATCATCAGCATATTGTAACAAGCATTCTGGCCTAGAAAACTTAGACAAAACTTTTGCCAATGCCTGATGAAAATATGTTGGAGAACTGTGAAAACCCTGGGGTAACACAGTAAACACATGTTGCTGATTTTGAAATGTAAAAGCAAACTTATACTGACAACTATGCTTTAGTGGTACAGAGAAAAACCCATTACTTACATCTATACCTTAGCCGTTGACGTCAATCATGACATTATATCTGGGGTTTCTGCCACCACATGTGCAGAAGGTGGTGTGTATTTATTTAATGTACGTAAATCAATTGTTAATCTCCAGCAATTCGATTCTTTTTTCAAAATTGGCCACAGATTATGATTGCATGGACTATTTGCTTTTCTAATTATTCCTCTCTGTTCCAAATCATTGATGACACTTGCAATAGAATCAATTGAATATGGGGGTAATCTTTACTGCCTCTGTGGGAGTGGATCAGGACGTTGAATGTCAGTCAGCACATTTTTAAATCTTCCACATTCATTTTTACTTTGTGCCCATAAATCTGGATAACTCTGTACAATCTCTTTAAGTTCAAGGTTACCCCTAGTATTAGGCCATTGCATTTCTGTAGACACTACATCTACTGGACAAACAATTCCTAGCTCCCCATATTCAGTAGGGTCCAATAGCAGTGGTTTCCTACCTTTAGCATCTTTCCAAATAGCTTTGTTTCCCAAATCAACAATCCAACCTCTTTTTTGCATAACATCTGTGCCTATGATATTATCAACATTTTTGCAGTACCAGATATCAATTTTTGTTTTTAAACACTGAGGTATTTCTAAAGTAACATTATTTACTAATGTTGCCATAGATCCTCCACTTCTGTCAAATCCTACAATTGTACATATAGGTGCACTTGGTGATAAAGGTAGTTGTAAACTAGTTATACTTAACTGAGCACCTGTATCAACAAGAAATTCCGTGTCATAACCTTTTAAAGAACATTTAATGTATGGTCTACCACATCCATCTAAATTTAATGGAGCCAAAAATTCAAGTGGACGTGGCCTGATTCCTTTAGATTGTCATTGTGAATTTAAAATGTTAGAAATCACACCCTGTCTGTCTCCTGTGTTTGAGGAAGCTACAATTTCTCTCACATGCATTATCAGAGGAGTATATGGTGAATCTCTGGTGTTTTCTATATTAGGATTATTGTGAATAAATTGTAAATCCATTTGATTTGCCATAATCCCTTGATTGTAAATCATAAAAATAACTCCTGCAGTTTCTCTTTATATGACCTGGCTTGTTACAGTAGAAACAGACCAGACTATGACCAGACTATGTGTCGAGTTTCTTTCATAGTGTGAGTGGGGCATATTAAAACTTGGAGCTTCTCTCCTCTTTGTCTGAGTTCTAGCAGCTGCAGGAGGCGAGGGAGGAGGGGACTTTCTGTATCTGGGTTTGTCCTCTCCCCTTTCTCTCCTAACTGCACAGACTGATTTTTTTAACAGTTTGTTGTCTGGATTCCCTTCTCACCCTATCTAGAAATGATGCAGCATCTTCAATATTTTGACACTGCAGAGCGCATGCAATTGATATTGGATCAAGATATTTAAATTTCTTTACAAATGCATTTATCATAGATTTTGGTGTCTGATCATCAGGAATACTCATTACCAATCTGTATGCACGCTCAAATTTTAAAAGGAAACTGAAGACATCTTCATTTATATTCGGTTTTAATTTCTCTAAAATCTCAATATCCACATGCTCATTTCCTGTTAACCTATCTCGCTCATTCCCATGGACTATTTCACCATCTTCGTCATTAGGGGTACTTATGGGTGGGGTCAGTCTACGTGCAATGTATGTTGGCAGCCATATTTTAAACAATCTGTTCCTTTGTTCGTCATTCAAATTATGTTTTGATAAATTAGACTCAAATATGTCTGCATTACCAAAGGCATCCATTGATGGATTATATGGGGGAATATCTTTGGTAACTTTCATCAGCTGCTCTTGAATTTTTAATTTAAGTTTTGCAGCCTTATCTAACAATTTTCTACGTTGCAAATCAGACTGGGATGATATTTCTGTGACATCAACTGGCTCTGGTATCAAATTATGATCACTCCTTGTAATCACACACAACTGTTTGGCTTCAGTTCTAAGTTTACAAATTAATTCAGATTTAAGATCCAGTTGTTCTCCCAAATCATAAATACTTGCCTGTAGTCTATCACAGTTAGTACAGTTCATTTCTGTTACACATACAGATTTCTCTTTACTGTCTGTCTGTGTACTTTTTAAATCTTGCACCTTTACTTGTGCTGGTACTTGCAATTTTGTTGGAGCCACTCCTGTTCCAAGGATCATTGTGTCAAATGTTTCTACCAATTTTAAAACATTTCTAATTTTCTTTTTTGTTTTATTTAAACATAACAATTTATTATCAATAGCTGCATTTGCTTGTTTACATTGTTCATACAAACTTGCCCACAATTGACTATCTGTATGGCATCTATCAAACACAAAATCAAGTTTACTTTTCTCTGCAATATCAGTAACAAAATCCATTATTACTCACCAGACAAGATGATCTTTAATGCACGACACCGTCTGCCTTTAGTCTTACAGCTGCGCACTGTGGATTTGCTTCTGGATGCTTGCCAATCTCTGCCACGTGCTTGCTTCTAGATTTCACGTTGTATCTTGTGCTGCTTTCTTTATAACACGTGCTTTTGTCTGTTGTAGAATATAATCTTGGAACAGTCTTTGTGATTTGAAAATCTTTGTCTTCTGATAAGCACACACAGCTCTTAACACAGCTTTTAACACGGTTCTTTTTTCTGTTTCTGCCTGCACACACTTCTATTCAACACAAAAAGTAATTCGATATCCGTCCTCTCTCTGCCCACCTCCCCCCCTAAAAAGAAGTTTGTAACAGCAGCAAACAGTTTGGCTGACTCGTCAATGTAATAACTGGCTGTGTTTTTCTTTCAGTTGAATAAGTCTTTTATGTATATATATATATAGATATTTCTTCTTTTGGGTTAGGCTCGCCACAATCATATATGTCTATATTATTGAAAAGTACTAATACGCAATCTGACGTTCTTTATAAAAAATAAGTATTTATTCTACATTCAACAGTAAACAATCTTATACTTAACAGATGTTAATTCTTAACGATGTTACAGAGAGTCGTCTTGACATCAAAGAGGAGAGCAAACGGATCGTAGCAGGAAGAGACTGTAATCCTTTGTCCTTGGCTCTATATACCCCAAATTACGTCATAACGTTTAGTTTAGACCCTGCCATATAAGGAAGTTTCCTATATAAAGACCGCCTCAGATCTCTTATACAGCACATTCCAGAGACCTCATGTTACAGAATAGCAAACACATCTGTTCTGTTTAACCCATTAGACAGCCACACCTTAATATGTATTTGAATAGGAACATACAGAATATGCAATATTCTACACCTAGTTTATGAAATTCACTGAGATTATATGTGTCTGATCTGATTACAGTCAATAGTACAATATCATTGTTCTAATTTCCTTACTGCTAGCACTACAGGTACAGTGGGATAGTACCACTGATTTAAGTAAGCTTTCCCTTTTAAAATTGGTGGAGTAAGCAAAGTCATTATGTGCAGGAATTGCACACTTTAAATAGTAGAATAGAATGAGTTGGGCTGGCTGCTTAAAACATCATTTAGTATCTTTTGGTCACATTTAAAGCTGTAAATATATTTAACATTTTATTTAAATAAGCCTTTAATAATTTCAGTTTAAAAGTTATTAGAGATCCTATATATTTACAATTTTATTTTGCCCTGATTTATCTTACAGATATTATTTTTAATAATTTATAAATAATTATTTTTGCAGAGGATTTAGAGAAGCAAAGGATGTATAACAACCTGTTGCCCTTTTTTCAAGGAGGGTAGTATAATTTCAACTCTGTTTAGGAAAAAATATGATCTAGTTAGCATATGTTATATAAACTATATGCTGCAGTGTACTGCATTGTACTGCACTGAATGTATTTAAAAGCCATGTCTTTCTCTTTATGGCTGTATGTAATAATGTTGTTCATAATGTCTCTGTATCTCCGCAACCTTGGGTGGAAATTTCAGACTGCAAAAATAGTTATGCTGTTATAATTCCTGATTTTTAATCAACAGCTAGCGTAACTGACAATATGGAAATTATCACTGTTTTATAAAACTTTTCATATATAGTGGACTGTCTGTCGCTTCTGTGTCATGAATGTTTTCATTAAGCCATTGTGGCGAAACCGGCCTCGCCATGTGTCCTTGGAGGGGGCTGCTTGCCCGCCTCTTGCCTTTGGACTATGGACCAGACTTTATGTGAATGTGTTAACCCAGATAGCAAAGCCATGGAGCCCATTCGTGTAGTTAAAGACTTCGGCTCCATGGCAATTGAACTGTGTGAATAGTATCTGAGCGCTATTCAGTAGTTTTGTGCGCTCAGATCCCAGCTATTTGGGGATATGTGAAATGTCTGTGTGTTATGTGTAAAAGGTGACTTTATGTATTTTAAAGTGTTTTATGTCTTTTTGCAACCATGTGCTCAATGGAGTCTGCCTCTATCCCTGGATAATTGGATTACTTTCCCCCATTGTCTCCAGGATAGAGGGCTCTGTAAAACCTGTTTGAGCCAGATAGCCATGTGCCAGCCAGGGTCCAAAAGATACTTTTACTAACTTTTGAACCCCTGGTCGGATTCATGCCATTTTTTAATATGTTGTTCCCCTGAATGGATTGATTGTGAATATGTAATTTTTTTTTTTTTTTTTATAAATTCTTTATTTTTCAGGTTTAGGTGAGGTAAAGGGTACAGAATAAAGATAGGGGTAGGGTAGTAGTGTCATTCAATAGATTTACAGTTTTGTTTCGACTCAATGGCATTAGTACGATTTATTGCGAAACCTCAGAACAGTCTTCTAGGTTAAGTGGTACAGTTTTCTATGTCTCAGGTGAAGGTTGTCACTTGGCTTCGGGTCCTGTCGTTTTTGTCTCTGAGAGCGTATGTGGCTCTTCCTGTGTTGTGTTTGTCAGGTTTTGTCTCTTTCGGTTCTGTTTGGGTCTGGGGTTTGGGTTGGTGTGTCTGTTTTGAGTGCGGGTAGGGTCCGTGTGGGAGTTTGGTGGTCTCAGCCCATGGGTGGTCGCCTCATGTAGGCTGTAGATGTGGAGGGTTTCCAGTGTGATGAGATCTGGGTCTACGCCTAGTGTCTGAGATTGTCCTCTTATATTCGTATCTACTGCTGGTGGTCAGGTTATGCGGAGTGTGGTATTTTGTTAAATGTTGGGCGAGTTCCCTAGTCTTGTGTTTGTGCATTGATTCGTGAAGTTGGTGTGGGGGGGGGGTATGTGTATAGGGTTGGGGGGGTCTATGTGGGGTCCCAGTGTGTTATTAGTAGGGGGTCTGGTTTTGGGGGGGGGAGGGATCGCGGCTTGTTCCCGGGTCCTCCGCTTACGGTGCCTGTAGGTGGTGTTGGGTCCATGGGTCCCATATCTTGTGGAAGTTTCGAGTTGTGTAGTGTAGTAGGGCGGACAGTTTGTCCATTTCCATTGTTTCTTGTGTTTTGTGGATCATCGTGGTTAGTTGGGGTGTATTCTGATTGCCCCATTGTTCTGCTATTGTTCTTCTGGTAGCTAACGCTAATCTGGCCACTAGTTTATTTTGCGCTCTGGTGAGGGGAGGGTGGGGTTTTGAGAGCAGCCATATCCAGGGGTCTCTTGGGATATCTGTTTCTAATATGTCTGACGCGAGCGTGCTCACTCTTTCCCATATTTGTAGGACTTGGGGACATTCCCACCAGAGGTGAATGTAAGTGCCCTTCTGTGTGCAGCCTTTCCAGCAGGTGTCTGTGGTGGCGAGGCCCATTTGTTTCAGTCTGAGCGGTGTGAGGTACCATCTGAGTAGGGTTTTATAGGCTTGTTCTTTATGATTAACGCAAATGGTAAGTGAGGCCGTGGCTTCCCATATGTCTGCCCAGTCTGTAGGGTCTGCGGGGGGGCCTATATCTCTTTCCCAGGCCTTGGTGTAGGAGAGTGCGTCCTCTGGGGAGTTTGAGTTTAGGAGTGAGTATATTTTTGTGATTTGTCCTTTCTGTATGGGTGCGTGGAGGCATGTATTTTCGAATTGTGTTGGTTTGGTAGTGGCGGCCGTCCTATTTTGGGGTTCGTTGAGAAAACTGCGAATCTGTATGTAGCGGAAGTGATCGAATGTGGTCAGGGGTGTTTGTTTGGGGAGGTCCTGGAAGGGGCAGAGTTGTTGGCCTTGGAAAAAGTGTAGGAATCGTAATAGTCCATTGTCCTCAAATCGTGAGAAGTCTTTGGGAGTTAGGCCCGGGGGAAATTGCTTGTTTCTTAGGATAGGTGTGAGGGGCGATGGGTTGTTGATTATGGGATGTTTTGATGTGATGTCGTCCCAAATGAGAAAAGATGTGGTTAATGTAGGGGTGGTTAGTGGCGTGGGTGGTCTGTCCTTCTTGGGCAGCCAAAAAAGTAGTGATGGGTGGTCTCGTCCCAGGAGATCGTGCTCTAGGTCTACCCAGAGCTTGAATCCTGGTGGTGCGTGCAGTTGTTGTATTTGGGCCAGTTGGGCCGCTTGGTAGTAATGGTAGAAGTTCGGGAGGCCCAGGCCTCCTGATTTTGTGGTTTTGTACATTGTGGATCTTTTTATGCGCGGTCTCCTGTTTGACCAGATAAATCTGTCTATGTGTATCTGGAGCGTTTTAAAGTCGTGTTTGGAAATGGGTATTGGTAGTGTTTGGAAGAGATAGAGGAATCGGGGGAGGAGATTCATTTTTATTGAGGCTATGCGTCCTATCCAGGATATGGACATAGGTCCCCATTTTTGCAGATCTAATTGTGCTTGGTGGAGTAGTGGTGTGTAGTTCAGGGCATATAATGTGTTCAGGTCTGCTGGGAGATATGTTCCTAGGTATCGTATATTGCTTAGGTTGTATTTGAATGGATGGGTTAGTTGTAGTTGTTCCAGGGTGTGTTGTGGTATTGCTATCGGAAGGGCCTCTGTTTTCTCCAGGTTTAGTTTGTATCCCGAGAGGGTTGCGTATTGTTGTAGGAGTGGTAAAGATTGGATGGGGTCTGAGAGTGTGAGGAGGATGTCGTCAGCATATGCCGCTATTTTGTATTCTTCTGATCTTATCTTAATGCCCTGTATTGTCTGATCATTTCGTATGTTTTGGAGAAGAGGTTCAAGCGAAAGGGCAAATAAGAGTGGTGAGAGTGGGCAGCCTTGCCTCGTCCCGTTTTTGATTACAAATTCTGGGTGTTTAGTATTGGGGATAAGAAGTGTGGCCGTGGGCTGGTCATAGAGGGCTTTCAGGGCGTCTAGAATGGGGGTCGGGAATTTGAATTTCTGGAGGGTGGCAAACAGGAATGGCCAGAGCAATCGGTCAAATGCTTTTTCAGCATCCATTGATAAGAGGAGGGTAGGGGACTGTCTTTTGTGTGTTACCCAGATCAAGTCAATTGTTCGTCTCGTGTTGTCTGCTGCCTGTCTTGTGGGGATGAAGCCTACCTGGTCAGGGTGGATTAATTTCGGTAGGAGTAGTTGGATCCAGTTGGCTAGGGTTTTGGTGATTATTTTAGTGTCTACGTTGAGTAGAGAGATGGGTCTAAAGTGGCCTGGGTCGAGATGTGTTTTGTCCGGTTTTGGGATGAGGCAGATGTTCGTTCTGAGCATTTCTTTGGGGAGTGGGTTTCCTTGGAGGAGTGAGTTCCCTAGAGCTGTGAGGTGCGGTATTAGTGTGCTTGCGTATGTCTTATAATAAAGACCTGTGAATCCATCCGGTCCTGGGCTTTTGTTGGGTTTAATGGTTTTTAGTGTGTTTGCCATTTCCTCCGTCGTGATAGGGGCAGACAGTCTTTCTATCTCCGTATTCGTTAGTGATGGGAGAGGAGTGTTCCGGAGGTATGTCTCGATGTCATGTGTTAGAGTTGGCGATGGATCGGGGTTGTGATTATAAAGTGTTGTGAAGTATTGGGAGAAAATCCTCGCTATACTATCCGGGCTTTCGTGTGTGCTTCCTCTCGGGGAGTTTATTTTAGTAATGCGTTTATTGTGTGTTTTTTGGCGTAGTTTACGGGCTAAGAGGGTGTCTGCCTTGTTTGATTTTTTAGTAAAAGAGCTGTTTACTCCATTGGAGGGCTCTTTGTGAATCTTTGGCCATGTAGGATTTGATGGCTTGTTGGTGGATTTTGATCTGTGTTAAGATCGGTGGGGTTGGGTGTTGTTTGTGTTGAATCTCTAGGGCTCTCAGCGAGAGGAGGTGGTCCTTCAGTTCCTGCAATTTTTGCTTTTTGTGTTTTGTGGCCTCCGCTATTAGTTTGCCCCTTATGGTCGCTTTGTGTGCTGCCCATAATATGCCTGTGGATTCTACTGAGTCCTTGTTGAGTTGGAAGTACTCTGTGAGTGTCGTTTGGGTGGACGCCCTTATTTCAGGGATGTGTAGGAGTGTTGGGTTTAGTCGCCATGACCATGTTCTAGCTGTTTGTGGAATTGAGAGTGTTAGGGTTATCTCTGCGTGGTCGGACCACGTGATCGTGCCTATAGATGTTGTAATGTCTTGGGTTAGGAGGGACGGGGATATCAGGAACATATCAATCCTAGAGTATGAGAGATGAGGGTGAGAATAAAAAGTGAAGTCGAGGGTTGTGGGGTTTTGCATTCTCCATACATCTTGGAGACCTGAGTGGAGTACAAAGTTCGAGAGTAGTTTGTCTATTTTGGCTGCTGGGGTAGTTTTACCAGTACGTGTGGGTTGTCGTTGTCGGTCTGTTTGGGGGTTGATGACAGCGTTAAAGTCCCCCCCTGTGATCATGTGGTGGGAGGGGAACAATTTGAGGTGGGCCTGGATGGCTGTCCAGAAGGACGGGTCTGGGTTGTTGGGGGCATATAGTGTAGTGATCGCGTATTTGTGAGTGCCTTGCTGTCCTGTTATAGTGAGATATCTGCCTTGCGGGTCAGCTATAGTGTTTGTGAAGCTGATGGGGCATGTGTTCCGGATGAGTATTGCCACTCCATTACGTTTTCCGGTTGGGGAGTTTGCTAAGTGACATTCTTTGTAGTGTCTGTTTCTAAGTGGGAATGGTCTCGAGGTCTCAAAGTGTGTTTCTTGGAGGAGTATTACGTCTGCTCCCGTTCTATTGGCCCAGCGCATCAGCTGGTGGCGTTTAGCTGGGTTGTTTAGGCCTTTGCAGTTGAGTGAAATGCACTTCATTGTGCTGAAATTGGTTGGGGGTGTGGGTCTGTTTAGTGATTTAGATTGCGAAGGACCCAGGGTTTCTCGCCCGATTGGTTCCGGGGGGGGGAGGGGGGGGTTGTGGGGAGTGGGGTAAAGGTAAGGGTTGTGGGGTTTTAGTATCTAAAAAGGGGTGAAGAACGGGGTGACGGTGTGCCCTGGTCTTACTATAGGATCGCCAGGTGGTGTTGGGGGGGTTGTATGTGGTGCCTTAAGGGTTGGGGTAGGTGTGGTGTGGTCCCCTTGTGGGGGGTACTGTGGGTTGTGGTGAGGGAGAGAGGAGGAAGGTTTTTCACATTCCCGGTACCCTCTCTCCCCCTGCACAATTGCCAGTGTATCACTCACGGTTGGTCGGTGGGTTCTTAGTCGGTTCGTTGTGTCTATTCTTAAGGTGGTTTATTGGTACGGGGTGGGATGCTCCGTTTTCGGTCTTTCTTTCTTCTGTGTCATATGTGAGTCTGTGTTGTCACTTGTGAGGTTCGCTTGGAAGAGAAAGAAAATATATTAACATATATACAAGAAAAACATTAACATTTTGTAATAACTGTGGTTTTTGCCTCTGCTTAACCTGTGTGTTGACTTCCAGGGAAGTTAATTATCTTGGGTAACTGCCTAGATGTGCCTTGTGTGGGTTTTCACTTAATTCTATCCCCCCTCTCCTCCCCTTCTACGTTTCTTTTTTAAAAACCCGGTTTCGTCTTCGTCCCACTCTTTCTTCCCCCCTATCCTGCTGTTGTCTTGTCCATTGTATGATCAGTGTCAGTGTTATGTGTGTGTGGTGTCCTTAGTCTGGGAGGGTGTAGTGAGTGTTATTGTGTCTAGTGGTCCATCTAGTCTGGAGTGTGATTCACCCTCTTTCTTCTTGCTACTAGGCCCTACGTGGTCAGTCTTGTCTCTCCTTCTCTGCCTTATCCCCCATTACCCTTGTGGTAATCATGTTCTACAGTGTAGAAGATTGCAAGAGTAATGTCTCTAGAGTTCACGTATTTTTCGTTTGGTTCTCTCTTCAGATCCGAGGCGGTTTTGGAGTGGGGATGTATTTCACTGGGTCCGTTGGGTGTAAGGTGGTCAGGGCTCGGTGCCGTGTGTTGGTGATTTCTCCTCTGGTGTTGTTATGAGGGTCAAGCTGTGTCCGTGATGGTTTCAAAGGGGTACCGGTCCGGTAGTGCGGTGCAGGTCAGTTCTTGTATGGGGGATGTTTGAGAGTGTCGAGGGGGGACCTCTTGGTTTTATCTCGGGGTGTGCCCCTGAGGGGGGGGTTGCCATGGGCTTGGGGTTCTCATTGCTGTTGGTTCTGGATCCATGGGGCTGATTCTTCGTGGTTAAGTTCCTCTTATTTGGCGTCCGTCCTGTACTTCTAGCGGCCTGAGCGGTGCGGCGGGGATTGTTCCCCTTGACGTCTAGCAGCGGTGTTGTCTTCTATGGCGTGTGGGGGTCTTTTCTGTTTGGCCGGATGCGGGGATGCAGCCCTGTCTCTGGAGCGGTCTCTTCCCCTGTATCCCGTTAGTGGTGTGGGATTCTGGAGCTGAATTCCTAGAGAGTCCGCCATCGGGCCCATTTCTGCGGCTGTGGTGAGGATATGGGTTTGGTCGCCTTTTTGACCAGCAGTTTAAAGGGGTGGCCCCAAGTGTATTTTAGCCCCTGTTCTTGGAGGGCCAAGGTGAGGGGTTTTAGATCTCTCCTCTTCTTTAATGTAGTTGGGGCCAAGTCCTGGAAGAAGGTTAGGCGGACGTCTTTATACTTGGGAGGGCGGTTTCTGGCTAGTTGCATTAGTTTTTCTTTGGTTTGGAAGTAGTGGAGGCGGATAATTACGTCTCTTGGGGTAGAGAGGTTCAGATTTGGGGGTCGTAGTGCTCTGTGAGCCCGGTCCATTTCCAGGAGTGGCAGCGGTAGTTCGGGTGCCATTGCAGAAAAGATATCTTTCAGGGTGGTGCTTAGGGTCTCTGGCTGGACTGCTTCGGGCAGGCCACGGATTCGGATGTTATTCCTCCGTGATCTGTTGTTAAGGTCCTCCAGGTTGTCCTCCATGGCCGTGAGGCGGCCATGGAGGTAGGAGATTTCCTGGGACTGCGAGGTGGAGGTAGCTGTCAGTGCAGTGAGACGTACCTCTGTCTGGTCTGTGCGGGCAGTCAGTGTCTGTATTTCTGTTCTGAGGCCTGCTAAATTTCTAGTGATCTCTTCTGCCACGTGGGATTTTATGTCCACTGTGGCCTCCTTTAGCATGTCCCTGAGGCTCCCGATGGTGAGGGGGGTTGAGGGGTCAAGTGTGGGATCGGGCCCCTCTGAGTCAGTACCTTGATCAGCTCCTTGATAGGAGTGGGTAGGCCTCTGGGATTCCCCCGGCGTGCGGAACATGGAGGCTACCGACGGGGTGAGCTCTTCTTTCCTTTTCTTCCCGCCGCCCATATTGTTGTGGAGCCTGATGCTGGGTGGTCGCCTGGGGGCTGTTTGGAGGGTGTTTGGGCCGTGTGTGATGCGGATGATGGCTGATTCTGTGCCTGGGGGAGAGGGAGCTGTGGGATCAGGCGTCCATCTTCCTCCGAGGTTAGGCTCCGCCCCCGTGAATATGTAATTTTATGTGAATGTGATGTATGGTTTTAAAGTTATGAAAGTTGGGTAGAAAGTATGTTTTAACTGTATGTGTAATTGAGTTTCCTCTCAGGATAAGGGGAGGGAATATGTGGGATGTAACTGATATGCGATT
>OW240915.1:117570467-117658883 GCA_933207985.1 Pelobates cultripes
CCCACCAGAGGTGAATGTAAGTGCCCTTCTGTGTGCAGCCTTTCCAGCAGGTGTCTGTGGTGGCGAGGCCCATTTGTTTCAGTCTGAGCGGTGTGAGGTACCATCTGAGTAGGGTTTTATAGGCTTGTTCTTTATGATTAACGCAAATGGTAAGTGAGGCCGTGGCTTCCCATATGTCTGCCCAGTCTGTAGGGTCTGCGGGGGGGCCTATATCTCTTTCCCAGGCCTTGGTGTAGGAGAGTGCGTCCTCTGGGGAGTTTGAGTTTAGGAGTGAGTATATTTTTGTGATTTGTCCTTTCTGTATGGGTGCGTGGAGGCATGTATTTTCGAATTGTGTTGGTTTGGTAGTGGCGGCCGTCCTGTTTTGTGGTTCGTTGAGAAAGCTGCGAATCTGTATGTAGCGGAAGTGATCGAATGGGGTCAGGGGTGTTTGTTTGGGGAGGTCCTGGAAGGGGCAGAGTTGTTGGCCTTGGAAAAAGTGTAGGAATCGTAATAGTCCATTGTCCTCAAATCGTGAGAAGTCTTTGGGAGTTAGGCCCGGGGGAAATTGCTTGTTTCTTAGGATAGGTGTGAGGGGCGATGGGTTGTTGATTATGGGATGTTTTGATGTGATGTCGTCCCAAATGAGAAAAGATGTGGTTAATGTAGGGGTGGTTAGTGGCGTGGGTGGTCTGTCCTTCTTGGGCAGCCAAAAAAGTAGTGATGGGTGGTCTCGTCCCAGGAGATCGTGCTCTAGGTCTACCCAGAGCTTGAATCCTGGTGGTGCGTGCAGTTGTTGTATTTGGGCCAGTTGGGCCGCTTGGTAGTAATGGTAGAAGTTCGGGAGGCCCAGGCCTCCTGATTTTGTGGTTTTGTACATTGTGGATCTTTTTATGCGCGGTCTCCTGTTTGACCAGATAAATCTGTCTATGTGTACCTGGAGCGTTTTAAAGTCGTGTTTGGAAATGGGTATTGGTAATGTTTGGAAGAGATAGAGGAATCGGGGGAGGAGATTCATTTTTATTGAGGCTATGCGTCCTATCCAGGATATGGACATAGGTCCCCATTTTTGCAGATCTAATTGTGCTTGGTGGAGTAGTGGTGTGTAGTTCAGGGCATATAATGTGTTCAGGTCTGCTGGGAGATATGTTCCTAAGTATCGTATATTGCTTAGGTTGTATTTGAATGGATGGGTTAGTTGTAGTTGTTCCAGGGTGTGTTGTGGTATTGCTATCGGAAGGGCCTCTGTTTTCTCCAGGTTTAGTTTGTATCCCGAGAGGGTTGCGTATTGTTGTAGGAGTGTTAGTAGGGGTGGTAAAGATTGGATGGGGTCTGAGAGTGTGAGGAGGATGTCGTCAGCATATGCCGCTATTTTGTATTCTTCTGATCTTATCTTAATGCCCTGTATTGTCTGATCATTTCGTATGTTTTGGAGAAGAGGTTCAAGCGAAAGGGCAAATAAGAGTGGTGAGAGTGGGCAGCCTTGCCTCGTCCCGTTTTTGATTACAAATTCTGGGTGTTTAGTATTGGGGATAAGAAGTGTGGCCGTGGGCTGGTCATAGAGGGCTTTCAGGGCGTCTAGAATCGGGGTCGGGAATTTGAATTTCTGGAGGGTGGCAAACAGGAATGGCCAGAGCAATCGGTCAAATGCTTTTTCAGCATCCATTGATAACAGGAGGGTAGGGGACTGTCTTTTGTGTGTTACCCAGATCAAGTCAATTGTTCGTCTCGTGTTGTCTGCTGCCTGTCTTGTGGGGATGAAGCCTACCTGGTCAGGGTGGATTAATTTCGGTAGGAGTAGTTGGATCCGGTTGGCTAGGGTTTTGGTGATTATTTTAGTGTCTACGTTGAGTAGAGAGATGGGTCTAAAGTGGCCTGGGTCGAGATGTGTTTTGTCCGGTTTTGGGATGAGGCAGATGTTCGTTCTGAGCATTTCTTTGGGGAGTGGGTTTCCTTGGAGGAGTGAGTTCCCTAGAGCTGTGAGGTGCGGTATTAGTGTGCTTGCGTATGTCTTATAATAAAGACCTGTGAATCCATCCGGTCCTGGGCTTTTGTTGGGTTTAATGGTTTTTAGTGTGTTTGCCATTTCCTCCGTCGTGATAGGGGCAGACAGTCTTTCTATCTCCGTATTCGTTAGTGATGGGAGAGGAGTGTTCCGGAGGTATGTCTCGATGTCATGTGTTAGAGTTGGCGATGGATCGGGGTTGTGATTATAAAGTGTTGTGAAGTATTGGGAGAAAATCCTCGCTATACTATCCGGGCTTTCGTGTGTGCTTCCTCTCGGGGAGTTTATTTTAGTAATGCGTTTATTGTGTGTTTTTTGGCGTAGTTTACGGGCTAAGAGGGTGTCTGCCTTGTTTGATTTTTCGTAAAAGAGCTGTTTACTCCATTGGAGGGCTCTTTGTGAATCTTTGGCCATGTAGGATTTGATGGCTTGTTGGTGGATTTTGATCTGTGTTAAGATCGGTGGGGTTGGGTGTTGTTTGTGTTGAATCTCTAGGGCTCTCAGCGAGAGGAGGTGGTCCTTCAGTTCCTGCAATTTTTGCTTTTTGTGTTTTGTGGCCTCCGCTATTAGTTTGCCCCTTATGGTCGCTTTGTGTGCTGCCCATAATATGCCTGTGGATTCTACTGAGTCCTTGTTGAGTTGGAAATACTCTGTGAGTGTCGTTTGGGTGGACGCCCTTATTTCAGGGATGTGTAGGAGTGTTGGGTTTAATCGCCATGACCATGTTCTAGCTGTTTGTGGAATTGAGAGTGTTAGGGTTATCTCTGCGTGGTCGGACCACGTGATCGTGCCTATAGATGTTGTAATGTCTTGGGTTAGGAGGGACGGGGATATCAGGAACATATCAATCCTAGAGTATGAGAGATGAGGGTGAGAATAAAAAGTGAAGTCGAGGGTTGTGGGGTTTTGCATTCTCCATACATCTTGGAGACCTGAGTGGAGTACAAAGTTCGAGAGTAGTTTGTCTATTTTGGCTGCTGGGGTAGTTTTACCAGTACGTGTGGGTTGTCGTTGTCGGTCTGTTTGGGGGTTGATGACCGCGTTAAAGTCCCCCCCTGTGATCATGTGGTGGGAGGGGAACAATTTGAGGTGGGCCTGGATGGCTGTCCAGAAGGACGGGTCTGGGTTGTTGGGGGCATATAGTGTAGTGATCGCGTATTTGTGAGTGCCTTGCTGTCCTGTTATAGTGAGATATCTGCCTTGCGGGTCAGCTATAGTGTTTGTGAAGCTGATGGGGCATGTGTTCCGGATGAGTATTGCCACTCCATTACATTTTCCGGTTGGGGAGTTTGCTAAGTGACATTCTTTGTAGTGTCTGTTTCTGAGTGGGAATGGTCTCGAGGTCTCAAAGTGTGTTTCTTGGAGGAGTATTACGTCTGCTCCCGTTCTATTGGCCCAGCGCATCAGCTGGTGGCGTTTAGCTGGGTTGTTTAGGCCTTTGCAGTTGAGTGAAATGCACTTCATTGTGCTGAAATTGGTTGGGGGTGTGGGTCTGTTTAGTGATTTAGATTGCGAAGGACCCGGGGTTTCTCGCCCGATTGGTTCCCGGGGGGGGGAGGGGGGGTTGTGGGGAGTGGGGTAAAGGTAAGGGTTGTGGGGTTTTAGTATCTAAAAAGGGGGTGAAGAACGGGGTGACGGTGTGCCCTGGTCTTACTATAGGATCGCCAGGTGGTGTTGGGGGGGGTTGTATGTGGTGCCTTAAGGGTTGGGGTAGGTGTGGTGTGGTCCCCTTGTGGGGGGTACTGTGGGTTGTGGTGAGGGAGAGAGGAGGAAGGTTTTTCACATTCCCAGTACCCTCTCTCCCCCTGCACAATTGCCAGTGTATCACTCACGGTTGGTCGGTGGGTTCTTAGTCGGTTCGTTGTGTCTATTCTTAAGGTGGTTTATTGGTACGGGGTAGGATGCTCCGTTTTCGGTCTTTCTTTCTTCTGTGTCATATGTGAGTCTGTGTTGTCACTTGTGAGGTTCGCTTGGAAGAGAAAGAAAATATATTAACATATATACAAGAAAAACATTAACATTTTGTAATAACTGTGGTTTTTGCCTCTGCTTAACCTGTGTGTTGACTTCCAGGGAAGTTAATTATCTTGGGTAACTGCCTAGATGTGCCTTGTGTGGGTTTTCACTTAATTCTATCCCCCCTCTCCTCCCCTTCTACGTTTCTTTTTTAAAAACCCGGTTTCGTCTTCGTCCCACTCTTTCTTCCCCCTATCCTGCTGTTGTCTTGTCCATTGTATGATCAGTGTCAGTGTTATGTGTGTGTGGTGTCCTTAGTCTGGGAGGGTGTAGTGAGTGTTATTGTGTCTAGTGGTCCATCTAGTCTGGAGTGTGATTCACCCTCTTTCTTCTTGCTACTAGGCCCTACGTGGTCAGTCTTGTCTCTCCTTCTCTGCCTTATCCCCCATTACCCTCGTGGTAATCATGTTCTACAGTGTAGAAGATTGCAAGAGTAATGTCTCTAGAGTTCACGTATTTTTCGTTTGGTTCTCTCTTCAGATCCGAGGCGGTTTTGGAGTGGGGATGTATTTCACTGGGTCCGTTGGGTGTAAGGTGGTCAGGGCTCGGTGCGTTGGTGATTTCTCCTCTGGTGTTGTTATGAGGGTCAAGCTGTGTCCGTGATGGTTTCAAAGGGGTACCGGTCCGGTAGTGCGGTGCGGGTCAGTTCTTGTATGGGGGATGTTTGAGAGTGTCGAGGGGGGACCTCTTGGTTTTATCTCGGGGTGTGCCCCTGAGGGGGGGTTGCCATGGGCTTGGGGTTCTCATTGCTGTTGGTTCTGGATCCATGGGGCTGATTCTTCGTGGTTAAGTTCCTCTTATTTGGCGTCCGTCCTGTACTTCTAGCGGCCTGAGCGGTGCGGCGGGGATTGTTCCCCTTGACGTCTAGCAACGGTGTTGTCTTCTATGGCGTGGGGGGGTCTTTTCTGTTTGGCCGGATGCGGGGATGCAGCCCTGTCTCTGGAGCGGTCTCTTCCCCTGTATCCCGTTAGTGGTGTGGGATTCTGGAGCTGAATTCCTAGAGAGTCCGCCATCGGGCCCATTTCTGCGGCTGTGGTGAGGATATGGGTTTGGTCGCCTTTTTGACCAGCAGTTTAAAGGGGTGGCCCCAAGTGTATTTTAGCCCCTGTTCTTGGAGGGCCAAGGTGAGGGGTTTTAGATCTCTCCTCTTCTTTAATGTAGTTGGGGCCAAGTCCTGGAAGAAGGTTAGGCGGACGTCTTTATACTTGGGAGGGCGGTTTCTGGCTAGTTGCATTAGTTTTTCTTTGGTTTGGAAGTAGTGGAGGCGGATAATTACGTCTCTTGGGGTAGAGAGGTTCAGATTTGGGGGTCGTAGTGCTCTGTGAGCCCGGTCCATTTCCAGGAGTGGCAGCGGTAGTTCGGGTGCCATTGCAGAAAAGATATCTTTCAGGGTGGTGCTTAGGGTCTCTGGCTGGACTGCTTCGGGCAGGCCACGGATTCGGATGTTATTCCTCCGTGATCTGTTGTTAAGGTCCTCCAGGTTGTCCTCCATGGCCGTGAGGCGGCCATGGAGGTAGGAGATTTCCTGGGACTGCGAGGTGGAGGTAGCTGTCAGTGCAGTGAGACGTACCTCTGTCTGGTCTGTGCGGGCAGTCAGTGTCTGTATTTCTGTTCTGAGGCCTGCTAAATTTCTAGTGATCTCTTCTGCCACGTGGGATTTTATGTCCACTGTGGCCTCCTTTAGCATGTCCCTGAGGCTCCCGATGGTGAGGGGGGTCGAGGGGTCAAGTGTGGGATCGGGCCCCTCTGAGTCAGTACCTTGATCAGCTCCTTGATAGGAGTGGGTAGGCCTCTGGGATTCCCCCGGCGTGCGGAACATGGAGGCTACCGACGGGGTGAGCTCTTCTTTCCTTTTCTTCCCGCCGCCCATATTGTGGAGCCTGGTGCTGGGTGGTCGCCTGGGGGCTGTTTGGAGGGTGTTTGGGCCGTGTGTGATGCGGATGATGGCTGATTCTGTGCCTGGGGGAGAGGGAGCTGTGGGATCAGGCGTCCATCTTCCTCCGAGGTTAGGCTCCGCCCCCGTGAATATGTAATTTTATGTGAATGTGATGTATGGTTTTAAAGTTATGAAAGTTGGGTAGAAAGTATGTTTTAACTGTATGTGTAATTGAGTTTCCTCTCAGGATAAGGGGAGGGAATATGTGGGATGTAACTGATATGCGATTGGTTGTGTTATACCTCCCTGTGGGCGGTCCTGTATGTGAAAGGCTGTAATAAAAACCAGGCTGGGTGTGCCAGCCCAAGAGTTCCTGTTTTAACCCTCAAGGTGAAGTGTCGTCTCATTATTGGGGGAAGGATTTATTGTATGCTGTTCCAGTTTGACTGCTAGGAGAGTAAACCTATTCGTATGGTTCCTATTCAACTGCCTACAGCATTCATATGCTTGGGAGAATTTATTTGTTTCTCCGGTTCGGTGATTGTGGTGTTTGCCAGAGTGCTTGGAGTCCTCAGGAAGCGCTAGGAGCATCCTTCAACGGAGGTACCCAGTCGGGGTGCCAGACGATCCGTTACAGCCATAATGCAATTTTCTTTGCATTCTTGGAATTAGACTTCAAAATCTATTAGTAATATAATAGCAAGTCTTTTTTTATCGCTCTGTCATCACTTTTCTTTTGACAACATTTTGCATTAATCTTTTTCCTGCGCATGTATACTAAGCAGCTACAAAGAGAACATATCCCCCTGTCTGCAATCCACTGTCCTGGAACTAATGGGCAATGCTGTGCTGGTGTATTAGGCATATCAGGGAGTTAACCAAATATGTATATTTGTTCTCTTATCATATTAATTAATATCCACAATTTCAGCATTGTATGCTAATTACGATGTACCTGGCACCTGAACTCAAAGTGCTTTGTTCACATTAAAATCATCTCTAATGATGATCTCTCTCTGAGTCTGGGCTACAAATAGCTCAATAGATGCTTGATTTTTCAAGACTTGTGCCATGACAAAGTATTGTGTCTTCTCTTACGTATAAGAGGTTACCTAGGTAGTTATTATTTTACAGTTAAAGCTTCCAAGTATAAGTCCCTTCATTTTCGCCAATTGTAACCGCAGGTGGTTCCCTTATTTACCACTATAATGTCTTAAAGCATAGAACTTAGCAGGGCTAACCATACAGATATCTTAGCCATAATTTTATATAGTTAGCAAGAGATCCTCTATTTAACATATATAAATAATTGAGAATACAGTATAAAATAAGGATTGTCTTGGAAGCAATAGTTTTGTCTTTTTGGATATTTATTTTATAAAAATATAAATATAAAATCCATTATAGCAGAGTTTATAAGATTAAATTACATGCTTGCAAATATCATTAATAGGTTAACATACCCTTCTGAACATGTCAGCCTCTCTGTCATTTTAAGATGGAGCAGCGTCTGTCTCCAAGTCTCTCCTCTGTGTCTTAACATTTAAAAGTACACCTATTTATACCTGAGGTGTCTCCATTTTAGGGTTACCGTAGTTCATATAGGAAAAAGTAGCACTTCTTTTACTTTATTAATTTTAGGACCTCCCTTAATTTGACAAACATACAAGTCCATAACTAAAGGGTGCATACGTCATGGAAATTTTCCTGACTTAGTTCAAGATGGCATCTTAAAGTCTGAATAGCTTATCTATTGTTTATACTAAGTCATAAGTGCACAGTCGTGGGAGATTCACGGATTTGGGGAAGTTCCATTAACTTGGGGTTACCACAGTATATTGTGTACTGAAAGAGTCGTAGTATAGCCTTGAAGCTTGTTTATGCATTATTGTTATTGTAATTCGTCTGGAACAAAATGGCGCAAACATATTATGCACTGAGGTTATTGCTTAAAGAAACATCTATGACCTTGTCAGTTTGCAATATCTTGTCAGTTTGTAATATTTCTTAAAGACAAAGTACACAGTTTAAGAAATACATTTAATTCTAAAACTTGTAATATTTGCATTTGCCCATAACACTCCGGTCCGCGGTACAGGAGTTTGTTTCCTGTTCCCGGCCGGACTGACAGGAAGTGCACACTGAGTGTGCACTTCCCATCAGTCCGGCCGGGTTGCGGACTGGAGAGGAGCTCGGCCACGCTACAGGGAAGGGGACGTGAGGAGAGAGGCAGTGCGGAAGCCGCCTGAGCGCTCTCTATAGAGCGCTCAGGTGGCTGCAGCATTTAAATGAGGGGCACATGGCGCCCCCTCCTATATGGCGCCCTAGGCGGCTGCCTAGTTCGCCTTATAGGAAGCGCGGGCCCTGTGTTTCCCTTATCTACTTCATTAAAAAAAATGATATAGAAATTCCACAGTATGTAATGGTTACTTATCCAGTGCATTTGTTTTTGATAGAATTGGGCTGTATTACATTTCAGCGCAAAACACAGACCTTGGATCAGTTGCATATATTAAATATGCTAAAGGCTGTGTATAAATTGTGGTTAAAAAATACCAACTTGCATACAGAATATACTAATCACATATATTGTGGGTGTTTCTTAACAGCACCTTAAACACAGAGAGGTCAGTCACATATACTGAGTCTGTTCAAACAGTAATCATACATAGCCTCTATCTGCTATATACAGTGACACTATGCCTGCACACCAGCACATATATTAAGATTATATGAGTGAAATTGAGGTTGTGTTTTCACAGAACTTCATGCAAAGATTATACCACTCACATATACGGAGTTTGTGACTAACCACAACCCACACACAAAGCTTGTATTCGATTGGACTCTTATATAGAGGATGTGTCATATCATTCACATATATGGTTGTTTTTCCACTAATACATCAAGCATATAATGGACAGATATACTGAAGCAGTGTCCCCACACCAACTTACATATAGAGCATGTAGAGTACAAATACTGAGGGTGTGTTTTCACAGCAACTCATAGATAGAACATATAGAGAGCACACACGGAGGCCGAGTCTTCAGACCAACTCATACATAGACAATATAGTGGATACATGTACTTTGGCTGTGTCCTCATAGTAATTCATACATAGAGCATATAGTGCATACATATACTAAGGCAATATCCTCAAAGTAACCCATATAGTTGATAGTCATATTGAGTCTGTACCACAAAGCAGGTCATGTACACAGATACCATTACCAAAGGCCCAGTGGTCTCATATGCGGTAAATTTTCCTCCACTCTCTGGAAGAGCATGCTTATTTGCTATAATGCACTTACAGGTTGAACCCTGGCAGGGCTACAAAAATATTGCCTGGTGAGCATAAAATAAAAATCTAGGCCTGCATAAGCAGACTCCTTCCCTCACACACACAGCACCCCTCTTACACACACTGTGCACCCTTCACACATACACCCAACACACTGTGAACCTCACACATACAATACATATATATATATATATATATATATATATATATATATATAAAACAAAAATAGTAATGCACTCCACCTTCCTTGATGTACTTGCCCGGTGCTTATCAGCAAACAGATACAGCCAAAAGTACAAGATAGCACTCCAGGGACTTCCAAGTAGAATGAATAAAACGTAGCTTTTATTAGCTCAAAATAAACAGGATCATATATATATATATGTGTGTGTGTGTGTGTGTATATATATATATATGTGTGTGTGTGTGTGTATATATATATATATATATATGTGTGTGTGTGTGTGTGTATATATATATATATATATGTGTGTGTGTGTGTGTGTATATATATATATATATATATATATATATATATGTGTGTGTGTGTATATATATATATATATATATATATATATGTGTGTGTGTGTATATATATATATATATATATGTACATACTACAGCACCCCTCACACTGCACCACTACACACATTATGCTCCAGACACACACTAGATCCCTTACCCAACTCTGGATCATCTAATCTACACATACACACAGTAGATCCCTATATACACTCTAAATCCTCTACACACACACACACACATACAATCTCCTATACACACTCTGGGTTCTTTACACACTAGATCCCCTACACACACACACACACAGTGTACCACCTACACACACTACATTCCTGACATACAAACTCTGGATCCCCTAAGCACACACTACATTCTTTGTTAGCAAACACATGCTACATTCTCTAAACACACACTCTCTACAACCCCTACACACACTAAAGCCGGTATGCACACACTCACTACATCCCCTATACAATCACTCTCTACAGCCCCTAGCACGATATGCTTTCCTGGCCCTTTTGTCTTCTGGTATCCCACTTACTGAGACACCAGAGACAAGTTAAAAGCAAACACAGCACAAGCATATTATTAAATTTGCTTGCGCTGCACAGAACAAATACAGGGCCTTTTTTCCATGCTAGAGCTCTTCAGCAGGGCTCTGCGCATTGAACTAACATGCTCACTTTGAGACGGGGCATGCTTGTCAAACACACCCTCTCTGGCCCTGCGAAAAATGCCCGGGCCAAATTGTTTTTCCCAGTCCGGCCCTGCATATTACAATAAAGTCATATAAAGCTATACGCTAAAGTTCGGTAACAATGTCCGCTATACTTCACAGGAGGTATGTATTTGTGCATATGGTAACTGTAAGGCCTTAACTGCACAGCTGCTTTCCAAGGTCCAGTAAGAGTGAAAAGGATGCAGTAACAAAATAAGTTACAGTGGATGTGATCTACTTGGATTTTGCCAAGGCATTTGATATGGTTCCTCGCAATATTTTAGTCTTCAAACTAAAAGAAATGGGTCTAGATGAAAATTCTTGTTCTTGGGTAGAACATTGGCTTAAGGATACAGTACGAACTGTCATTAATAGTACATTTTCAAGCTGGACAAAAGTGGTAAGTGGTGTCTCTCAGGATTCTGTTTTGGGACCGCTTCTATTTAACATATTTATAAATTATCTTGAAATAGGCATTGAAAGCCATGTTTCAGTGTTTGCAGATGACACAAAACTTTGAAAAAGTAATAAAATGTGAGCAGGATATTGCATTGCTGCAGAGGGATTTGGATAGATTAGGGGGACAGGACACTAAAATGGCAGATGAAATTTAATGTAGAGAAATTCAAAGTTATGCACTTTGGGGTCAAGAATGCACAAGCAACTTACACCCTAAATGGTAGTGAATTAGGGGTAACCACACATGAGAAGGATTTGGGAATTGTTATAAACCACAAATTAGGCAGCAGTATGCAATATCAATCTGCAGTTGCTATGGCCAGTAAAGTTTTGTCATGCATCAATTCTCGGGATGAAAATATAATTTTGCCTCTTTATAAATCGCTGGTAAGACCACACCTTGAATATACTGTGCAATTTTGGGCACCTGTTCTAAAGAATGATATCATGGCACTAGAAAAAGTGCAAAGATGAGCTACAAAATTGATAAAAAAAAGAATAGAGGATTTTAGTTATGAAGAGAGGTTAAAAAATTTAAATCTCTTTAGTTTGGAAAAACAGCTCCTCAGAGGGGATATGATAATATACAAATATATTAGGGGCCAGTACAAACCATTATCTGTTAATCTATTCATAAACAGGGCTATACATAGAAAATGAGGTCACACATTTAGGCTGGAAGTAAGGAGAGTTCATCTAAGGCAAAGAAAAGTTGTTTTTTTTTACAGTAAGAATTATAAGGATATGGAATTCTCTGCCTGAAGAAGTTGTTTTATCAGAGTCCATACAGATGTTTAAACAGCAATTGGCTAAATACTTACAAAAACATAACATACAGGGATATAATTTCTAATCAGTGGAGTAATAGCTGCTTGATCCCAAGGAGACATCTGACTGCTATTTTGAGGTCAAGAAGGGATTTTTTCCTAGTTTGTTTCAAAATTGGAAGCCCTTCAGACTGGGATATTTGCCTTCTTTTGGATCAACAGCAAAAACATATGTGAGGAAGGCTGAACTTGATGGACGCAAGTCTCTTTTCAGCTATGTAACTATGTAAGTTAAAACTCCACACGACTGTAGATAATGCGAACCAAAAAAGCAGATCAGAGCACATAATTGAAATTGACCACAAGAAATGGATATGAAGCAGTAATAAGGCAGAAGGTACTAGGTACACATGCCAACTACAGGAATGAGGGGGATCACCCCCTCGCTACAGTGACACTTTCCCCACTTTTTCCGGGCAGGCGATGGTAAAAAGTGTATCACAGAAATGGGGAGTAGTCGTGTAACCAGAACCATAGTGCCCGTTGTATGTTAGATGCTAGTTCCACAGGAAACAAAATATGTAAATGCTAATATAAGGGCAGAATATTTGCTCTCCATCCGGGTTTGAACAAATCTCTTCAACAAGGCCAAAGACCTGGAGTTACATCCCCTAATCAGAAGGTGATGAAGGTGGAGGAGACATTTAAAAAAAAAATGAAATCTTTTTCAACCTTCAGTTGCAGGGGTACCCATATCCAGTCACTCAATTCTTAAAATAAAATGTGGTAGGGTTCAGCAAAATGGAGCAGTGTCTGTGCGGTTGCCCAGACTAAAGTATCCAAGGTTCCCCTCAGGCGTCCTTTCAATCATGGACACTACAGTGACAAGCACCAACACCACAACTGATTACTAGTAACAACAGTAAAATACTTAAAAAATTGACATTCCAGTAGTATAATAAAAGGAGCTAAACATATCAAACAGTTGAGATAAGCTATTACCAGGTGTGGTAGCAATATAATAAACAGCCGCACGTCTACATAGTGCATTCGTGTAGTTGAAAGGAAGCTGTATTGTTTAGAGTCTATATCTTTAAAAGGCGCTAGCAAATGTGAGTTTTATGTACATATACTATAACTATAAACTACACATTTGTTAGCAATATTTCACGATTTCTGTACCATTTGTTTTTATTTTATGTATGTAAAAATAATCCCCTGCAATTTTGAGGGGTGAATTTGTAATTTTTGTAAATTTTTTATATGATAAGGCCGCAGGGAAAGTCGTAAATCTAGTCCCTTTGCTAATAGTGTGGCGAAACGGACCTCGCCACTGGGCATTGGAGAAGACTGATTGCCAGCCTCCTGCCATGTGACTATGGCCCCTGGGATGTATTGCCCTTTAAAGACATGATTTGGGCATAATGGATTTGTGTTGTGCTGCTGCTGGCCCTTTAAGAACCATCTGGGGACATACTGTGGAGTTACTGGGTGGCCACCATTTCCTGTATCAGAAGCACATGGTGAGAACAATGGATGGCGGCCATTTTAACTCACAGACACTGTTTGGACTTTTCAACACGGTGCCATCTCGCCAGTATTTGGTGCACAGAGACATCGTGCAGTGGTTTTGGACTATACAGCAGGGGACACATTATACAGTAATTGTTTTTCATTTAGCCTGTATATGTTCTGCAGAATCTGCATTAAACTGTATCTTCCAAAGTACTGAACGGATCTGGGTGAATTTTGGATATGTGGTTCACCCAGATCCCCCGGTTCCAAGGATATACTTATGGGGTTATTGCATGTTTTGGGGTCTCTGTGATGTGTTTTATGAAACTGTATTTCTCTGTCTGTGATAATTAGATTACCCATTGTGTAAGGTAATTGTATTACAGGCAGAGGGGAGGATTTTGTGTGGGAGTGTCTGTGTGTATTGTACAGATTGATTGGTTGTTCTGTAAAACCCTGTGGGCAGTACTAAATTTGTGGATTGGGAATAAAAGAGGCTGTATGTGCCAGTCCAGTGAGTTCCTGTTTTAACCCTCAAAGTGAAGTGTCGTCTCATTATTGGGGGAAGGATTTATTGTATGCTGTTCCAGTTTGACTGCTAGGAGAGTAAACCTATTCGTATGGTTCCTATTCAACTGTCTACAGCATTCATATGCTTGAGAGCATTCATATGGTTTTGGTGTCTGCTGCAGTGCTTGGAGTCCTCAGGAAGCGCTAGGAGCATCCTTCAACGGAGGTACCCAGTCGGGGTGCCAGGCGATCCGTTACAAATAGCTTCCCAGGACGTTGTGGAGAAAGAATGTACAATAACCGCCCTAGCCTTCGGTATATATAGGGACATTGTATGCTGTTTATCCACAGCGTAGGGAAGAACTCGACTTATATACGCACAAATTGGTGGATTGGGCCACAAGTACGGGGGAATTATGTTTATGATTACCATAAGTCCACCTCCCATACCACCAATTTGTGCCCTCAGAAGCTGATCCTTCCACATACGCAAATCACCCAGTTGGGCACAGCAAGCCTGGTCAGTGCGGCTTAAAAGATAAGCTCGGACGACCTATTGTCTACCTGGGTAAGGCACATGTCTGCAATAATGTTAATGCAGGAGTGTGCAGTTTCAGTGCCTGCAGATTACTGCACATGTGTTCTATATGCTTTAGGGCTCGTACTAAGGCCATGTGCCTATCCAATTGAACCCTAAACAATGAATAACCGAGGTGAACATAGGTTTAGCATTCTACTTGGAAACTCACCCTTCCCCTCACTTGACGGAATACTTAATTTACGCGGTTTAACAAGGTTTCCACACTGGGCTAGTGTCATTCCCCGTAGGTACTTTAGAAAATTCCAACCTCCTATCCGCTGTACTTGTACCACAAACAGTTGACGATCTCATTGGGAAAGAAGTTCAAAGGTTTTTTTTTTGCTAGGCCCCTTTTCCACCCCCCACTTTTTCTTCCTGACGCACAAATCCATTTGGGATCTCTACTAGCAAATACTCAAATAAAAACATCTAATCGTTGACCTGTCTGCTCCTCTTTTATCTACAAACCCAAGCCTAAAACTCCCTCATACCTCCCACCGAATTCTCTCTACGCTACACAACTGTGGATAATGCAATGCAGGCAACCTTGAAGGCTGATCAAGCTGAATGGCTTAGCAAGACCGATATCACCAATGCTTCCAAATTGCTACCTATCCATCCCTCATTATGGCATGTTCATGGGGTTAAGTGTAGAGAGAAATATTACTTCACTACCAGATTCCCTTTTGGTAAAAGTAGCCTCAAAATCTTTGACAGATTTGCCGAGATTCTTTGCTGGCTTCTCCTTAAACATCACTAGGTGCCCTACGATGATACACTATCTAGACAACTTTTTAATGGTCGGAAGTAGCAGTAGCACTCCTCTAAAGCCTAAAGAGCAGTACAGCACTATTTGCAACTCCAGGCGTTCCACTTTCACAAGACCACTCAACCACCACCAGACTTAATTTTCTAGGTATAACACTGGACTCCAATTCCATGTAGTTAGGTCTCCCTGAGGATAAACTTCTACGCATTCGCGTAGATGTGGACAGGTTCTTGGAACTAGGAACTTGCACACAGAAGGTTCTACAATCTTTGTTAGGATCATTAAACTTTGCCCGCAGAGGAGATCATTTATATAGACTGCTACGCTTGTTACCAGGTCTGTCTGATGGCAATACTGGTCGTTTAAGATCCTCCGGCCAGGGTAGATCTGATCATGTGGCAAGAAATCCTTGAGCACTGGAATGGGATTTCGGTGTTCATTCCCCCAGTATGCGACCAATCCCTAGTCTGTTGGACACATGCAGCCGCTAACACTGGTTTCACAGCACTCTACAAAATCTCTGTTGCTGGTCGCAAGAGACTCTCTTACTGCCTTCCTTTCGTGAGACGTCTGCTTTACCCGATAGTAGCGGCTGCATTCACATGGGGCAAATCCTGGTTGGGTATGGCAGTTAAATGTTATACCGAAAACATGGCAGCCGGTGATATCATTTAATAAGGATTGTCATCCTCATTGACCATCATGAGGTTAGTTCGTAGGTTGACCTGGTTGGCTGCCACATACCAGTTCTCCCTTTTCTGCGTACATATACCAGACCACTCCAACTCTGCTGCTGACGCCTTATCCCGATGTAAAATTCAGGAATTCTTCATCGATCACCCATCAGCCAACAAATACCCAACCAAACTCCAGGGTTCAACAACTTAATCCTGGACTAAACCGGCTATTGGCACATGGCAGGGAATTGGCACACGCAGCTTTGTACATAAACACTAAGAAACCTACAATGGTCAATTTTCAGATGTTCACTGTAGAATTCGACATTCACGATCATTCATGGTAGCATTTGCAGCATTTTGCCACCTTCATCTCAAACGTTCATATTCTCCTCTTCTTTCTGTTTACCCTGTTAAGAACATACTGAAAGGTATAAAAAATAAAATAATCACACTACACAGAAACGTCCGCCTACAGAGGGTAAGAATTCCGGGCTTTATCAGACATACTGGACACACAACATTTGACCCCCATACAAACCTGGTCTTAAAAAAACACTATGTACGTAGCATTCTAAGGATTCCTGAGGTCTAGAGAGTTCATGATAACAACCAGTCAGTCAGGCATTTGTGTCTCACTATGAAAAAAAAAAAGTACAATTACTATCTTTCTGGGCATTTCAAAACCAAACAATTGGGCCATCCGCCAGAAGTGCCCTTCTACCCTACCGAGAATCATAGATTCTCATTCAGTGTAGGGACCGCATCAGCCGCATCCAGTATCAATACACCAGTCCACATCATCAAAAAGTTGGAATGGTGGAAATCTGCAATATACAATAGATACATAGCACTATCGGAGAAAGAGTTAAGGCAAGCATTTAAAAGTCTTGTATTATAATCATGTTTGCAATAAAGTGTTTTTCTGCATTTCTTTTGCCATCTTTATTATAGGCCTACCCCTATGTCAGTTTCGGCACACCACACCGACTTGCTCCAATCACAAGGTATATCACCGTCTCTATATTAACCGACCATAAATATAATATATATTATACCTTCCCCTACCATAATGGAGTGACACTTGGACGACCACATTGTGCCACGAAACCGCATCATATAGCATTGTTAAAGACCACAGCAAAATGCCCTTACAATACAGTGAAGTTGAGATATCCCAGTGGAGCAATAAACAGTAGACAAAACCTATTACATCACAACAGTGTTATAACCAGCAAGGCGGCAGTGTAGGATATATGAAATCTAGCTCGCGTAGTGTTCGTGGAACACCTCCATTGTAGAGTGTCAAGCTCAAGGAGCAGATGAAGTCTTGATGGGATAGAAAATATATATATATGCAGTCCCCTGGACAGTGTCTAATAAATGGAGGTGTCACTGGTTAGGACCCATAGCTCACATCCTTCTGCCAACCATGAGTACATGAAAACCCACCCAAAGTTACCACTAGTACTCTGACATTCCCACTCTATAAGGAGGCCCACCAGATTGGTTTGAATCCTCTCTGGAAGTCCCAATAGCCAGGAGTGCAGTATATCTCCTGACACAACAGGATGGCCTCCAAAAAAAAACTGAAGCTCCCACAGACTTCCAGCTCCCCATCCCAAGAGCAAAACTGTGCCCCATTCAGGAAAGAGATTGCCATAACACAGGTTCAGGGCTCCTGATGGTCACCTCACTCTCTAGTTCGTCCAGGCGTCTCTGGAACTGCAGTTGATGATGGAGAATGCTGGGTTGGTCTCAGTTGCTGGCTGTGTAAAATCCGATTTTTGGATTGTCGTCTGAGGGAGGCCCAGGGCCTGATGGAACATCAGTATGTTGTATGGGTACTTGATGGTGGCCCGTGTTTCTCAGGACCTGGTACAAACTAGCTAAAGTGCTGCGGAATTGCCAGACCTGTTGTTCCCTTGCATTTAGCATAATTTGCTTCTCTTGAGTGAATGCACGCAACAGATTACATCTCAAGGGAGCCCTATATTTGCAATCCTGTTTGATCTCTTCTGGGTCCTTGTTCCCCAATATCACATTGAAGACGGCGTGTAAGCTAGCTTCTAGAGGTTGTGCCTGGATTTACTTTGTGAGGCCTCTCATCTGGTGGCGGAGGTCAAGCAGCACATTATCTTTCCTTGTAACTGCTAGGTCAGCTGCATTGTGCACTGGCAACTATGCATTAATGCACTGACTGGTGGATGCCTCCAGTGATGAGACCTGTTCCTCGAGTACAGTGATATTGTGCCGGATTCCAGTCAATTTCATCCGGATTGTACCCTTTAGTGAGACCTCTAAAACATTAACGTCGGCTTTGAACAACATAGAAGCATGAATTGCCCAAAGATCTGCTCGTAGCTTATCCATTAAGTAGGTATATTGCTTTCCCCGGACTCTGAGATTCCCAGGCTGCTCTGGGTAGATTGAGGTTGAGAAGTTGGTCAGGCACGGCGGGGTCGACAAACTCGTCCATCGGGTCAGAACGATAAGTCATCACTGGGACAGGAGACTGGTAATAGGCTTTCTGAAAGCAGATTGCCACTTAACCCTGACTCTGGCAAACATTTAAATATTAGGTCTTTGGTACAGTGTTACTCTGTATTGCTAACAAATGGATGTACTTTTTACATTTTAGTATATTCTAAAATGCTTAGGAGTGGGAGTATACTCTGAATTTGATCAATGTACACTTGTAGTGCTAGTGATGATATTTAGTCATTCAATACTGAGGTATATTTAATATTCCATTTTGAACATACTTATCACACATAAGTGTGGTTTTCACTTCTTATTAGTGGTGGATTTTTTTTGTCTTTTTGGATTGTAATTAATAAAGTGACTTTTTATCTATCTCTTTTAATAAAAGAGTAGATTGAGTAATTTTTATTTTGCCTCTATTAGTTAGACTTCTAAAATCTTAGTTTTCCAATTGTCCTTGGGAATATGCCTCATTTGTCTTTATATTACTTAAATTTACCCCACATGGCGCCTGGCAGTGTAGCAGAGCATCTGGAGCCAGCGGCATAATTAAAATAGTCAATAAAAAAAAATATATATTTATTAACACCCCCCACAAGCCATGTGGCTTACTATATGGCGCTGCCATTCTAAAGGCAGTGCATCATGGGGCTTCAGGGAGTGTCCCAGAAGGCAGGCTAGGGTCATTCAATCAGAGCTTGTCCCTATAACAATGTTTATTATAACTATTATCCCCATTTGTCTGGTCAGGTCAATATTAGTAAATATTGACTTTGATCAGTGTGGATCTCCCTCCCTCTCTTCACTTAAGTTTTTGTGAGCGAAAGAGAGTGAGAGATGTCATAAAAACATGTCATTCCGATGCTGACATGTTTTTAGTATCACATTAATACAACAAATTTTTTGTACTTTTGCTGTGCCCATATGAGTTACATGACCGGCCGGTCACTTGACTAAATTGGGGCACTTATATCTCTATTAAGAGGTGCTCATAGCGGAGGAGTCCTTTTTCTTCCAGTCTTGGGACCCCCGGTTTGACTACCTCTTTCCCTCTATTTCTATTTTTACCTTCATTTTTCCCCTACTATTTATCTTGCTATCCTTTCGATTTCCTATCTATTATTAATAGGATAGCCGTTTATGTATGTGAATTTAGGACTATTCAGATAAATAGTTTTATCTATATAGGGGGGATTGCTTTAGTACCTTATTATTTGGTATATATATTGGGTCACAGCTTAGTACTGTTTCGGCTTTTCATTTATATTCCTGCAGACCATTGATCTCTCAAATAGACATTGCAACATTGTCTCTACTTATTACGTCTATGTAACAATTGGGTTTGCCACTACTTAGATAATTAGCTTATATTGTTACCGATTAATCTAGCAGTGACTATTAGCCGATACTAGTTTGTAATTTTCTCTCCTTTTTTGTATTTTGATCGGGATTTTGCACTTTGTGTGTAGGGAATGTGAGTTATTGGTGTTTATATTAAAGATTATTTCAGATATATATATTGTGCTGTTTTACACGCCTATATATGCTTTTTTGGGGGTAGCTTTGGTAGGAGGATAACTCCCGTCTATATGCGAGAGATATTCCTCCTACTACTTCTTATTCTTTTCTAATATTGTGTATAGAGTTAAGCCCGTTCTGCTACCCCTTATAGCCCTTCTTGTACTCCTTGTCAGAGTTTGTTCTCTGCTCGGTAGTACTGTCTATATCTAGTTTTAGGTAGGGATTTGTAAAATTGTGAGATCCAAAGGCTATTTTCAGTGTCATTATAAATCACTGGCTCTTGCACAGCAGCACTTATTTTGCTGTCTGTGCATTTTTTAGGGGTTAATTCTTTAAGTGATTTTTTTTTTTTTTTGTGACAGAACACTAAATACAGTGATTGTGATCATGTCATAGAGGTCATATAGCGCTGAGGAGGCGTATGCCATCCTTGCATTAGTCTGACGCGTCTGTCTGACTCCGACCCTGATTTTGACCCTGCCAGGTGCTCAGATACATCACTAGATACAGTGTCTGCTGCTAGTGATATATCTAATGTAATGTATCTGTGGCTGCTAGCCCCCCTGGCAGTGCTGCTGAGCAGTGGGTAGCACCTCTTCACCAGAGGCCAGATATCCCACCCTTCACCGCAAATCCTGCTATCAGTGTGGATGTTGCAGGATTTAGCCTCCAACAGTTTATGGAGGTGTTTCTGGGCGATGATGTATTGGGGAACATTGTCACCCAAACTAATTTAAATGCCCATCAGTTCCATGCTTCAAAGCCTGACTCTTTTTTTGCAAAGCAGCAATGGGCCCCCATCGGCATGTGCCAGAATTTTTAAAATTCTGGGCATTAACTATGCTGATGGGCGTCATAAACCCTCCATACGCCCCTACTGAAGCAGTAGCCCCATCTGCTCTACCCCTATTTACTCCCAGTGTATGTCGAGGAAGAGGTATGAAATAACTCTACATTTCATACACTTCAGCGACAACAGCTGTATAAAATCCGCCCCCTGGTTACCCACTTCGCTGCTAGGTTTGCAGAGGCTTATACACATTATGCCCAATTTTTGAAATACTTTTAATTAGTCCCTGTGTATAAGTATAAGGGAAGGCTGGGATTCAAGCAGTATATTCCTTCCAAGCACTCCAGGTATGGTGTAAAGTTGTATAAGCTCTGTGAGAGTGAAACTGGGTATACTAAGGCTTTCCGGGTGTACGAGGGAAAGGATAGCAACCTTGACCCTCCAGCTTGCCCAGAACATATGGGAACCAGTGGCAAGATTGTCTGGGACCCGATATTCCCCCTGATGAACAAAGGGTACCACTTGTATACAGACAATTCTTTATACAAATGTCCCTTTGTTCAAGCTACTGTATTGTTTTTATACAGTAGCTTGTGGTACAATCATAAAGAAACGAACAGGCTTCTCAGGACAACTTGCACGCACCCGGCTACAAAGGGGGGAGACCTCAGCTCTGCTCCAAGAGGAGCTGTTGGCAGTTAAGTACAGAGACAAGAAGGATGTGTACCTTCTTACCACCATCCACACCGAGAGGACTGTGGAGGTCTCTATACATGGCAGAGCGGAGATCACAAGAAAGCCAGCTTTCATCAAGGCATATAACTGGCATATGGATGGGGTTGATCTGGCAGATCAGCTGCTGCAGCCCTACCTAATTACAAGGGCCTGATACAAAAAGGTTGCAATTTACTTAATGCAGATTGCAACCCACAATGCTTTGTTGTGAAAAAATGCAAACCCGGGAATGAAACTGACTTTTTTACAGTTTAAGCTCCAAATCATTTCGGGGATTTTGTACCAAGATGCACCTGCTCCCCAGGCAGTGATGGAGGAGAGTTGGGGCTACCTGCTTTATTTTTAAAAATCCCCACCCTACTGCAGCAAAGCAGAATCATCAAAAAAGATGCAGAGTCTGTTTCAAGAGGGGGCAGAGAAAGGACACAGTCTTTTACTGTCCTGATTGCACTGGACAGCCTAGACTCTGCATTGGGAACTGCTTCAAGCGTTACCACACACTGGTCAATTTTTTTTTTATTTTTTTTTTTTATATTTGCCTTTCAGTTTTTGTTTTGTGTTTTGGTTACGTTTACTGTTCCTGGTTTTTATTTTTTATTTATTTTTTTTTACTTTTACTGCGCCAGGCTATTTTTATGCTCAAGTTCAATCTATGCATGGGGGCATGAAAACTGTGGTATGTGATAGGTCCCAAACTAAAGATAGGCTTGTGAGAAGAAATACTCTCAATTTCAACTCAAATTACAAGTCATACAATTGTAACTGAACCTTTCCAAAATCCTGGCAAACCTATGCATAGTGTCAGGATTACAAGTTGATCCAGCACGCAGTACTGTACCACACCTAGGACTAAGGATAACATATAACTGGACCTTAGAATGGCCGGACTTAACGTCTCCAAGAATAGTCAAATACACAGAATCAGACACAAAAATGGGGGAAAACCAAAAGTAAAGGAAACCAGATATCAGGGAAGTCAAAACAAAGGCAAAGTCAAATACCATAAAATCAAGATCAGGAACGCACTCTTGGATAACCATAGGAATGAAACCACGACAGGGCAATGAGCAAGAGGGGAATTGGTTTTAAATACCCTTCCTGTGGATCCGATTGGCTGTAACCGGCCTTTGACCCCAAAGGCAATTTCTAGGTTTTCATGTGCATGATTGCTGCTCAGCACAAACCCTCCTGTGGATTTGATTGGCCATGACCAGCCTTTGACCCCAAAAGTAATTACCAGGTTTCCATGTGCATGATTGCTGTTCGGCACAACTTTTCCTGTCAGGACGGTAATGTTGCTCGGCACAACTTTTCCTGTCAGGACAGTAAATGCCATTAACCACATTTTTATGTGCTGATTAATACGTGACACGTAGGGAGCATGGGTGTACTCAGGAGGCCTTGCAGAAAACAACCCAGAGTGTTTTCTTGCAATGAACAGGCTGCCCTAAATCACACACACATTTGTGTGTAAAAATGAAAATTGAAAAATTACCACCACACATTTTCTCAATTTTTTTGGGGGGGGCTAAAACGGGTTCATCAAAGGCATCAAAACACCCGATATACAATACCTAGGGGTGACAACGTTTCACATATATGCACGTTCATGGCAAGAAAATAAATTGGTATATGTAAAAAGACCCCCAAAAAGAAGATAGGCAAAGATACGTAAAATTTGAAAAACACATGTCAGAAGTTTGACATTGCACCCCCCAAACAACCCAACAATCCTATGCATAGGTGGTATTAATGTACAGAAGTTGCTGAACACATATTGGGGTTCTTTGTCAGTTACACAAAACAGGAACTGATAATCCATGCCTAAAGTACAATGTGAGAGAAAAAAATACACCAAAAAACGACCACCCAAAAGCAGTGGCATACACATGACCCATGGGGCCCCAGTGCAAAAATTGATCTGTTGACACACACAAACTAACACTCAGTAACACACACAAACTAACACACACACTGACACTCACTAGCAGACACACACTCAATAACAGACACACACTCAATAACAGACAAACACAAACTAACGCACACAGAAACACACAAAAAACTAAAACACTCACTGACACTCACTAGCAGAAACACAGTAACACACACACTGACACACAAAAACTAACACACACACACATACACGTTTTTTAATGTGATCCCCCAGCCTCCCTACCTTTGGGAGTGACGAGGGGATTCCCTGGGGTCCAGTGGTGCTGCTGTGCGGCCGGTCACCGGGCTGGCTGGCGGGCGCGTGAGGGAGCCCTCTTCCCTGAGCGCTCTCTACCCAGCTCCCTCGCGCGCCGCTGGCCACACTGGCGTACATACCGGGTCGCATGGTGGCCGGGCCCCCTGGTGGGCCGGGCCCAGTCGCAGCCGCGAACCATGTGACCGCGGTATGTATGCCAGTGCCCAAAAGTTTGACAAAGACTGGTGGTAGAATAAGTGCATGGAAAGTGTTAAAATACCACCATTTGAGATACCCTATGGTGTCTACTTTTCAAAAATATATGGTTTGATTGGGGTAAATTACATTGGCCGGCTTCAAAAATGTCCTAAATAGGACATGGGTGCACGATGACCAGATGTGAAAATTCCAAGTTGGGAAAACTGGAATGCGCACTCTCCAAATAAGGTCTTTTAGTCCCCAGGGAACCTGACACACCTATACATGGGGGTATCAGTGTACTCAGGAGATGTTGCTGAACACATATTGGGGTGTTCTTTGGCAGTAACCCTTAAAGTTCTTACTACATGTATGCTTATATATTCTTATATATATTCATTTATTTTTTGGGTGGTAAAATGATTGCATGAAAAGAGTCAAAATACCCCAAGTTTAATACCTTAGGTTGCCTTCTTTTAGAGATTCCTGACAGATAATTTTGTTAAATTTGAAAAAAGTGGTTTGGAAATAGCAAAGTGCTACTTGTACTTATTGCCCTATAACTTACAAAAACAAAAGCTAAGAACATGTTAACATTGGGTATTTCTAAACTCAGGACAACATTTAGAAACTATTTAGCACGGGTGTTTTTTGGCGGTTGTAGATGCGTAGCAGAATTTGGGGGTCGAAGTGAGAAAAAGTGTTGTTTTTCTATTTTTTTTTTCATATTTTATAAAATAAACTATAGTAAATTATGATATGATGAAAATAATGGTATCTTTAGAAAGACCATTGAATGGCAAGAAAACTGATATAGAATGTGTGTGGGTACAGTAAATGAGTAAGAGGAAAATTACAGCTAAACACAAGCACCGCAAAAATGTAAAAACAGCCCTAGTCCTTAACGGTAAGAACATTTTCAAAACGGTCTGGTCACCAAGGGGTTAAAGTCCATCATACTGCAATGAGAAAGATTATTTAAAAGTGGAAATATTCAAGACCGTTGCCAATCTTCCAAAGAGTGGACGTCCCAATAAATTCAACTGTGCAATGCTCAGAGAAATTGCAAAACAAAAAACTAATAACATCTCAGTCGCTACAGGCTTCAGTTAGCATGTGAAATGGTTCATTACAATTAGAAAAAAATCTGAACAAGCATGGTTTGTTTGGGAGGGTTACCAGATTAAATGTTTAATCTTTTCCTTCATAACCAATTAAGGACACAGATTCACAATCTGGACATACACTTCAGGACACAAGCAATTTTTGCAGGTTTTTTTGCATTTTTTTTATGTTCAACTGCAATTTGCATCTCTCCTTTATTGTACCAACACATATTATATATTGTTTTTTAGAGGACAAAAAGGGCTTTAACCCATTAACTCCATTAGGGCGTACTGTGCTGGCCCGAATTTAGTGAGCCTAAACGCCGTTAGGATGGCATAGCATGCCCTAACGATCGTTAGCCCTCCTTTTCCTGCAGACTTACCTGGACCGGAGATCTGCTTGGAACCCGGTCCTGGGGGACTGTCTCTCAAGACAGGCAGTCAACTGCTTCCATTTTGGCCCTCCAGGGCCATGTGATCGCGACTGACGTTGCAATCACATGGCTGCAAAGCAGTCTATGAGACTGAGTGTTCACGCAGTCCCCCTGGTGTCTGAAAGAAAAAAAAGTTAAAATCACACTCAAACAGTATATTATACATGTATAATATATTATACATGAATCTATATATTAATACCAAAATACACTTAGAATTGAATTATATATCTATAATATATTAATCAGATGATTTAATAAACATATATTATACATATGTTAATAAATGATATACATAAAAAAAATTTTTTTTAAATATATGTAATATAATTAAACCCTTAAGGACAGCGGGCGTACTATGCCGTCCTTTTTGGGGTGGCTCTAAACGCCAGGAGGACTGCCCGAGACCCCTGCAGTCCCCCTGCAGCAGCTCCAGCCTCCCTGGCCATCCAGGGCCATGTAATCACCATGATCACATGGCCAAAATAAAAGTCTATGGAGCTGCCTGCAGGGGAACTGTCAATAATAAATACATTGTACATATATTGTATATGATATATTATAAACTAATTAAAACATTTTATGATATATTATACATATATATTGCATGTATATGATTTAATAAGTACTTTGTGCTATGTACAGTTGCAAGAAAAAGTATGTGAACCCTTTGGAATCAGGGCCGTCTTTAAAGCAGGGCAAACGGGGCAGCTGCCCTGTGCCCTGTCCCAGCTGGGGGGCCCAAGACAGCTGCTCCTTTTGCCCTCTGCCCGCAAACTATGGGGGCCCATCGGGTGGCCCATGCAATTAGGGCCACGCGGTGGGCCTGTGACAGTAGGGGCCCGGTCGGGCGCTTTGGCGCTTTAACAGCGCGACTGGGCCCTTGCTTTTTCGGCAGCACTGGGAGCCGCACATCACTTCCTCCCACAGAAACAAGAGCCGCGCGGGAGGAAGGAGCTGTTCCGGAGGGGGCCAGGCCGGGAGAGCTTAACTCCCAGCCACCCCAGCCAGCCCACTGGACCCCAGGGAAGCCACCCTCCAGGAAAAGGTAAGAAACTGGAGGGTGGTTATCAAATTTTGCATGAGTGTCTGTGTGTGTGTGTGTGTGTGTGTGAGTATGTATGTATGTCTGTCTGTCAGTGTGCCAGTATGTCTGTCAGTGTGCCAGTATGTCTGTCAGTGTGTCAGTATGTCTGTGTGTGTGAGTCTGTCAGTGTATGTGTGGTTCTGTATGTCTGTGTTTGTCAATATGTCTGTCAGTGTCTGTGTGTATGTGTGTTTCAGTATGTCCGTCTGTGTGTATATGTGCCAGTATGTCTGTCAGTGTGTCAGTATGTCTGTGTGTGTGTGAGTCGGTCAGTGTCAGTGTGGTTCAGTATGTATGTGTGTATGTGTGTTTCAGTATGGCTGTCTGTGAGTGTCAAAATGTCTGTATGTGTGTACGTCTGTCAGTGTCTGTGTGTATGTGTGTTTCAGTATGTCCGTCTGTGTGTATATGTGCCAGTATGTCTGTCAGTGTGTCAGTATGTCTGTGTGTGTGTGAGTCAGTCAGTGTCTGTGTGGTTCAGTATGTATGTATGTGTGTATGTGTGTTTCAGTATGGCTGTCTGTGAGTGTCAAAATGTCTGTATGTGTGTACGTCTGTCAGTGTCTGTGTGTTTCAGTATGTCTGTCTGTGTGTATGTGTGCCAGAATGTCTGTATGTCTGTCAGTGTGTCGGTATGTCTATGTGTGAGTCTGTCAGTGTCCGTGTGGTTCAGTATGTATGTGTGTATGTGTGTTTCAGTATGGCTGTCTGTGAGTGTCAAAATGTCTGTATGTGTGTACGTCTGTCAGTGTCTGTGTGTATGTGTGTTTCAGTATGTCTGTCTGTGTGTATGTGTGCCATAATGTCTGTATGTCTGTCAGTGTGTCAGTATGTCTATGTGTGAGTCTGTCAGTGTCCATGTGGTTCTGTGTGTATGTGTGTTTCAGTATGGCTGTCTGTGTGTATGTGTGCCATAATGTCTGTATGTCTGTCAGTGTGTCAGTATGTCTATGTGTGAGTCTGTCAGTGTCCATGTGGTTCTGTATGTCTGTGTGTATGTGTGTTTCAGTATGGCTGTCTGTGTGTGTCTCTGTGTCAGTACGTCTGTCAGAATGTGCCTTTGTATCTGTATGTTGTCCGTTTGTGTTTGTGTGTGTATCTATATATAGTCAGTGTGTATCTGTATGTGTCCGTGTTTGTATATGTATATCTGCATGTGTGTCAGGTTGTGTATCTGTGTGTCTGTATGTGTGTCAGTGTGTGTCGGTGTATCTATATGTAGTCAGTGTGTGTACCTTTGTATCTGCATGTATCAGTGTTTGTATCTGCATGTTTGTCAGGTTGTGTATCTGTGTTTGTGTCTATCTGTGTGTCAGTGTTCTATATGTAGTCTGTGTGTATCTGTATGTTCTTGTGTGTATCTATATGCGGTCAGTGTGTTTCTGCATGTGTGTCAGGTTTTGTATTTGTGTGTATCTATATGTAGTCAGGGGGCCCAAGTTAATGCTTGCCCAGGGTCCAATCAGAATAAAAGACGGCCCTGTTTGGAATGATATGGATTTCTGCACAAATTGGTCATAAAATGTGATCTGATCATCATCTAAGTCAATCACAACAATAGACAATCACAGTCTGCTTAAACTAACACACAAAGAATGAAATGTTGCCATGTTTTTATTGAACACACCATGTAAACATTCACAGTACAGGTGGGAAAAGTATGTGAACCCCTAGACTGATGACCTCTCCAAGAGCTAATTGGAGTGAGATGTCAGCCAACTGGATTCCAATCAATGAGATGAGATTGGAGGTGTTGGTTACAGCTGCCCTGCCCTATAAAAAACACACACCAGTTCTGGGTTTGCTTTTCACAAGAAGCATTGCCTGATGTGAATGATGCCTCGCACAAAAGAGCTCTCAGAAGACCTACGATTAAGAATTGTTGACTTTCATAAAGCTGGAAAGGGTTATAAAAGTATCTCCAAAAGCCTTGCTGTTCATCAGTCCACGGTAAGACAAATTGTCTATAAATGGAGAAAGTTCAGCACTGCTGCTACTCTCCCTAGGAGTGGCCATCCTGTAAAGATGACTGCAAGAGCACAGCGCAGACTGCTCAGTGAGGTGAAGAAGAATCCTAGAGTGTCAGCTAAAGACTTACAAAAGTCACTGGCAAATGCTAACATCCCTGTTAGCGAATCTACAATACGTAAAACACTAAACAAGAATGGATTTCATGGGAGGATACCACAGAGGAAGCCACTGCTGTCCAAACAAATCATTGCTGCACGTTTACAGTTTGCACAAGAGCACCTGGATGTTCCACAGCAGTACTGGCAAGATATTCTGTGGACAGATGAAACCAAAGTTGAGTTGTTTGGAAGAAACACACAACACTATGTGTGGCGAAAAAAAGGCACAGTACACCAACATCAAAACCTCATCCCAACTGTGAAGTATGGTGGTGGGGGCATCATGGTTTGGGGCTGCATTGCTGCGTCAGGGCCTGGACGGATTGCTATCATCAAAGGAAAAATGAATTCCCAAGTTTATCAAGACATTTTGCAGGAGAACTTAAGGCCATCTGTCTACCAGCTGAAGCTCAACAGAAGATGGGTGTTGCAACAGGACAATGACCCAAAGCATAGAAGTAAATCAAAAACAGAATGGCTTAAACAGAAGAAAATACGCCTTCTGAAGTGGCCCAGTCAGAGTCCTGACCTCAACCCGATTGAGATGCTGTGGCGTGACCTCAAGAAAGCGATTCACACCAGACATCCCAAGAATATTGCTAAACTGAAACAGTTCTGTAAAGAGGAATGGTCAAGAATTACTCCTGACCGTTGTGCACGTTTGATCTGCAACTACAGGAAACGTTTGGTTGAAGTTATTGCTGCCAAAGGAGGTTCAACCAGTTATTAAATCCAAGGGTTCACATACTTTTTCCACCTGCACTGTGAATGTTTACATGGTGTGTTCAATAAAAACATTACAACATTTCATTCTTTGTGTGTTATTATTTTAAGCTGACTGTGATTGTCTATTGTTGTGACTTAGATGATGATCAGATCACATTTTATGACCAATTTTCTCATCCTGCTCAGTGCCCTGTTGTGGTTGTCTGAGAGCGCGTTATTGATTCTGGTAATTCTGGTTATTTGACTTTGGCATTGTTTTCGACTTCCCTGTTTTCTGGCATCTCTGACTCCTGGCTTTTTCTTATTGTTGTGTCTCTTTCTGTTTCCCTTGACCTCGGCTATTGCTGACTATTCTTTGGTACGTTAGTCCGGCCATTCTAAGGTCCAGTATACGTTATCTATGAGTCCTCTGTGTTACACAATTCTACGTGCTGGATCATTCTGTAATCCTGACATAATCTTAATTTTAGTAATGACAGGAGGCGAGTATTTGCATAATCTTTCTTTACTAACAACTCCAGCAGCACAGATCAATCAAAAAGTTTTAACCAATCAGAATCAAGAAACAGTATACATATGTCTCTGTGGTGCCCGCCTCTTCCTCTTTCTTTGAAGCGAAAATTAGTAGAACAATAAACTGGAACAAAGTCCATAACATAGTGGATCCGTGAAACTTCCATAACGGCCGATGGCAACGGCCAATAATTCTTGGTAGTCCAACGTAAGTAGCCAGTCTTCACACTGAAAAGAAAAGACAAAGAAGTGAAAGGTAGCGAAATGACTTCTTGTCATGTCTACAACACTAAACATACTATATTAATATTGTCTGATTTAAGTAAGAATTTAAATCTAACAAACAAGTCTATATTACAGTAGGCTAATATAAGGCACAAAAAGTGTGACAGACACAATTCAAAAGAGATGCAGTGAACACCAAGGCAGCATAGCTGAAAAGGATAGCAAATAAAGGAGATGTGTAAAAAAAGTTACCAAATTAGACAGGAGAAAAAAAAAAAAAAACTAGGGAGGGTAAAGAATAAATAAGGGAGGGAAATACTCGCCTCCTGTCATTACTAAAATTAAGATTATAGGTACACTCCGTTGGCATAATCTACAATTTTACCACATGACAGAAGGCATTGTATTTGCATTTTTGACGCTATGAAAGGAGAGCAAAGAAAGCATGAGAAGCAGGTCTGAAATAGAAAATCTGAAAGGTGTCTTCGCAAGACCAGTCCGCAGAACGCATGATATCCGACAAGGAAGCCCCCGCGGAAAAGCCTGCGAAGCTGCTGCGCCACGTACTAAGTGTGCCCCGAACGACGCCTCGATGCCTGCCATGGATAAAATCCATCTGACCCACCTAGCAAGAGTCGTGGATGAGACCGCTCTATGTGGTTGCATATACAACACGAGTAATTGACCCGACAATGTAGGACGGAGATTCGCAGAGTCTTGACCACGCAGAGTCGTGGAGCAAAAGGGAAAAAAAGGGTAAAAAACCGAGGATGCATAAGCTTTGGTCTGTCTCAAAACTCAAAAGGAGACGCCCTCCGGAGAGGAGAGACCGTCCACATCGAAGGCTCTGACATCCGAAATCCGACGGAACGAGACTAGGCAGAGCAGTAGAGTAAGTTTAGCCGACAATTGTCGCAAGGATAGTGACTCGTTGTCAGGCCATTTCCGAATAAACTCCAACACCAACTCTACGTCCCAAAGATGGGAATATTTCAGTCCCGTGGACGAGATATGCGCATGCCTCTCATGAGGCGGCAGACCAACGGATCCTAGGACAGGGACGTGGGCTGCCGATATCGCCGTCCGTGTAACATTAACCAAACGATAGGATTAGCCCGTCGGAAAAATAGAAGATAGGAAATTCAGAATCAGGGAAACAGGAGCTGAAAAGGGATCCGAGTCCCTCTCCAAGCACCAGCGAGCCCATCTGTTCCAGGCTGCCAGGTAGCATCGTCGAGTACCTGGGGCCCATGAATCCCACAGGAGTTCCTTAGTCGTCTGTGATAATCTGTCGACATTCCAGGATCCCCTGAAACCATCCAGGCCACCAAATGGAGCCGGTCTTGAAGGGTGAATGGATGCCGCTCCCCTTGAGGGTTGGTCAGTAGAGATGGTAAAATCGGGAGCCACAGTTTGTGATCGCATGACAGTTCCAATAGGTCCGGGAACCATGCCTGGCTCGGCGATAGTGGTAGGCAGTCTAAACGGTAGGCAGGTGAACTGGCAGACGGTGTTCCTCCAGCGGAAACGTGGGAATCGTTGACAGGAGGGTGCGATGGTTACTGAAAGGTATGCATCCTTGAGGTCCAAGTGCATGAACCAGTCGTTATTTAGTAGGAGGTTGCGGAGGAAATGGATGCCCTCCATCTTGAAGTGGCGGTATATCACAAACATGTTCAAGTGTCTGAGTTTGATGACTGGTCTGAATTTGCCTGTTTTCTTTTGGACCAGGAAAATGTTGCTGAAGAACCCTGTGTGACGAAGTGCCCTTCGCCACTTGTGCCTGGAGAGGACTGCTTGCCCGCCTCTTGCCCTGTGACTATGGCCCCTGGGATGTCCTCTGAGTCCGTATCTTGTGGAGGACCCTATCATGGTGTAGCGGTACTTACCTTACCCGCTGGCCAGCCGATGGCCTCTCCTCTCAGAGCTCGGATGAAGGCGGGCACGGACCGCGAGATGCGGTCACGTGTCCCGCCTAGCTCTAAGAGCGTGCTGAGCGTCTCGGGCACACTCTTAAAGGGGCAGTGGGAGCCAAAAAATACAACGGTCTCCCATTGGCCCCTGTCATCCCACATTCCCCAGACACTCACATTTTGGGGGCGTGGATATGACAAGGGCCAATCAAATTAAAGGTTAGGGTATTTATACTTACATCTCCCTTAACTCCCTGCCCTATTGTGGTTTCTGTTTCAGTTCCCTTTAGCGCTTGTTGTGATTTTCGTGATTGACCTTTGCTTTGTATCTGACTCAGTTTATCTCTCTATCCCTGTTTTGTCTTGTTTGCCGGCTTTCTGACTACTGTGTACCAGACCTTGGCTAGTTTTTGTTCTCGCAGTCTCTTTGTTCCCTTGACCTCGGCTCGTTCTTGACTCTGTCTATTCTCTGCTATACGGCGAGTCTGGCCATTCTAAGGTCCGGTAAGACGTATCTGCTCTATCTGTCAATTGTTGGACTAAATCTTGCGTGTTGGGGTAAACTATCATGACACATGGAGAATGGGGGAAAAGCATAGGCCCCTAGAGGTGGCCATTCCTGAAGGAAAGCATCCACGGCTTCGCATTTGGGGTCCAGGAGCCAACTGTAAAACCTGGGCAGTTGATGATTCTTCCTGGAGGCAAATAGATATATCAGTAGTAGACTCCTGTGTAGCAACAGAGTCTCGAAGACTTCCACATTCAGTTGCCAGTCGTTGTTGTCCCTCCAGTGGCGGGTGTACCAATCCGCCATGAGGTTCGATGTTCCCGGTAGGTATTCCGTCCCTGGCCAGACAAAAGGTGTAGATGTCCTTGGCCGCCTCTGACAGTGCTCCATGCGCAGTAGAATACAGCAATTCGACATGTGTTTGGCCAAGCTCCTGATGGCAAAGGAGTCTGCTATCAGTTCAAAGCAATTGATGTGTGTCTTGGACTCTTCATGCAGCCATGGGCCCCCTGTGGAAGAATTTGCGCAGTGTGCCCCCCAGCCCCATAGGCAGGCGTCCGATTTTACAAAGTCTGGTGACCATGGTGCGTAGATGTGCCATGCGGGCTTCAGTAGTTTTGTGAAGCATCAAGGTGCCGAACTCAGTCTAAACGGTAGGCAGGTGAACTGGCAGACGGTGTTCCTCCAGCGGAAACGTGGGAATCGTTGACAGGAGGGTGCGATGGTTACTGAAAGGTATGCATCCTTGAGGTCCAAGTGCATGAACCAGTCGTTATTTAGTAGGAGGTTGCGGAGGAAATGGATGCCCTCCATCTTGAAGTGGCGGTATATCACAAACATGTTCAAGTGTCTGAGTTTGATGACTGGTCTGAATTTGCCTGTTTTCTTTTGGACCAGGAAAATGTTGCTGAAGAACCCTGTGTGACGAAGTGCCCTTCGCCACTTGTGCCTGGAGAGGACTGCTTGCCCGCCTCTTGCCCTGTGACTATGGCCCCTGGGATGTATTGCCCTTTAAAGACATGATTTGGGCATAATGGATTTGTGTTGTGCTGCTGCTGGCCCTTTAAGAACCATCTGGGGACATACTGTGGAGTTACTGGTGGCCACCATTTCCTGTATCAGAGGCACATGGTGAGAACAATGGATGAAGCACATGGTGAGAACAATGGATGGCGGCCATTTTAACTCACAGACACTGTTTGGACTTTTCAACACGGTGCCATCTCGCCAGTATTTGGTGCACAGAGACATCGTGCAGTGGTTTTGGACTATACAGCAGGGAACACATTATACAGTAATTGTTTTTCATTTAGCCTGTATATGTTCTGCAGAATCTGCATTAAACTGTATTTTCCAAAGTACTGAACGGATCTGGGTGAATTTTGGATATGGGGTTCAACCAGATCCCCCAGTTCCAAGGATATACTTTTTATGGGGTTATTGCATGTTTTGGGTCCCTGTGATGTGTTTTATGAAACTGTATTATTTCTGGCCAGCAGATAATTGTGTGTATTGTGTATTGTAGAAACTCAATTATCTAGACTGGCCCAGAGGAGGAGTTTTGTGTTGCGTAAATTGTGAGTTCTGTGTGCCAGTAAATCAGTCTTGTTCCAGCATTAAAGGACCACTATAGTGCCAGGAAAACATACTTGAGGGACCCCCTCCCGCCTGGCTCTGGAAAGGGGAAAGAGGTTAAAACTTACCTTTTTCCAGCGCTGGGCGGAGAGCTCTCCTCCTTATCTCCTCCTCCGTTCCTTTACAATGCTTTCCTATGGACGCTGGCGTGCTCTCACTGTGAAAATCACAGTGAGAAGCACGCAAGCGCCTCTAGTGGCTGTCAATGAGACAGCCACTAGAGGATTAGGGGGAAGGCTTAACCCATTCATAATTATAGCAGTTTCTCTGAAACTGCTATAATTATGAAAAAATGGGTTAACCCTAGCTGAACCTGGCACCCAGACCACTTCATTAAGCTGAAGTGGTCTGGGTGCCTAGAGTGGTCCTTTAAGCCTTGGCTCATGTTTGGGGGATTGGAGAAATACACTCTGGTGATTGCTATAATCACTATACTCCCCAGGGTATGATCACTAAGTTCTGCTAAGAGCTTGTTCCTGTTCCTGCTCTCTGGGAAAAGAGAGGTTCACCCACTGGAAGCTGGATCCTGGCCTTGGTCCAGGGTGGGTGGAGACAGCAGATGCATCACTGGAAGTGGGGTCTGCAGTGCTGATGGTGTCGGTTGGAGTGCTTGGAGTCCTCAGCGAGCACTAGGAGCATCGATTGGCGGAGGTACTCAGTCGGAGTGCCAGCGGTCTGTCACACCCGCCATCTTCGGGGGCCAGTTGGACCGTGCCTTTGGAGAATAAAGATCGGATTTCCGTATCTATGAGAAGTTCCTGAGCTTCGGAAACCTGCAAGGGGTGTGGAGTTCTCGATTAGTGAGGAGTGGAAGTGAATTCTATGATGTACCCTCGCACTGTCTGCAGGATCCAGGCGTCTTTCGAGATGTTTCTCCAGTTTTGGAAGAAAGGAGACAGTCTCCCTGCGGTTAAGGTAGGATAAGGGTAGTGTAAAGTGGGACTCACCTGAGGAAAAGTGACCACGTCCTCATCCACGGGAGCCTCTAGTCCTGGTTGCGCCTCGGTAGCCTGTGGACTGTCGGTAGGTGGAACTCCGGTAGAACAAGTTAGAAGGTGCTTTGGGCCTGGGTCCAGAGGACCAGAAACGGCTGGTGGCACAGCCTCTCTGCCGACCAGCCCTTCCAAAAATACCACGTGAAGATGGTTGACGGAAGACCTGGCGAAGAGACGTCTGAGCTTTGTTGAGCATATTGAAGAGGGATACATGTTTCTTCAGTTCGGATATGAATGTGTCACCGAACAGTAGGCCGTTGGCAGCCGCCCCTGGCTCCTTAGTGGCCATGTACAGAAGTTTGGTATCCATCCAGGCCACTGCCCCTCTGCGTCTTTCCGTGTTGAGGGCCGCATTAGTGTTGCCTAGGAGGCATATGCTGTGTTGCGCCCACTCTCGTACAGCGTGGATATCCAGTTGCGTGCCCTGGGATAAGGCTATGTCTGAAAGTATAGTATCTTTGCTAAAGGGCCCAGGATGTCCAGCAGTTTACTCTTGGTGGACTTCAGACCATGTTCAGCTTCTTTCCTGGGGTCCCGTCCGGGACATGAAGACGACCACTGTCTGGTCAAATTCTGGAGTCGGTGCCACTTTGTCGGGCAGGATAGGGCTTTGGCATTCAGCCTGTAGTCGTGCCTGTAACTCTGTCCAGAGGTTTTCGAATCCAATAGTGCACGAATTGTGCTAGGTGACTTGGAAGGCCCCATTCTGATGATTTCGGATGTCGAATGGACCGTGGGTCGAATAATGTACAGCCTTTGGTGTCATGTAAACTGACCCTCTGTCTCCGGGTCGTGTGACAGTCCTCGTGATGAGGGTTCACCTGCATGAAACTCCTTCAGATATGAGGAGTCATGAGGGTTTAGATCTAGCCATTTGTCCCCCTCTGATGCGGAAACATCATCCGCTTGCCATTCATCCAGGATGTCCAGCGTATGTGGATAGTCATCCTCATCCCCGGACGAGTGCATTGAGGGTTGAGGTTCAGGTCTTACTGACCATTTAGTGCGTTTGACCATATTTTTAGCTTCGATCTGACTGAGGACGATGTGCCTGCTCTGTGGCATTTTGGTAAGGCTCCGGTCAGCTCCGTTCTCCTCCACTGTAAGTCTCGCGGTGTGACTGCCGCGCGGAGCGTGGCAACGCTCTGACCCCGCGGCTCTCGCGAGACTTACAGTGGAGCTGACCAGACCGGAGGAGAAGGGAGCTGACAGGAGCTGCAGGAAAGGTAAGTAACAGCTCTCTGCCAGCCCCCCTCCTACACAGCCCATCCACTGGACCACCAGGGAATGAGAGCCCCCCTCTCTGGCCAGCTAACAAGCAAAAATAAAAAATATTTCAATAAAAAAAAATTTATATTAAAATTTAAAAAGTAAATAATAAAATTTTCATTTTGTTAAAGTAACCTAATATTCTGACCCCTACCGGTCACTGATCATACAGCATGCTTATAACTTACACATTGATGCTACTGTTACACAATTTGTGTTTTGATTATTCAACCTATCTTGTTTGACTCCTGTTAATTACGTTTTTTACTAAATCATGTTAAGGAATCTAATTACAGCTATAATTCATATGGTATTCCCTGCTTATAGTATTTAATAGTCTCACTATGAGAAAGGGGGTAATTTTATAACAATACAGGTAGCTTGTTTGCAGAGCGCTTTTTGCTCTTTAATTTGTACGTTGTACACATGTTAGGATAAGGATGGTATATGTCTATATTCATTACTTCATACGTTGTTTTATCCATTCAGGTTACAGGTACTACTAAAGCCTAACTGATTAATCAGTGCATAAACCATACTTACCAGGTACGTACACCTGCTCATGTTATACACATATATTCTATTTTCCCCCTAGGTTTAGATACTAGCGTACTGGCAATTAGGGACCCTAGTGTCCAGTAGGTATTTATTATTTCCTTGGCTTCCGTGCCTTCAGTTATTGGTTCCGCCTCACATTCGGAGGTATACACCCATCGGGCCACTTGTAGCTAGCCGCCTAGCATAGTAACATAGAGAGGGCCTCACCTGTCACTCCCTTTCCTATTTTTCTGTTTACAGTCACCGAGAGGCCGACACCCCGCCGCTACGTTTGGTAGCCACAAAAAATCCCCTTGCGCCAACGCATAGATAGAGCCTCTCAAGCCGCTTGGCAACTATTAGGGCCTCACTAGTCACCAGAACCAAGCATAATTGTTTTGCCACTTCGCTTTAGCTAGCAAGCCAATATGAGATCCCTGTTGTTCAGGTAATAATGGCAATCTTTGTTATTTAGTATGTCTCAAGAAGGTGGCACTCTGGCCAGATCTGGCACACCTTCACGTAGAGGGGATATTGCAAGCCCAGCATCGATCAGATCCTGGACAATCCCCTGCATTACTACCGAGCTAAGGAGGTGACCCAGCTACAGCAAGGAAAGCTGAACTATTTAAGCTACTCCGCACATCGACAGATAACTTAGCGGTGGGGAAAGACACCAGCAATGCCAGTTCATGCCCTGCTATCCTAACTCATGACTTCCATGAGTAAAGTAAACAACAGGCTGGAGAAACTAGAATCTGTTACTACAGCCCTTACTATGGCTGGGCCTCCCACTACATTACAACCTGCATCAACTGAATGTCAATTAGGTGGTTCAGTGACCACTACTGATGCTCAGGACGTTAAACCTACCCACAGGGTAAAGATGTCAACTTAGTATCACTGCTAATTGCCTCCCAGGATATAGTCGAGAATAAAACTTATGCTTATGATGATGTATCTGTGGTGATTAGAGCCAGGGATTCAAGGTTAAACTGGAAACTGACCATCCCTGAGTTAGTGTTAGCCTTTGGCATTTATAGAGATGTGGTTTGTTCTGTTTATCCAAAAAGAAGGGAAGAATCTGACCTGTACATGCACAAACTGGTAGACCTAGGCAACAAATATGGATGTACAGCTTTTTACGACTACCACAGGTCTTTTTCAGCCAAAGTGTCTGGTGCTCTCTCCCAATTCGGGAATAGAACCAATTGGAGCAAACTGGATACTGAGATATTCTGCAGACACTTTGCAGGTCTAAAGACACCAGCTTGTGCATCCTGCTCTTCCTCTACTCACACAACTAACTTTCGTCCCAACGCAGCAGAGGATCACTCTTATGCTCCAGTCCCTAGCACCTCCGGTAGAACAGAGATATCTACCAGGGACAAGTTAAGGTGCCCAATTATCTTTTTGGTAAATCCCAGATTTCCAATAATTTTAATGTTGGTATGTGCAGTTTTAGTGCATGCACACTGTTTGCAAATGTTCCAAATGTTTCCGGGCACATGCTAAAACCATGTGTCCCAATAAAATGTACCCAAAACCTTACTTAATGTCTGTAAACATCAATACGTTATCAGCTTTACTGGCTAACCACCCTTCTAGACATCTATGTTCCAAATGTTTCCGGGCACATGCTAAAACCACGTGTCCCAATAAAATGTACCCAAAACCTTACTTAATGTCTGTAAACATCAATACGTTATCAGCTTTACTGGCTAACCACCCTTCTAGACATCTAGTGGATTTACTTATCTCGGGTTTTTCTGAGGGTTTCCATACGGGTATTGTACACATGCCTTCTGGGAATCTAGAATGCCCAAACTTGCAGTCAGCACAACAGAATCCCACGGCTGTAAACACACTCATAGCCCAGGAAATTGCAGAGGGGTTTTTACTAGGGCCTTTCCAATCCCCACCATTTACTGCATGGAGAACAATCCCCATTGGGATTGTTACAGAGAAATCCTCCCTCAAACAAATACTGATCCTAGACTCATCAGCGCCCCACACCTCTGCCATCACAAGTCTCAACTCCCTCATACCCTCTGAGGAGTTTACCTTACAGTACGCCACTATTGATCATGCCATTACAGCTATCATTCAAGCAGGTGTAGGAGCTTGGTTAAGTAAGACCGATATTAATGCATTTAAACTACTACCAATCCACCCCACACTTTGGCACCTACATGGCATTAAATGGGAAGGCAGTTACTATTTCTTCTCACGCTTAACCTTTGGCTCAAAGAGTAGCTCAAAACTCTTTGATATGTTTGCAGAGACTCTTTGCTGGTTGTTATGAAACATATCCAGATGTCCCACAGTCATCCATTATCTAGATTACTTTTTGATGGTTGAAGAAAACACCTTTCCCCCAAGAAGCCTCAGGGAAGCAATTAGTCTTTTTGAACAGAAGGCCCGGACGCTATCATCAAATTCCTGGGCATCCAACTAGATTCTGCTTCCATGCAAGCAAGCATACCACAGGACAAAATAGGGAACATTCTCACCTGCATCAATCACTACCTTCAGCTAGGTTCATGCAACCGTAAGGAGTTACAATCCCTATTAGGTTCCTTAAATTTTGCCATGCGCATCATACCACAAGGCCGCGCTTTTATCTCCAGATTACTGTGCCCTTTTCCACACTTCATACATGACGATTGATTGACCCTAGATACCCAAGCCGCAGCAGACCTGCTCATGTTGTGAAATTTCTTTACCACATGGAATGGTAGAAGCATGTTCCTCCCAGGGTTGTCTGAGACTTCACCAACCATATGGTCAGACGCTGCGTCTACCACGGGTTTTGCAGCAATCTATGGGAACTAATGGCTTTGGGGTAGCTGGCCTGCGGAAGACCATGATTTGGAAGGTTTTTCCACTACCTCAGCTCTTTTTGAGAGATACCCCATTGTGGCGGCTGCTGTGGCATGGGGTTATTTATGGTCAGTTCGTTGTTACTCAGACAACCAAGCCACGTGCCATATTATCATCAAGGGCCGCTCATCATCTTTAACGATCATGAGATTTATCAGGAAACTAACCTGGTTGGTGGCATTTCACCAATTCTTTTTAGTTTGTTTTCATGTATCTGGTGTTTGTAATATCGCTGCTGACAATTTGTCTCGATTTAAATTCCAGGCATTTCATCAAGCACTTCCTACAACTGCTCAAGCAGCCACAGCCACCCCATTGTTCCAGAATCTAATGATGGATTAGATATACTCATGCAACATAGCAGGAAATTATCCCAACTAGCACTCTCGTCCAACACTCGCAGGACATAACAGAGCCTTCACCTTGTTCAAAAGATTCCTGTTGGAACACAACATCTCTCACCCTTTTATCATGTCAATTGTACTAGGCTTTGCTTCTTTTTGCCATCTTAAACTTAAACTGTCCCACAACACCATCAAATTATATCTGACAGGCATTCAACATCACATGCTAACCTTATTGCCTAACAACCATAGCTTCATGTCATCATACCAGATAAAAAAACCTACTCAGAAATATACAGAAATCCATTCCCCCATGATCTTCACAAAGGTTACCAATAGACAATCACCTTTTCCAATCCTTATCCAACCTATTATATTTAAAACTGTTTAATTCCAGTACAAACAAAGTAATCAAAACAACCATGCACATAGCTTTCTACGGTTTTCTCAGGCCACTAGAATTTACCACTATCACCATAACTCAGACAACTCCTTGTCTAAAACGATCTCACCTACACGATCACTACCAACTGGCTCTACCACATTCAAAAACGAGTCAACATGCACCACCAGTGGAGATAGCATACTATCCTACCCACAATAAATGGTGCCCGATTGCGGTTCTAGACTCCTACCTTCAGAACACCAACTTACAACCGTCACAGCCATTCTTCTTCTTACACGGCTCAATACTTATTACCTCTACCTTCAAAAAACATGTTAGGTCTCTGTTAACCCACCAAGGCCGCAACCCTTCTAACTATTCTGGTCACTCCTTCCAGATAGGGGCGGCCTCCACAACCTCCAGTGCTAACATACCAGTGCACATTATCAAAACACTGGGGCAATGGAAATCCTCTGCCTATACACGGTACATACCCAAACCAGTACAATAGATACGCAATGCATTTAAGAAAATGTCGGGATAATTTGTATATGTTGTTGACTGTATTACATCTTTGATCACTTTTGCCCGCTTTATTTACAGGCCTACTGCATCGTCGGTTCCGGCACACCACAACCGAATTGCTCTTTTATACTATTCTATGCTTAGACTTAGTCCTTACTCCTTATATGGCTATGTGCCGCTATTATCAGGGGAGGGCTGGCAGCCTTAGGCCTGGGGGGCAAAACCAGTCAGCACAACAGTCAAGTGGCCCATTGCCCCACCAAATCAGTGCAATGGTGCCCACCTTTTCCTGGTTTTATAACGGATATTGATGTTATGCTAATCAGTAGTTCTTTGCCATACCCGCTCCTTCACGGCTCTGACTTTCATTGTTGTCAGAGCGCAGGCTGAGAATCTCTGAGCCTGTGCTCTGACTCACTAACTGAGCGTCGGAACCATGAGGGAGAGGCTCTAATCTGACTGCACCTACTGCTGGTGCGCACCAGTGGACCACCAGCGAATCGTTTAAATTGAATAGGCTGGTGTCCCCAACTTGTGAGCTGTGTTGTCCGCGGGGCTCCTCTATTGTGATGGCACCCTACGTGACCGCACAGCGTGCACACACCAACGGCTGGCCCTGCTGACACACACTGATGTTACTACTTAGAAATCCCTCAATATTAATACAGACAGCAGAGTAAACACCAATAAACTGTGGAAACAGAGCTGATCCCCCCTAAATTTATAAAGATTTGCTTACTGGATTTGTTGTAAGATTAAATCATGCCTCCTCCTCTCTCTCTCCCATGTGCTGCTCTGTAGGCTGGTAGGAAGTGAAGAGTAATCACAATCTCCCAGCACAGCTGCACCTGTGGCTGCATGGGGAACAGCTGTATTTGCCGCCCCCATGTGACATCACAATGCCCCACCTATATGAGCTGCCATATGAACGAACGCCAGTGCTGCCCACATTGTGTGTTTACATTAAAAAGCCTGCAGGAACCGGCTATAGACACCAGAACCACTTCATTAAGCTGCAGTCATTCTGGGGACTATAGTGTCCCTTTAATGTGAGGTAAATTATAGAATAGTGTCACTAATAATATACTAGATTGCCTACTTACAACAAGATGAGGATGATGATGGGCTGCAGTTTGGCTCCACTGGTCTGGTGTAGAACAGGATCTCTGGAGGCTGTTTGAAACTGTGGTCACAAAATTCAATGTTCTGGAAGAATTGGAAGCAGCTCTATTTTTTGGGGGCCCCTTACACAGCTCAAGTTCTGGGCCCCTGACGGTGAGTATGCCCACAAGGCCCACTCATAAGTCCACTTATATGTTACACCCACCCATGAGTTCGCTCATGGGGAGTGGAGTGTGTAGGGGATGTGTTATGTGTTATTGTAGAGGATCTTATATGTGTGCTTATTGTATGTAGTGTATAGGGATACCAGTTTGTGCAGGTGATGCAGTGTGTTTGTGTGTAGTGGAAGCAGTGTGTATTTGTGTATAAGGGATGTATTGTGTGTTTCTAGTTGTGTGTAAGGGATGCATTGCGTGAATCTGTGTTTGTATGCATAAGGGATGCAAGGTGTGTGTCTGTAAGTGTGTGCATTGAGTGTGTGTTAGAGATGCATTGTGTTTCTGTGTGTATGTAAGAAAAGCAGTGTGTGTGTAAGGGTTTGCATTGTGTGTTTCTGTGTATGTGTGCAAAGAATGCATTGTCTTTGTGTGTAAGGGTTGCATTGTGTGTGTTTCTGTGTGTAAGGGACGCATGTTGTGTTTTTCTGTGTGTAGGGATGCATTGTGTGTTTCTGTGTATGTATAGGGATGCATTGTGTGTGTGTGTGTGTGCGCATAGTGTGAAAGAGCTCCCTGTCTTGCCCCCTGTCCCTTAGAGCTCTCCCCTGCCCCTTAGTGGTCTCTCCTCTCCCCCACCCTCCCTGTGCTCTTCTCATCCACCCTCCGTGTGTTCTCTTCACCTCCCCCCTCCCTGTGCTCTTCTTATCCGCTCTCATCCCTGTGTCCTCCTCACCTCCCCCCTCCCTGTGTTCTTCTTATCCGCTCTCCTCCCTGTGTCCTCCTCACCCTCCCTCCTCCCTGTGTTCTCCTCACCACCCACCCTCCCTGTGTTCTTCTCAGTCCCCTTTCTCCTCATCTCCCCTTCTCCTCACTTACTCTCCCCCTCCTCCTTGTGTGTTCTTCTCTACTCCCCCCTTGTTCTGCTTACCCCCTTCTTCTTACTTACCCCTGTTTCTTCACCTTCTCTCCCTCCTTCACCTCCCTTCACCTCCTCCTCTACCTCTCTCCCCCTTCACCTCTCTCTCTTTTCCCTTCCTCTTTTCACCTCTCCTCCCTCACCTCTCCTCCCCTTCACCTCCTCCTCCCCTTTCACTCCTCCCCTCCTCCTCCTCCACCTCCCCTCCTTCTCCCCCTTCCCTCACTCTCTCCCCCTTCACCTCTCCTCCCTCCCCTTCACCTCCTCCTCCCTTCACCTCTCCTCCCCCTCCCTCCCCTTCACCCCTCCTCCTACTTTCACCTCTCCTCCTCCCCTTTTCACCTCCCCTTCACCTCTCCTCCCTTCACCCCTCTCCTCCCTCCCTTCCTCTCCTCCCCTCCTTCTCCTCCCTTACTCTCCTCCCCCTACTTCCCCTCTCCTCTCCTCCTCTCCTTTTTCTCTCCCTCCCCCTTCACCTCTCCCTCCCTTCTCCTCCCTTCACATCTCCTTCCTCTCATCCCTCAGTGGCCTCCCCTTCACCTCTCCTCCCCTCCCCTGTAGCGTGGCCGCTCTGGTCCGCGGTGCCCGGCCGGACTGATGATGTGCACTTCCTGTCAGTCCGACCGGTTACAGGAAACAGAAACTCCGCGCGGAACAGGAGTTTCTGTTTCCTGTAATCAGTCGGACTGACAGGAAGTGCACACTCCTTCCTATCAGTCCGGCCGGGCACCGCGGACAGCAGAGCAGCTCGGCCACGCTACAGGGGAGGGCAAGGTAGGAGAGGAGCAGCCGCAGCCGCCTGAGGCTCTTATCAGAGCGCTCAGGCGGCTGCAGCATTTAAGGGGGCGGCCCTGCAGCGGCCGGTCCTAGCAGAATTTAGGGCGCCTGGGGGGCAATTGCCTCCCTGCCCCCCAGCCCAGCCCGCCCCTGCCTATTATATATAAATGTATATGTATATATACTGTGGCAGTGTGAGGGAACACTGCTATATTAGCCTCAGAATGGCACTTTCAGTGTTCCCTGACTAGAGGCGGTTAAAAATCAGGTTGCTCTAGTCTAGTACATCAATTAGGGAGCTGCATAAACCCTATGCAGAGGGAAATCAGTTTTATCTGTGAAGAGCTGGGGCGGAGACAAAGAGATTCTGAGTCAAAAAGACTGCTGAAACTGTGGGGGGGGAGGGGGGTATTTTGCAAGCCTTTATTTTTGTTTGTTAAACTACTGGGGTCAGCTTAGCTGCCCTGTAGCATAGAAAGGGTACTCTATGTTAGTCTCCAGTGTGTAGGAGTTTATTTTGGTTTCATGTTTTGCTGTGGCTCAATTGGGGCCTGCTTGCTAAATAAAGCTTTCCTCATATTGGAAGAAAGAACTGTTATTTATGACCCAAGACCCGGCCAGCCTGCTACAAAATATATATAAATATATATATATATATATCTCTAAAATGACCGCACTACAAGGACTTTGTGGGTAGACAACCCACGGTATTCAAATAAATAGCGACGGTACAAACCCACGGTTTGTGTGTGTATGTATGTATATATATATAAATAAATAACAAGGGTTCGCGACTTTATAGAGATTTTCAAATTATATACATATACAGTGGGTTTGTACCGTCTCTATTTATGTGAAAACCATGGGTTGTCTGCTTTTATGGTATGCAATGATGGGGTTAATTTTCATTCCTGTGCTACCATACGGTCTCAAAGGCAACATAGGCACAGAAAACATGGAAAAGGGGAAAGCCCTACATTTGGCCACTGTAATTTAAAAAAACAAACCATAAAACCTGTACATGGGGGGTAGTGTTGTACTCATGAGTCCTTTCTGAATACAAATATGTGTATTTTATTTCAGTAAAAGCCAACAGTATTATGACATTCACCGTTAAAATGTCATGCAGAACTTGAAAAATAACATTTCTTAATTTCTCATATTTTTTTTAGATTTTATTCATATTAAATTATGTTTCATATAGGAATATTTGTTAGGAAATGAAAGCCCTGTTTCTCCTGAACAAAATGATATATAATAAGTGTGGATGCATTGAATATGAAAGAGGTGAGATACGGTTAAACCACATATAGCGCAAATTTTAGGTTTTGTTTACTTTTTGTTTTGATGGAAAAACTAATAACGCTAATTTTGGCCAGGGTTTGTGACTAAGTGGCTATTAAAAAAGACTGGAAATACCCCATTTTGAATACTTCGGGTTATCTACTGTAGAAAATGGTATGCCATGATTGGGGTATTTCTCATTACTGGGCTGCCATACAGTCTCAAATGCACTACAACCAATGTGGCAAATTTCAATGTGTAAAAAACGAAATGGACAACCCTAAATTTGACGCTGTAACTTTCCAAAACCCCATAAAACCTGTACATGCGGAGTATGGTTTTACTCATAAGACATTGTTGAACACAAATATGTTTTAGAGCAGTAAATATATAATGACGATGAATGAGATTTTCATATACAGACATTATAGCTATACTCGGGATAATTGTTATGTAAATATGTACATTATTTTTTCTGTTTGAATTTTCTTTTTGTTGTGGTGACTTATTTCATCTGAAGCGCTATATTAAAAGTAGTTTTATTTTTAGAAACACCTAGCCTAATCGGACATTTGCCACTCATTTATTCAATAGTGACTGGTCACTCTAGGGGTGCCCCCCGATTCAGGAGGTTAATAATTACATTACCTTTCATAAACCCTAGCTTTTTTGGGGGGGATGCTTGTAATATAAGCCCTACCCCGAAAATAAGCCCTATCGCTAGTTTGCTAATCTATGTTCGGGAAATTTTCCCCAAACGTAGATTTGCGGATTCCATTAGCGAGTAAGCTAATCTATGTTCGGGAAAGATTCCCCGAAAATAGATTTGCGGCATTCCATGCACTTTTGAATTGGTCTATGTTCGGGGGGATTCTCCCAAACGTAGACCTGCTTTTTAGCACATGCTTGAAACAGTTTTTGAAACAGTCCCCGAAATAAGACATCTCCTATAAATAAGCCCATGTGTGTTTTTCATGGGGAAAAATTACCTGGTCTTATTTTCGGTTAAACACAGTATATAAATTCTCATTTATTATTTTTTTTAAAAAAGCAGTATAATGGGAAAAAAATATATATCATGTGCATAATATGTCCAGCTTAGGAAACGTTATTCAAAATCAATTAATTTATGTGTCTTGATTTACAGAGTACATAATATGTGTAGGATTTCAGTTTAATTTTAAAGTTACATGTCACAAAATACAAAACTTTAGAAGTTGGTATGTTTGTCTTGTAAGTTTAATCGCCATCACAGAAAACAAAATTGCCACACAAAAGTATATATATAAAGTAGACATTACAGGCTATTTACCTAAGGTTATTTTAAAGCGTTTTACATTTCATCACAGACTTCTGCTAAATATTGGAGTAGAATGAAGATTATGCTAGCTTTTGTGTACTAATAATCTTAATTTTAGTAATGACAGGAGGCTTCATATTTTGCATAATCTCTCTTTACTAGCTCCACACAGCAGCAAAGAAACATATAGAAAAAAGAGCCAATCACAAGAGAGTAGGATAAGGCATAGTGACCTCATCATTTCCTCTTTCAGAAAGCAACATCAAGCCGAAGTACAACATATAACAAGCAATCACAATAACTCCTAAGTCCAACATAGAAGGAGCAATTTTCCCTGTGAATTCCACCCAAATAACAAAAAGTGTTCAGAGATTAATCAAATCCGAAGGATGAAAATTCCATAGAGTTTCTCACAAACAACCAAATGTCTTCAGAGACGAATTATACTTAAAAGAGAATGTTTAGCAGGCTTAGAAGGTTTAGACACAGTCATGAACATGTAAATCCAAGTAACGTACCGTATACATCATCCCATAGAAGAAAATTGTAAATTACAATCTAATAACTGAATAACTAATATGTAGAACTCCAATGAAAATTCCAGATTAATGGAAATACAAACAGCCGGAGGTTGATGTCACTGGATAGTTGGTACATAAGTTTTAGGATCCTTGTCCATTGGGAGACCTCCGACTGGGACACGGGCCGTTGAGCCAACCACACCACCACATAATGGATCAAGGTACTGTTCCAAACATCATTCAGACCGGGAATGCCTAGATGGAGAGATAGCATTGTCGTGTCCCTAGTACCTCACAGCCTGCGATAGTCCGCCGATCTACCAGGAACCCCAGAAAGAGTCCAGGCCACCAGGGTCAGCTGACCCTCCAGGAATAGAAGATGTGGGTTCCCTTAGTGTCCGTGAGACTAGTAGGATATGAATGTAGGAGGAGGAGATCCTCACCAGCTAGTCTTGTGAGGTCCGGGAAACGAGCTTGATTCTGTCATGGCGGGACGAGCAAGGCTGTGTTATCTGCTGAACAATGAGATGATGGAGAATTTTCGCAATCATTGCAAAGGAGGCAAAAGCATACGTCCCCCCGGAAGGCCCAGTTGGCAGGATTGCAAACCCCATTGTGCACCATTGTGCATTGTGCCGATTGAAGAACACCGCATTCTGGCCGTCCCTCTGATATGTGTCTCTCCCGGGAGATAGGCCGACCTTGGGGTTCTGCGAGGAAGGCAGGGATCAAAGATGCCTTTCATTGATGTCTTCTAGAGGATGGGATTTAGTTCCGTCCAGATGATTGATACACCTACCTGTTGATGCTCTGTCCATCCGGAGTAGGATGCAACAGATGGAGTACCCCTTTACCAGTCTGCACATAGTGAAGTACAGCATGAAGAATTCTAGGTCCGTAACGTGAATTAAGAATTCCTGAGTTGTGTACCTATTTTCGTGTGTGTGTTTTTGCAGGTTGTCCTCACAGCCCCACAAGCTGATATCCGACTCCTGAACGGAGTCCTGACAAACATAGGGGGTCTGCCTGAGTGAACCCTGACTGCCTGTCCTGGGAACGTAGCAAGATTGGGTAGATGGCCCGGATAGAGGAGGACAGTATCCCACGATCCGGGTGAGTGCATGTAGGGTCACGGTGTTGCAGTGAAGGGCCGTGTGAAGATTCCTTGAGGATAGAGGAGACCTACGAAGGGAAGAACTTCATGACTTAATCGCTTATGAATCCTAAGAAGTGGATTGTCGAAATATGACGATTTCAGATGGACCATGGAGAATCTCGAGTGTTGGCGCAGTCTTGAGTTCCCTAAATCGTCCGTAGGAGATTGTCCAGGAAGATAACGTTACGTCTTTCTCATATGTAATTGATCACTGGTTTCGGTAGTTTCAGTAAGCCCCGCAGGGATCCGAGCTGAGGGCCAGGGGAAGAGCCGAGGTTGATAGTGTCACAGGGGACCTAGATAACGTTGTCAAGGGGGATGGAAAAAGATCACCATGACGTGTCTTCATATCCAGATTTGTCAGGCCAGTCGTCCATGCAAAATATTCTGTATTAGGTTTAAATGCCTTCCGCCTAGATACGATCGGAACTCCTGTAGGTGGAGTAAAAAGTACTGTTGATGGTACCTTGGAGGTGTTAACCTGAGGAAAACGGTATCTAAAGCATCTGCGCGTTATGTGTTTTCTGTCCGATCGTCTGGAGCACGAGAGGTTGACTCTCGCTCCTCCCGGTTAATAGAGTTAGCAATAGCGGGTACGTGATCAGATGTCCTGAAGTGGTTACGAAAATTGTTATAAGTTCCCTCGGGAAAAATGTGCCTTGTGCCAGGGGGTCCCAATAATTTTTTCACCGAGATCCGCCAACCATCCGTCAATACGGAGGAGTACTGCTATGCGCGTCCAACAGGAGAGGCGAACACTGGAATTTCTGACGAAACGCACACATCTCTGAGTCCATTAACGAATATCAGGAGCCCATTCCCGGACTGTGTTGGTGTTTTCCGGTATTTTACACCTGCTAGCGTCCAGCAGTTGGGTGTCCCTGAGACCTCTCCTGGCTCCCTTGCGGAGTTGCGATTGTCCATCATCCGCTGGTTAAACGTGGCCATCTGTGTCACTCTGTCCAGGAGGGAAGGGCATGGGTCGTCCAACCCCAAGCGTTTATGGACATCTTATCTAGAGGTTACAAAGCCACAGGTGCATAAAGTAGCCAGGTGTTATCGTGATATGGGATACCCCTGTAGAAGGCACAACCAGTAGACAGGCACAGGATGCAGGGCAAACAGATCCGCTACCATAGTAGGTGGTGTTCACAAAAACCCCAGCAGGGTTGTACTCTGAACAGTGGCCAAATAAATAGACTAGGGCTCACCCAGTAAATAGAGGTTGCAACAGCATGCCTCCACTCAGCAGCACAGTGCAGCACACTTATTGTAGGGCCTCACAATAGGAACTCCCCGTACTCCGACCGAGTACCTTCCGTTGATGGACGCTTCCTAGCCTGCGCCGAGGACACCACAACCACTGCAGACTCCACAACTGCCGTAGCTTAACTGGAGTCTTGCCGTCTTCTGTCCACCCTGGATCAGCTTCTGTCCTCCAGGACCGTGTGGGGAAGACCTCTCCTCCAGGACAGCATATCCGGAACAAGCAAAAGAGCTAAGTGATTAAAGCTCAGGGGAATTTGCAGAGCATAGCAATCCCCAGTGTGAGTATAGCTGTACCCTCCAATCACGAGACAAGACTACTGGTTGAGGGTCAAGAAGAACTGACTCCAATGAGTGTGTATTCCTGCTTATATACAAGTTTCCCAGCAAGGTTACCACCCACGTGGACCTTGTGGGGCACTGAAACTGTAAACTTAGCAACCAATCAACAACGTACAATGCAGTTAAACACTCCCCTTCATTCCAGCAAAATCAACCCCTCTGCCTGTGATATAATTACTGTACACAATGGGATAATGTAATTATCACAGGCAGGAAAATGCAGCTTTTATACAATTCTTAGAACTTTAAAAGTATACATGCAATATTAATAAGTTACATATTCCACTCAGCATACTTCAAATATAAACATATCCAAAAATCAGGCAATTCCCTCCAGTGGTTTAAAAGTCCCATGGACGTCTCTCTTTGACCGACCGCACGAACATTTTCATGCCCAAAACAGTTCCAGAGAATCAGGCTGTGCGGGCGGTCTATTTCCCATGTTAAAGTCAGTTCAAACAGACGAACGACAACCATTCGCATTGTCGAATTAACTGTAGGATTACGTTCGAATTGTCGAATGCATTGAAGTCTGGAGAAGGTAAAACTGAAGCTAAATTAAAATGGCTGCTGCCACGTGTTTGACTGTACAAACGGCGGCCACCCAGCGGTCGGCAATTAACCTAGAGCAGCCTCCCAGCCTGGGAAGTAAATAAGCCGCACGCTTCCACTAATGTGTGGTCCGCCTGTACAGTACTTTGTTCAGTAAGCCCCATTTACTGAACCAAGTGAGAAAAAGCCATTAACACAGTCTGGGCACATAGTCTTAAAGGGGCATTGTTCCCAAAAGTCCCAATATGTCTATATAATGTGCTTAAAGGGTCAGTACTAGTCCAATAAAAGTCCATAAGCCCAACTAGCATTTTTAAAGGGCCATACACCCCAGGGCCATAGTCACAGGGGAGGAGGCTGGCAAGCAGGCCTCTCCAGGACCAAGTGGCGAAAGGAAATTCGTCACAGTACAGTATAAAAAAAAACAGCATCCCACTCTTCTAAACCCCAGTCCCCTCCTCTATACAAAATTGCAGTCCCCCATACTAAATCCTCTACTAAACCGCGGCCCCTGTTTAAAAAAACAAAACAATATTTGAAACAAGCAGACTTCACTCACATTGCCGCTGCCAGTATGCAACTCCAGAGTTCAGCATCTGGTATACCACCAGTGGCAACGTACGCACCCTGTGGAGCACATTGGCGTCACGTCTGAATGTGGCGTTGTGGGCCTCCATGCACCTCCAGGTCCATCACTGTCCAGCTGCGCTTGCACCACGTGTAGTGGTAATAAGCATTTTTTTCTGCCTTTTTGACACAGACAATGAAATTGTACTGTATATTTTGCAGACCTTATGTGTGCTCCGGTTTTATAATACTTCATATGTTGCTCAGCTATGTTATCTGAGTACAGCAATACCCCCGTATGTTCCTTTACCAGGTATATGACAACCTTGAAGGGACACATTTGAAACACAGCCATTTAAGTTTTAACTTTTACGCTGGGATCATGGTCCACTTTGGACATTTTGTTAGCAGGCTGTTTTTTCCAATTACCTACAAAGGCATACCATTTCTTAAAGAAGACACCACAGGGTGTTTCAAAAGGCATATTTTGCACTTTAGTGTTGGATCATTTTTTCCCTAGCCTGTACCTTGAAAAGCCGCCTTACCGGCGAAACGCGCGTCAGGGGTTTTTCTGATCTCTCCCATCATCTCACTCCATGCACTCGTAGCAATTACTTTTGGACATCTTTATTTAACTAATATTTATACTAGCTTTTGGTGTTTTGGGAGGGATTGTAGGATCTAGCCACATACCATTTTCGTGGCTCATTTTCTTTTAAGCTCTTTCAGCGCAGCGACACCAGTTTGTGTGTAGCAGATTACATAGTATATTCACTGTGACTACAGCTATTTACATAGTTAGTTAGTTTGGATATTAGAGAGGTGCCCTCGAAGGCACAGATATAAATATAACTGCAAGGTTATGTACATATATATATATATATTTATTCTTCTCTTTTTTCCTTTCTTTATTACCTGCAGTTAGTTCTTCTATCTGGTAGGTGCCCTTGAAGGCACAGTAACTATTTTTTCTATCTATTCCTTCATGGCATAATATTACTGGGGTGATATATTAATAACTAACCAGAGTTGTTGCTCTTACAAGTAAAGGATATATATCCTAACTACAACCGTTCTAATTTGTATATATGAATATTCTATAGAAACTGCAGTTGCAGACAATATATATCTGTTAGAGCTTGACTCAGTGTAACATTATACTCTACACTAACTGTAACATGAGACAAATGTTACAGTAGATCCAATTGATACATTTTTTTAACGACATCTTCACTATATGAAGTGTTGTTTGTCTCTTTTAAATCTTACAATTCTGCACTAATATCTCTTGGTCTCTCGATATGCAAATATTCAGATGTACCGAGAGTGAATGTGCAAATTAACCACTTTTGTATCTTGTTCACTATTAAAGGTTACCTTTTATACTTATACCTACACCCTTTAGGCAGTGTTTCTTTTCTTCCTTTTTTGCAACTACATTTTGTTTAGGGTTAACCCCTTCACTGCCTCCACATTATCTATACATTAGGCTTGTACTTTGCTAAAGTGTAGACGTAATAGGTATTTTTTCCCATTTTTACATTTTTTTTACTTTTTAAACTTTTTTTTACTTCTTCTTTTACTTTTTAAGCTTTTTTTAACTTCTTAAGTTTTTTTTACTGTTAACCCCTAACTAGGCTAACAGTAACCCAATTTCCCCACTAACTTCTACCCACCCTAGCTAAATACATATTTTACAAATATTTAAGTAACTAATTAAATGTATCCCCTGAGGGTTAAAAAAAATAGTAAAATTTGATCACAGTGAAATATTGTGATCTGTATTTTGATAACTGCAGACAGTGATTAACCCCTTAACGCCGTTACGGTGTTCTATGCCATCGTGGCTTTAAAGCCGTTGCGGCGGCATAAAATGCCGTACCGGCTTTCTGCCCCAGGGGATCGCAGCTACTTACCTCCGCTGCGATCCTCTTCTGGAGGGCTGCCAGACCGCCCAGGCAGCCCTCCTCCGGCAAGTGAGGCCCCCGGGGGCCATGTGATCGCTCTCAAAGAGCGATCACATGGCCCCCTATAGCTGGCTATGGATCTGCCTGCAGAGGGACTGTCTGAAATATCAGACAGTCCCCCTGCTGGTGGGAAATGTAAAAAAATTTAATTAGACATGTTTTAAAATAAATTAAATACATTTTTATATATATATATATATATAATATATGTATATATATTATATATATACATATTATATATATATATATAACGTCATACGTTGTGTATTTTAATACTAATATAAGCATATATTAGTATTAAAATACACTTAGAATGACTTTACATATATATATATAATATGTATATATATATTATATATATAATAGATATATACACATATATTATATATATGTATAATTACATTAATAAATAAATAAAATAATAAAATAAATAAATAAAATATTGAAACAAAATTTTATTAAAATTATATATTCATATGTAATTTCATTCTAACTGTATTTTGTTATTAATATATATATATATAGGTAATAAAATACACTTAGAATGACATTCTATATATATCTATCTATATACAAAATACAAATAACCGCAAATATATATATATATAGATAAATACATATAATTACATAAAAGATTACCTTAGTATACACGTAGAATTTAAATACCTATAAATGCATATATATTAAAATTCTACGTGTATATTTAAGTAATCTTTTAACATAATTATGTGATTTAACTAATTAAAATTTGATTGACATCCCTGACAACACAGGGAGAAAGTGCAGAGAATTTAATTTGCAAGCACTATATTTGACCCTGTAACTCTCCAAGACACCATAAAACCTGTACATACTGTTTTACTGTTGGTACTGTTTTACTCGGGAGACTTCGCTGAACTCAAATATTAGTTTTTCAAACTGGTAAATTGTATTACAACGATGATATTTTAAGTAAAAGTGATGTTTTTTGCATTTTTTACAAACAAGCTGCACTTTTATGGACTATATTATTGTTGTAATATGTTTTACTGTTTTAAAACACTAATATTTGTGTTTAGTGAAGTCTCCCGAGAATAACAATACCCCCCATGTACAGGTTTTATTGTGTTTTGGAAAGTTAGAGAGTCACATATAAGGCTTGCATTTCATTTCTTTGACATTGAAATTTGCCCGATTGGTTATGTTGCCTTTGAGAGTGTATGGTAGCCCAGGAATAAGAATTACCCCCATGATGGCATACCATTTGCAAAAGTAGACAACCCAAGGTATTGCAAATGGGGTATGTCCAGTCATTTCTAGTAGCCACTTAGTCACAAACACTGGCCAAATATTTGTTTTTTGCTTTTTTCACACAAAAGCAAATATGAACGCTAACTTTGGCCAGTGTTTGTGACTAAGTGGCTACTAAAAAGACTAAACATACCCCACGTTCAATACCTTGGGTTGTCTACTTTTTCAAATGGTATGCCATTATGGGGGTAATTCTCATTCCTGGGCTACCACACCGTCTCAAAGGTAACATTACTAATCTGGCAAATTTCAATTTGAAAATGGAATGTTCTATATTTGACCCTGTAACTTTCCAAAACACCATAAAACCTGTTAATGGGGGGTACTGTTGTACTCGTGAGACATCGCTGATTACAAATATGGGCATTTTTTTTGCAGTAATACCTAACAGTATTATGACATCCACAGCTAAAATGTCAGACGGAAATTTTCTAAATTTTTAAAAATTGTATTCATAATAAATGATGTTCCATATATGAATAGTTAATGATAAATGAAAGCCCTGTTTCTCCTGAACAAAATTATATATAATAAGTGTGGGTGCACTTAATGTGACAGCGGTGAATTACGGGTGAACAGACATATAGCGCAAATTCCAGTTTTTGTTTACGTTTTGTTTTGATCAGAACGTGTACTATTGACTCCGTCCTGAATGGGTTAAAGGGCAGGGAAGTGTTTACATTTTATTAGAAAGTGTTGATGTTGAATTTTAACTAACCTTTATTTTTTATTTTTTTATTTTTTTTTTTAATACAGAGAAGCAGATCAGGTTTCACTGCAGCAAGTGTGATCGCTCTGACTCTCTGTCAGAGTGATCACATGGGTTGAATCAGTGATACTGCTTGCTGTAGTGTGCCTCAGACACAGAGGCACACTGCAGGAGCATTAACCCCATGATTGCTGCAATTGTGGCAATCTGGGGTTAATTTTAGTATTGGACGGAAATATTCGGTCCTCCGTCCTTATGGGAAGAAAATTTCTGTCCAGTGTCCTTAAGGGGTTAACTAAAATGCGACATTCCTCTTATTAATTTTTGGGCCCGCCTCTGCACTTTTTCTAGTGCCATAATATACTTCTTTCGAACAGGTTCCAAATATTGCACAGAATATTCAAGGTGTGGTCTTACTAGTAATTGTTAAAGAGGCAAATTTATATTTTCATACCTTGAATTAATGCCCCTATTTATTCATGACCATACCTTACTGGCCTTGGCAACCGATTGACATTGCACATTGTTGCCTAATTTGTTGTCTACAGCAATTCCCAAATCCTTCTCGTGTGTTATCCCTAATTCACCACCATTAAGGGTATAAGTTGCTTGTGCATTCTTTAAATTGCATTTTTCTACCTTAAATTCCATCTGCCATTTGAATGCCCAGTCCCCCAATCTGTCGAAATCTTCCTGCAGCAAAATATCCTGCTCACATTGTATTACTTTATAGAGTTTGTCATCTGCAAACATTGAAACTTAGCTTTCAATGCATATTTAAAAGCATTCTAAATGTTCAATGGAAGCATTCCACGAAGAGAAACCTGAGGGACACCACTTACTACTTTTGTCCAGCTTGAAAATTTACCATTAATGACAATTCTCTGTACTCTATCTTTACACCAATGTTTTACCCAAAAGCCAAGAATTTTCATGTAGACCTATTTCTTTTTAGCTTGAACACTAACCTGTTGTGAGAAATCGTAGCAAACTATTCTCTAAAAACAAAACGGCAGTATGGCTTGGATTTGCAATGTTGCATCTGAACAAACCACAAGACTTATATGGAAATGTTTGGCCATAATCCACAGCGCCACATTTGTGCCAATAAGCCACAAATCTCTTAATAGTGCAATGATCACGCTTAAGTTTTCGTGAAATATCTAATGTTTTCATACCTTGTTCAAGGCATTGAACTATTTCACTCTTTTCAGCAGCAGAGAGATCCTTTTTCTTCCTCATATTGCATGAAAATGGTGCTCTGTTTAGTAATGTGGAACATCCTCCTTTAGTAGTTTTTCTTTAAATTGGGCTCTCCTGGCAATCTAATTATCACAGGTGTCCGAGATTGTTTTCAGTGATCAAAAGAGCCCTGAGACACAATGCCATCCATGAGTTAAACTGAAAAACAAAATATTTAATCTTTGTGACACTTAAATAGAATTTACATAATTATATGGAACAGGGTGTAGAATGGCTTTTAAAAAAAAAATCCAGGTTTTGCAATTGCCCATTCAAAGCCCAGATCTCAACCCGATTGAAATGCTGTGGCAGGATACTAAGAGAACTGTGCATAAATGAATATCAGCAAACCTCAATAAACTGAAGCAACTTTGTACAAGAGTGGGCCACAATTCCTCCATAATGATGAGTCTGATAGTTATGCGGAAAACTCTTACTTCAAGCTGTTGCTGCTAAGGGATTTCTACAAGCTGTTGAATCATAAGGTGTACTTCGTTTCACACGCTGCTTCTCTATTTTGACTTTATATTTATTATATCGTGACACAATGTGATGTTATATGTTGTTGTTCATCTGAGGTTGTATTTACCTAATTTTTAGACCAATTTAAGAACAGATGATTGTTAATATGCCTTGATATGTCAAATCATATAATTCAATTAGGGTGTACATTTTTTTTTTTTCCTTCATGACTGTAGCTCAAATTCCAGAACTTGTACAATTTACTCTATCCTTAACAGATTAAGCTATTCACAAATATGTATTTCTCAAAAAGAACTTTCAGAGAACTAGTAGAACGATGTGGTCTTCCATTGGTAGATCTAATGACTTCAAAGGAGAATGCCAAAATTCCAATCTTCAGTTATCTGAACAAAATGGATCATCCAAGTTTTGTCGCTTTTGTATGCTTTTTACATGTTATGGACTGGCTTAAATGTTTCCTCGTATTTCCCTAATATATATATATATATACCATTGTAATCAGAGGCGGCTCTCTAATTAGGTGGTTTAGGCGGCCGCCTAAGTCCTCGCGCTGGCTGGGGCCTTGCGGCCGCCTAAACCACCTGTGTGCAGACTGTGTTGGCTTGCCCGGTATGCTGCAGGGTGTGAGGCCCCTCCTGGCTGCCCGACCAGCCACCACAGACACTGGTCTGCAGCTCCACAGTGAGCAGAGCTGCAGACCATGTGTCTTGCGAGAATTGGCCAATTACCACGGCAACGCTCTGATGGTCTCATGAGATTACATGGTCTGCAGAGCTGCAGACTGGAAGTAATGGCCAGCGGACCACCAGGTATGTTCTCTCTCACATCTTCCCCCTCCCTTAGCATCACCCCCCAACACCCTCAGCATCACCCTCCTCAACATCACCCCCCACCACCCTCAGCATCACCCTACCACCACCCTCAGCATCACCACCCTCAGCATCACCCCCACCACCCTCAGCGCTGACCCCCCCACCACCCTCAGCATCACCCCTCACCACCCTCCAGCATCACCCCTCACCACTCAGCATCCCCCTCACCACCCTCAGCATCCCCCTCACCACCCTCAGCATCACCCTCCCTCACCACTCTCAGCATCACCCTCCCTCACCACCCTCCACATCACCATCACCCCCTCCCTTAGAATCACCCTCCCTCACCATCAACCCCCTCTCCCTCACCACCAACCCCCTCCCTCACCATCAACCCCCCTCACCATCACCCTCTCACCCATGCCACACCATCACCCCTCCCTCCCACCTTCACCCCTCCCTCCACCATCACCCCCTCACCTTCACCCCCCTCACCATCACACCCCTGCCTCCTGATCACCCCTCACCATCACCCCCTCCCTCCACCATCACCCCCTCCTTCACCATCAGCCCCCTCCTTCACCATCAACCCCCCCCCCTCACCATCAACCCCCACACTCACCATCAACCCCTCTCCCTCACCATCAACCCCCCTCCCTCACCATCAATCAACATCAACCCCCCTCCCTCTCCCAACACCTCCCCTCCTTCTCCCATCACCTCTGTCATGGTAGTTTACCCCTACACGCAGGATTTAGTTCAACAATCGACAGAGCAGATACGACTTACCGGACCTTAGAATGGCCGGACTCGCCGTATAGCAGAGAATAGACCGAGTCAAGAACAAGCTGAGGTCAAGGGAACAAAGAGACAGCGAGAACAAAAACTAGCCAAGATCTGGTACACAGTAGTCAGTAAGCCGGCAAACAAGACAAAACAGGGATAGAGAGATAAACGGAGTCCGATACAAAGCCAAGGTCAAGCACGAAAAATCACAACTGAACACAACAAGCGCTAAAGGGAACTGAAACAGAAACCACGATAGGGCAGTGAGTTAAGGGAGAGGTAAGTATAAATACCCTAACCTTTACTTTGATTGGCCCCTGTCATATCCACGCCCCCAAAATGTGAGTGTCTGGGGAACGTGGGATGACAGGGGCCAATGGGAGCACATTTCATTTTTTGGCTCCCACTGCCCCTTTAAGAGCGTGCCTGAGACGCGCGGCACGCTCTTACAGCTAGGCGGAACACGTGACCACATCTCACGGTCCGTGCCCGCCTGCATTTGGGAGCTGCGTGCGGCGGGAAGTGAGGACCTCGGCCGGCCCCCGGGTAAGGTAAGTACCGCTACAACCTCCCCTTCTTCTCCCATCATGCCCCTCCGTCTCCCATCACCCCCCTCCTTCTCCCATCACCCTCCTCCTTGTCACATCACTCCCCCTCACATCACCCACCTCCCTCTCACCATCACCCCCCCCCCTCTCACCATCACCCCCTCTCCCTCTTACCATCAACCCCCCTCCCTCTTACCATCAACCCCCCTCCCTCTCACCATCACCCTCCCCCCCATACACACAACACACTTCAAGCAGCTACCCCATACACATAGGGTCTCAGACAAAAACGCAAACATGCTCACAGAGACAGTCTCGGGCACATACACAGGTAAACTGTGCATCAATGTGTATATGTGACACTTTTTTGTTAGTGGGGCCTCATGTTTGAGTTTCTCCTAAGGCCTCATAAAGTCTAGAGCCGGCTCTGATTGTAATTGAAAGATTATCCAGGATCAGTCATCCATACTCTCACCCACTCTCAGGGCTTTCCAGAAGTTACAAGGTCTAGATGAAGTGATTTCTCTACATTAGCAATTGAAAGGATGTTTGACAAGGAGAATCTATTTGAAAATAAGGAAGATGCTCCTGCAGTTGGGTGCTATAGTTTTTCTCTCCTTCTTAAAGCTTTTCCTCTACAAATTTTTAAATTTGCTGCAATGGGGTTTTGCTTTGGGTTTGTGTCCTACAGTGCTTTATAGAACATATCTCTGCTATTAGTGCCCATTTCTAATTTGCATTCTAACCTTCTGTTAATTCAATTCAGGGGAGATTAATCACTCCCTTTAGGGGTATTACATTATTTTTTTAATTTTTTTTTGTTCTTTGTACCTTTTCTTTTGAACCACTACAAACATTTTTGCTGAAACGGCTCTCTTAAAGCCACATTCTTAAGATATAACTTTTGCCAGAAGAATTGGTGAGATCCAAGCTTTCTTGTAAGGAATCTTTTTACCGATTTTTGACATAGTTGCGTTTTATCCTTGATTTACCTCTGAAATTTCACCATGAGATTTTCTTTTCCGATTAAAAAGAAAAAATTTCAGTTGTAATCCTCAGACATATTGTGTACATAACTGGTTTCGGTTACTCAAAAATTCAGGCTGCTTATATCAGTACTGATATTGGCAAAGGAAATTCTAAATGAATAAATGAAAAAAGTGGTTTGTTGCCATCCACTGGCTATTTTCAGTATGACATGCTGATATCTGTTACACTGAAAATGGTATGCTCAATGGATTGCAATAGGTGTTGGGCAACTGACAAAGCTTAGCACCAATTAAAATTGCATTGAGTCTTTGAGGACCAAAGTTAGTGATATAATCACTGTGACTGAGCTTTTTCATTCAGTTGCACTGTTTATATGGAGTTAAAGGTCTGTATGTAGTTCTCCCTTTCAGCACTGCATGCAGCTCATCAAAAAGTCTATGGACTCTAAATATAGCCCCAGCAAACCTTTAGGGTCAAATTTCATTTTGTATTGCTAAAGAAAAATATTCTTAGAATTTTATATAATTCAAACAATTGTATCATATTCTGGTGGTATCTTAATTTATACTGCATATTCTGTTGTTCATGCTAACTTAAATCAGTTAATTTATCGGAAATAAGGTAACTATGAATTAACTTTTCTCTCTCCCTCTCCCCCAGTGTGAAGACGATGGGCAATTGTTCTTTAGCCTTGATGATGGGAATACCAAATTCACAGATTTGATTCAACTTGTTGAGTTTTATCAGCTGAACAAAGGAATTCTGCCATGCAAGCTCAAACACCATTGCATCAGAGTGGCCTTATGACCATGTACAAGACTGGTTTATGATGGAAACGTTGACAATGGGTGGACTTGGTTTTAATGTGAGGGGGAAATCGTGTGTTCATACATGCACCTTGTGACTCTGGGTTAATCAACTGGCTGTTTTTAGAATTGACCTGGGAAAGAAATGCCATATATTGGCATCCTCCAATTAAATGTGATTGTATGCAAATGTATAAAACATGCAAATTGCCTGAAATCTTTTTAGACTGTGCTGTTCACCAGAAACCAGCATTGAATTATAATCCTGGGATATGTTTTGATAGTTATGGGGGGGTTGTATAAAGACTGGAGTAATCTTGACAATTGAGACTGGTTTGTTTACTTTATTTTTTTCTATTGAAATACATTTTGCACTCATGTTTTTTTTGTTTTTGTTTCCTTTTTAAATATAGATTACAACCTTTTAAAGAGCTGGTGTGGCATTTGTATTCATGCAACAGATTGCTTACTGTGATAAATTAAATACTACAACTTTAAAGCCTCATTGGAAAATAATTGACAGCATTCAGAAAATGTTTTCTGCTTTTGTCACCTACATACATCTATTGAGAGTTCTTCTGGGGCACTCTTCCAGTATGCCTAACAATAAACACAATGGCTGTTAAATGTCTGCCCTAATGAGATTGAAAGTCTGTAAATAACAATGTTTTAATTTTTGCCTAAAATTTCTTTATACCTTAGTCAGCATGCCTTGTTGATTGTGAAGAATTTACCGTGAGACTACAACATAAGGCCTAAATGACTGTGCTAGTTAATTGCAGGCTTCAGTTTATGAAAATTACTCCATGTAATTTGTTCTGTGACTTTGTCCCTTTGTATGTTTGTTTTTTTGTTTTGTTTTGTTTTGTTTTGTGGGTTTTTTCAGAAAAACTCTGCAAATACTACTACCGGTAGAAGAGGGTTGTTTTTCCCAATGGTGTTGCACCTTTTGACAGAAGAAATTTGCGTAGAATAAAATCTATATTAATTCGGGATTACTCATTACAAACCCTCCACAAAGTATTGGTATCACATATAAACTCTGAATTGCAGCTACACTGTAATATATACTGTAAGGTATACTCTGAGCACCAATACCAATTTAATATTTAGCCCTGATTGATATGCAAATTTGTGCATGCTCAAATGTTTACTTTTTGCACACAAAAAATGTTTTACAGATTGCTGCACCATAAGTCCTTAGAGCCCCCTCCCCCCATGCCAGAAAGACTTCCTTATCAATGTCACCGGGTGAGCTGCTTGAAATTCACAAACTGGCTGCAGGTAGTGATATCCTTACTATATGTCTCTGTTGGTATCCTGTCCTGAACTACAAAGCAATCTGTATTAGAGGATCCTTCAATGACTGAGCTGTGCATACATTTGATACGGAAACAAATACTGCAGAATTTTGCAAAAAAAAATTTAAAACACAAAAACTCAATATACACCATTTCAATGAGACTAAAATAGCATTGATGCCCAGAGTGTAGATTTAAATAGTTGAATGCATTCTGTCATAATTACCTTATTTTGCTTTAATTCCTGCATGTACAATGAGGAAAAAAAAAAATATATATATATATATATATTTTTTTTTTTATATATATTTGTGTTCAGGGTACAGAAAGCCGCAATGACAGTATATAACGTATGCCATATAACTAAATGAAAAATATAAACAGTCGGTTGTACTGGAAGTAGTTGTGGCTGCTCCAATGCGGAAGGAGTGTCCTGAGTAGTGGGATGGATTAAGGCTTAACCTTGCCAATAATACTCTAATATAGAGCATAAATTTACTATTGGTGAGAGCATTGCCATGTAAGGTAAAGAAAAGTTGGTCGGGGGAACTTGGAACAATGGTTAGGAATTTATCTAGTACTTGTACCGGGCACCCTTTGTTGCCGGTAGGGTAATATGGGATCTTTACCAGTTGATTTTTTTTTTTTTTTGGTGTGGTTTTAGTGTGGTTGAGGGATAGCATGTAGTGATCTTGTATTTTTACAATCTGGGATCTCTTAATGTTGTCTTGGGATGTGATGTTTGTAGTGGTAAACTTTTCGGGTCTGAGGAACCCATTGAAAGCTAAGTAGTAGTAGCGGGTTTAATGACTTGATTAGTGTGTGATTCGAAAGGGGTTGTATCCATGAGGTCCGATAATGATTGGAAGAATTGACTATGAATAGGTGATCTAGAAGATGGTGGTGTGGGGTTTGAATTTTTAATGCCTTTTAGTATGGTTTTGATTTGATAAGATAAGAAAAAAGGAGAGAATGGCAATGAGATTATCTACATATGGCAGACAGAAAATGAGGGGGTAACCCTAAATAGTAGAAATTTCAAGAGAAAGAGATTCTGTCCCTTTAATAAAAATCTAGAAGATACTTTATTGGTCTAATACAAAAGACATTCCTGAATAGACTGCCTCTCTTAATCTAATGTGATACTCGTGGGTGTCCAAAACTAGACAAACCCAAAGGACCACCTATAGGTACTGAGGGCGTATATAAAGGGAGAAAGAGGGATTGTGAGGAAACATTAAACAGAAAATAGTAGTAATAGTAAGTAAGAATATAGAGATATTAGTGTACAGGTTTCAGAATCTACGTGTACACTAGTAGTGGTAGGGTCTGGAGTAGAAAGGAGAGAGATTATCTCCAAGGCCCCACTAAAAACAAACAAACTAATTGCCTCAGTATAGATTGTTCTGCCAGAAATGTCATATTAATAATTGACCACTAGGGGTCACTGTACCCATGGATTCTTCAAGGCTGTTCACTTTGTATATTCGCAAAAAAGTATCTAATGACTGTCAGAATGAAAATAGATACAGTATATTGTCAGAATAGTTGGCAAATGAAGTGAACGAAATGTAGCCTGTCTAAAAGTATAAACAGTATCTGCTAATACTAAGGTGGCAAAAAGAAGTAAAAGCTACATTATTTTCCATTGAATGTTTATTTACAACCTGAAAGTCCAACAAGAATCTGTTATAAACACAGAATGCCCTGTTGTATGACTTCCTAGTATTGTCAGACAAAGCTAATTGTGAAAGGAGTCTGCCATGAGTTAACAGGTCTCCGAATCCAATGTTATGTCCTTGTCACGTATTCATCCGCTTATAGAAAAGTGGTTAATGACATTTACTGTCCACACAGGAAAAGTTGTGCCGAGCAGCAACCTAATCCACAGAAGGGTTAATGCTGAGCAGCAATTATGCAAATGAAACCTGGTAACTGACTTTGGGGTCAAAGGCCGGTTACAGCCTATCAGAACTAAAGGAGGGGTATTTAGGCCCAGTTCTCAGCCTGCTCAGTGCCCTGTCGTGGTTTCCCTTGTGGTTGTCTGAGAGCGCGTTCCTGTTTATAGTTTTCTACCTGGTTTTTGACTTTGGCTTTGTTTATTGACTTCTCTATATTCTGGTATCCTGACTCCTGGCTTTCCTCATCGCTGTGTCCCTTTCTGTGTTCCCTGACCTCGGCTAGTATTTTTGACTATTCTTTGTACGTTAAATCCGGCCATTCTAAGGACCGGTAATACGTTACTTATTTGTCATCCGTGCTGTACAGTTCTATGTGCTGGATCAAACAGTAATCCTGACAGTCCTGCCTTGACAGAGCCGGGGTAGCCACCAGGACTGCCGCCGGTAACGCTTTGTGGAATTCCTGAAATCGAGAGCAAGACAAATGATCGGCTGCTAAGTTCTGAATGCCAGGAATATGCACACATAACAAGAAGAAATGATACTTATCCACCAGCCAAGTCAATTTCCTCAGAAAGCTCATGATGATCAGAGATTTAGAACAACCTTCTCAAATTTATGGCAGGTTGGCTACGTTTTCCGAAAAACATCTCACAGCCTGACCTGACCATGCTGTTACCCATGCTATTGCAGAATCTATAATAGGATACAGCTCGAACAGGGCAGAAATGGTGGAAAAACCTGGTACATTGTACACTTCATTTGGCCAAACCCCCCAAAGCCAATTATCACCAAAAGTAGCCGCAAAGCCTGAGGTGGCAGCTGCGTCTGTAAAAAATAGTAAGGGAGTCAGAGGTAAGTAAAGGAATAAACATGCTTTTCCTATTGAGCAGTCTAGATAAAGGGCAGAGGCAGGATTGAGCAGTCTAGGTATAAAATCCTTGCCCTGCGGGATAATTTTCATGGCAAATTTGAGGGAGCCTAGTAGAGACTGTAATTCTGTACGATTACAAGCTCCATCAGAGAGATATAGATCGATGCTGGATAGGATGCGCTCAATCTTATCTCTTGGCAAACTGGCAAGCATATTAACTGAATCTAGCAAATTAATCGTGTCGGGTCCTTCTGTCTTTTTAGGGGAGACGAGGACCCCCAGGTATTAGAATAGCTGGATCGTAGTTCTCAGGCTATTGGGTGGAAATAAGTTACTCTCAATAGTCAAGAAGTCATCTAAATAATGAATAGCAGTGGGCAATCTACAGACATTGAGCAGTAGCCAGCATAAAGTCTCAGCGAAGGTATCGAAAATCCTGGTGCTGCTTTTTGCACCAAAAATGAGACAAGTGAAAAAATAGTAAGAACCCTGCCACTTAACACAGTGTTAATGACACAAAGAAGAATGGATTGGGAGGCGCTTGAAGGCATTAATGATGTCCGTCTTACTGAGCCATGCACCTTTCCCTGCTGTCATAATTGCGTCAAAGATATTAACAATGGTAGCATACTGAAGGGAGAATTCCTCTGAAGGAATGAGAGAGTTCAGTCTGGGGGTCGTGAAAGAGTGGGGAGCAGAGAGGTCGACAATCAACCTTTGCTTGACTGAACTTTTACCAGAAACAACACCTATAGGGTTAGTTCTCCATACTGAGAATGGTGGGGAACTGAACAGTCCAAGTAGGAAACCTTGATCCAATTCAGTCTGTAACAGATTGTTAACCGCTGTTGGATTGGCAAGGGCAGACAGTAGGTTTTTACATTCTACAATACTGAATGGCATGTATGGAACCCTTCCATGAATCCAGTCCCCAAACAGTCCACTGAGTGTGGTGAGGGATGGTTCTGTAATAAGTTGTCGAAACAAGTCACATTAATTGAGGCTATGTAGGGTTTGGGAAACAATTTATTTGGACACATTGTCTTGGCATGTGCCCTGAAACATAGAGAACACACATGCAATAACAGGCAAGCGCTAAATCCACAGGAACCTACATTAAAAGTTATTGCAAATCTGGGATTTACCCATAAAAACAATATTACGACCAAGCTTGTCCTTAATCACTTTCTCAGGTTTAGCTGAGGAGGTCGGGAAAGGAAAGGTAGCACCCAGCTCCGGGGTATTAGGACATAGGTTCATGAAATGTGAGGATGAAAAGCAAATACCACAAGCTGGGGACCTGAGGCACGCGAAGTGCCTGCAAAACAGCTCCATGTCCAACTGGCTCCAGTCCGTCTGAAAATTGAAGTGAGCCAGGGCTGCAGACGCCTTTGCGGAGAAAGATCTGTTGTAATCATAAAATGATGTGCCTCCATACTTATGCATCAGGTCCACCAACTTGTGTAAATAGGGGTCGAATTTCTCTCTGAGCTCGGGATAAACTGAGCACATCCATGTCCCTTTAAATACCAAAGGCCAGGACGAACTCAGGAATTTATAACTTCCTATTCAACCTGTAGTCCCTAGCCTTCAGTAGGACAGCGATATCGCCATAAGAATATGTCTTGTTCTCCAGAATATCTTGGGAGGCAATCGGCAGCGAAACTAGATTGACATCCTTGTCTTCCAAGATATCATTCCTAATATTTGCTGGTACCATGTGAGCTGGGTTGATAATTTTAGGGTTCTGTAGTGGACCAATACATTTACCAGTCAGGGTGCCTGAGAGACCAGTAGGTTCTGGAGTAACCAATCCAGATGGTGCCACTGGCCTATCATTAGCATCCAAACGTTCCAACCTATCAGTAATCTGTCCCAACGAGGACAAGACTGATGACAGGACGGCCTGGAGGTCGGATGACTGGGCAGCACTGGGTCCTTCGCCAGCACCGGTCTTATCAGTGTTGGTATTGAGTAGTTTATAAAGTTCTGCCTTCCTGGCAGTGGCAGGGTAGGGAATATTCCTGCGCCTTAATTCGGCCGTGATCCATCTCCATGAGATGAAGAGATTGACCTTGGAGGAGTGCTGGGAATTGATAAATCCTCAATAGCTTCTGGTCATTGAGACATGCTAGGATAGGACAAAAAATTCATGAGTTACCAAAGTGAAATGGTGGAAAAATCTGGTACATTGTACACTTCATTTGGCCAAACCCCCCCAAAGCCTGGCTAGCTTATCTAATGCCAAGTGGTGAAAAAATTAACTAATAATGGAGAGGGGAGCCCTACTAATTGCCAAGTGGCATGAGAGGCTCTAGCTATGTGTTGGCCCGAGGGGATTTTGTGGCCACTGAAAATATGGCGGGGTGACTGCCTTTCTGTGACCAGTAAAGCAAAAGATAGCATGGGAATGACAGGGTGATGCTCTCTCTATACCAAGAGGTGATTAACTATGAGGTGGCCGTTGGGCGTGAGTACCTCACAGTATGAGGATGGACGTTGACCTCGAGGGACCACTCAGACTAGGCAAGAAGGCCAGAAAAACTAAATAAGTGAACTCTGAAACCTATCAGCCAGTAGACAAAGTCTTACCCTAGTTTTGGTTGCAGGATGGGGAGGGGGTGGTGGGGGGGGGGAGATGTAACGACCACTGGGTTCACATACCTATCGTATCAGATGGATATAGAGTAGGACTGTTATAACTGGCTGTGTGTTTCTTTAGCTGAATAAGTCTTTTATATATAGATATTTCTTCTTTGGGTTAGAGGCTCGCACTACTAATATATGTCTATATTAATGAAAAGTATTAATACACAATCAGATGTTCTTTATAAAAAATATGCTTTTATTCTACTTCAACAGCAAACAATAATATACTTAACAGATGGCATTTCTTAACGACGTTACAGAGAGTCGTCTTTCTATCAGCAACTCAGGACATCAGAGAGGAGAGCAAAACGGATCCTATGTCCTCTGCCCGTTATAGCCAAAATTACATCACAACGTTTAGTTTAGACTCTTGGCCATATAAGGAAATTCCCCATATACCGCATTCCAGAATCCTTGGTACAGAATAGCAAACCCGATCTGTTCTTTTTAACCCATTAGACAGCCACACCTTAATATGTATTTGAATAGGAACATATAGAATATGCAATATTCTACATTTCCCTCTGTTTATGGTTTATTTATAAACCATAGAAAAATGTTATTTACCTGTCCATTCATACATCATTCGTATCACATTCATATCACAGTCATTGGGTATAAGAAGAGATGTGTTCATAGCTACCCAGTATCTGAGATTCCTTGGAAGTATTGTGTATTACCCTGTTTACAGTTTCCTTTAGTGTATTTTCCTACTGTTTAACCTTTTCATTTACGAGTATATACAGTTTTCTAATTCTCCATTGCATAATTACTTGTAAAACGATACATATTATAGATACACATATAACAATAATAAATTGATGAAATAAAATATTTACAATTGCTGATCCTACAGATGGTTTAGCAAGTGTGTTTGTACTTTTAATTATGTCTTTCCACCAAGAGGAACTAGAAACAATTGACCATTCATTTTCTATCTCCTTTAATTTACCCTGTTCATGTTCAAATTGAATTTCTGTTTCTTTCAACTGTTTCTGTAATGAATATAATAATACCTTGTCTTTCTTAATCTCATCTGCCCACTTTCTCCATGGAAACTCATTTGTTTGTGAAACATTTAATTGAATAGGCATGATATCTATCTCTTGTATAGGACTCTTCGATATATTAACTTGAGTTCCTTGTATATGTATTATTAGTGGACCCCCATTGATGCAATATAACCCTTTCAGTAATGTTTATGAATGTGTACATTCTGAAAATGTAGCTCTTACTAACTCATTATTTGACATAACCTGTACACATACATTGTCTTTTTCTATGGGAGTTACAATTTCATGAGGATTTTTAACTGTTTTAATTTTACCGGAACATGAAGTTTGGTTTGAAAACATGAATGATAAATGGTTTCAACTTGGTTATTTAAACATATTATTTTGGATGCAAAATGTAGACAACTAGAAAGATCTACCCGCTCAAGTTCAGTAATGTTGTTATAAGATACAAAATCAGGATATTGTAATTTATATAATAATAATTGTGTGTTACTAATAGGAATCCCTAACACCAACACTGAAAATAGTGTTTTTCAATACCAGAAATTGGTATTAAAGAAGAACTTATACATATATCATTGTTACATCCCAACCATTTGTTAACCCATAAATCTGTATGATTTTTAGTGAACGCAAACTCCTCAGGTAAACTACGTTTGAGTTCTATAGGAGTAACACCACCTTGTAATGCTTGTGCCATCACCTTAAAATCTGTAGAATATTCAACTTGTATCTCCAAACAAGCTTTTTGGCTACCTGGGATGAATCTGCATTTCTCATAAATGCCAAAGTAGCTTCCTGTAAATGTTGAACAGAGGGTGCAATAACAGAGGCTGTGTTCATAACCATATTTTTCAATATTTGATTTAAACCTCTTTGAATATGCAATCATTTTCCCCCTATTAACCCTACAGTTCCCAAATCATTCTTTAATGTTTGAATATCCATAGAATTGATACTTTCTATAGTACTAAATCCAGCCATAATTCCTTCTACTATATCTCTTTTTTTCCTGTCTGATACTTTACTTCCTCCAAACCAATGTTCTAAGCCTCGTTCCATATTTAAGAAGTTTTCCTTACATTGTGGAAATTTACTTTAAATTTTCCACTGAGAAACATTAAAATGCCAAACTATTGTTGCAAATTTCCCATCTAATATCAAAGGCTTTGATTGAAAAGGATTCAATTGAAAGGGACTTGATAACTTAAAAACCTTATTTTTGCATTCTACCATTCTGGGAGAGAATACATTTACTTTAACATCACCACATCTCTCGATGATTTCTTAACATTATACAACATTGATAGTTTCCACTATCACTGTAGGTAGGATTGTCTAAATAGAAAACAAACATTTCTTCCAACCAATCCACCTTTTCTAGTACACCTCTGTGAATAACCTTTGGCGTTGTATGTGACATACTACCCAAAAACATTCCTTCCCTTTTCCATGTCATTACAGACTCAGGGGGTAAACTTATATGTGTACTACATGTTAATCTAAGTCTTTCCTTTCCTTCCTGGATATCTACAAGACTAGGCTTCGTTATAATATCTTGCATAACATAATCAGTTACTAGAAACATCATGTTAACTCTTACTGTCAACGATTCACTAGATGCTCGTATTTCCCATATCCAAGGTATACCTGGAGTATTGTTTTTTAAGAGGAATTCTGGCTCTAAATGTATAAGCCAATATTGAATTGTATAAAGTACCTCACCACTTCGCCCTCGTGTTGTTACTGAAGTTTGTGCAATCTTCACATACATGTCACCTGACCAATTTACCATTTCCTCTCCATTAACTACAATCATGATATATGCATTTTTTAATTTGTTACGTTCCCATGATCCCGTTTTTACATTATTTTGTACAAATGAACTTTTTGGTCCAACTAAATAAATCATTAGGACCTATTGTAATGTTAAAATTAATAACACTATCTCCTGTGAAATTAATTCGCACATTGCATACTTGTAGATAGCCATCTTTTGTCTCGAAACAAACATGACCTTTTAATACTTGTTCATTGTCTCTCTTTTTTCTAATATTTCCCAATAAGTCATTCTTTAATTCCTGATTGAAAGTTGTCTTGTTCATCTTAAATATAACTATTACAAGAACTGTAGTCATCAATGTTAGCAGGATGCTGATGAACAACTTCTTTCTGCTACACAGTTGTCTTGGCAAACACATCTTCTGTAACCGGCCAATTTCGCCTGTAGGTCTGCTTACAAATTATCTAAAATAAACTAAGAAAAACAAAGCAGTATCAATATATTATCAAATTATGTTGTAGGTTTATACAATTTGCACTGACCTGCATGAACCCAAAAACAATTTTGCCTCCGTTTATTCCGTGAACCATCAAGAGGTCTTTGCACTTGTACCATTGTTTGTCCCATTGTATCTGTTATGTTATAAGGACCTTCCCAGTTTGCCTCCCAAGGTCCAGTTTTCCTAAAAGTTTTTATCATGACCATACCCCCCTTTAAAAACTTTGAAAAATCAGGAGGTGTCATTTTGCACACACGAGTAGCTGCATGTTGAAGAATTTGCTCCAAATTTTCCTTCAGCATTTGCAACCATTTATTTTTAGCAATTGCATCTTTCTGTGGGGTAGACAAATATGGTTCATTAGGAAAATTTAATTGCATTTTCCCACCTGTTATCAATTCAAATGGAGTGTATTGTGTAGCTGAAGACATAGTGCCTCTAATACCCATAAGTACAGCAGGTAGTGCCTGTACCCATGTGTTCCCTTTCTCAAGTAACATTTTTGAAAGTCTAGCTTTCAGTGTTCGATTCATACATTCCACAATCCCAGCAGATTGTGGATGATATGGAACATGGAATCTCTGCTCTATGCCTAGAATAGCAAACAGTGCTTGTATGATTTTCCCTGTGAAATGGGTACCTCTGTCTGACTCTAGAAGCCTAGAAAAACCCCATCTTGAGAAAATGTGTGTCCATAACGCTTCAGCCGTTTTTTGTGAATCATCTTTAGTCAGTGGAATTACTTCTAACCATTTAGAGAATACATCCACAACTACTAACGCATATTTTAATCCATTCTTACCTGTTGGTAATGGCCCAATTAAATCAATTTGTAAAGTAGACCAAGGACCATTTGCAGATGCTATACGTTGTATAGGCGGTTTTTGTCCTTTAGGTCTGGGATTTATTTGTGCACATATCAAACATGATTGCACTACCTGTTGTACAGTCTTTTCCATGTTATCCCAATGCAACTTATCTCTGAGTACCTCTAACAGTTTCTGCTGTCCAATATGACCTAAACTTTCATGATTATATTGTGTAAATAACACTTTTAGATGTTCTGGCATGACCGGACACAGTTCTCCATTTTGGTCATGACACAAAACCCCGTTCTCATGAACAAATGGAGGTTTTGGATCAACCCGAGAAGCCGCAAGGGAAGAATCCTTTGCCTGTTCTTCTGCAAAAGATGGAGGCTGTGTGTTAGTCTTTCTAACAACTGCTACTGACATAGGCTCTGTCTGCAATGCATTTTCACCAGTTAAAGCTGCTCTTTTTGCCAATTTATCAGCTATTTCATTTTCTTCACTAAGTAAATTTTTACCTTTTTGATGGGCAGGAACTTTAACTATAGCATGTAAACATGGTTCTTGAGACCCAATTCCAAATATGGTCTCTAGTGTCTCTTTGTGTGCTAACACTTTATTTGAGGCATCTACGAACCCTCTTCTTTTCCATATAGCCATAATATTTTTCCAAAGCAGGAACGCCGTTCCCGTTAGCAGTCCTGCAGGACCTGCCCTGCTACCTGCACACAGGGGCCATCACACGCTGTGTTCCCTCTCCAGCTGCTCACATCCGCGAGACCAGCGGCTGTCCGGAGCGTTGCCACGGGTTACCATGGCAATGCTCTGCACAGGCGAGTCTCGCGAGAGTTAGAGCTGGAGAGTGTGATGGCCCCTGTGTGCAGCGGCTGCCTCCCTCCACCGGACCACCAGGCGATCTCCCCCCTCCCTGACAAGGTAAGAAGGGGGGGATAAAATAAAAAAAATATATAGACACACACACAAACACATCATCCAGCATGCATACACACACACACATCGTCCAATGCACACACACACACACACACATCGTCCAGCATACACACACATCATCCAGCATACACACACCACCCAACATACACACATACACCATCCAACATACACCATCCAGCACACGCACACATCATCCAGTGCACACACACACACCATCCAGCACACACAAATCATCCAGCGCACACACACACATCATCCAGCATACACACACATCATCCAGCGCACATACACACACACATCATCCAGCATACACACACACACACACACATCATCCAACACACACCATCATCATCCAGTGCGCGCACACACATCATCCAGCGCGCGCGCGCACACACACCATGCAGCATACACACACATCATCCAGCATACACACACATCATCCAGTGCACACACACACACCATCCAGTGCACACACACACACCATCCAGTGCACACACACACACATCATCCAGTGTGCACACACACACACATCATCCAGCATGCACACACACCATCCAGCACACACACACACACCCCATCCAGCATACACACACACTCGCATCATCCAGCATACACACACACACACCATCATCCAGCATACACACACACACCATCATCCAGCATACTCACACACATCATCCAGTGCACACACACACCATCATCATCCAGTGCACACACACACACACCATCCAGTGCATACACACACACACACACCATCCAGCATATACACACAATCATCCAGCATACACACACACAATCATCCAGTGCACACACACATCATCCAGCATACACACACCTTCCAACACACACACACATCATCCAATGCGCACACACACGCATCATCCAGTGCGCACACACACACCATCCAGCATATAAACACACACACACACACACACATCATCCAGCACACACACGCATCATCCAGCATACACACACACACACACATCATCCAGCACACACACACACACACACCATCCACATACACACACATCATCCAACACACACACACACACATCCAGTGCACACACACATCTTCCAACACACACACATCATCCAGTGCACACACATCATCCAGCATACACACACACATCATCCAGCATACACACACACACACACACACACCATCCAGCATACACACACATCTTCCAACACACACACACATCATCCAGTGCACACACACACATCATCCAGTGCACACACATCATCCAGCATACACACACCTTCCAACACACACACAATCATCCAGTGCACACGCACACACACCATCCAGCACACACACATCATCCAGCACACACACACATACACACACACAACCATCCAGCACACACACACCATCCAGCACACACCGACCATCCACACAATAATCATCCAGCACACACCAACCACACACACATCATCCAGCCACACAACACATCATCCAGTGCACACGACACCATCCAGCATAAACACACACACACCCATCCAGCACACACACACACACACACATCATCCAGCACACACCATCCACACACACACACCATCCAGCATACACACACATCATCCAACACACACACACCATCCAGCATACACACACACCATCCAGCACACACACACACACCCCATCCAGCATACACACACACTCGAATCATCCAGCATACACACACACCATCATCCAGCATACACACACATATCATCCAGTGCACACAAACTTCATCCAGCATACACACACACACACACACCATCCAGCATACACAAACACACACACACATCATCCAGTGCGCACACACATCATCCAGCACACATACTGCATTCATTATACACACTCTTCACTCACTACAAACACACTGCATTCACAATACACACTCTGCATTCACTATACACACTCTGCACTCACTATACACACTCTGCACTCACTACAAACACACTACATACACTGCATTCATAATACAGACTCTACACCCACTACAAATACACTGCATTCATTACACACACTGCACTCACTACAAACACTACATTCATTATACACACTCTGCACTCACTACACACACTACATTCATTATACACATTCTGCACTCACTACAAATACACTACGTTCATTATACACACTGCATTCATTATACACACACTGCACTCACAACAAACACACTACATTCATTATACACACTCTGCACTCACTACAAACACACTACATTTATTATACACACTGCACTCACTACAAACACACTACATTTATTATTCATACTCTGCATTCACTACAAACACACTACATTCATTATACACACCCTGCACTGCACTATATGCATAGGAGTGTAATTTTTTTTTTAATGAGGGGAAGGGGGGGGGGCGGGAATCTTGGGTGAGTTCCCACACTTTTTTCCCCAGGACTTGACCCCTGCATATAGCTAAATGTTCTGTTGGTGATCTAACCACATATGAACTATCACTATATATCACTAGGGGACGCCCTTCTTTTTTTCTCAAGTGTTAGTACTGTTTTTAATGCTTCTAGTTTTGCTCTCTGTGCTGACAAATGACCTGGCAATTTATGTTCTACTGAATATCCTCGTTTTGGATACCATATAGCATAACCTGTATAGTACTTCCCATCTGAATAGAATCTGGACCCGTCAACAAACACAGGTTCAGCAGATTCACTTGCTTCCTTTCTGAAAAGAGAAAGAAAATTCTCTTCAACTTCTGCTAAACATTCATGGGGTTTACCCTCATATTGCATTAGTTGTGGAAGTACATACTTTGCCTTATGTTCTAACTTAATTTGCTTTGATGATAGCGCTATTAACCATTGTGAAAATCTCTGATGTGACACACCTGGAATTCCTTTTTCAATAAGTAATTTCAAAGGTGTATGTGGTGTTTGCAGAATTATGTCCACTATGTGTTCAGTTGCCATTACCGTAAAATGTATTCCTACCAAATGTCTGGCACAAATTTCTAACCCTTTTTCCACTGAGGAAAGAATCTTAGAAAAATATCCCACTATTCTCCATATCTCTTGCTGCAAATGTAATAGTACTGCGGAGACAGCCGTCTCTGAAGTATGTACTTGAATTGCAAAAGATGCAGTTGGCTGTATTGTCGCTAAAGCAGGTGCAACCTGTAAGTCTCTTTTAAGTACCTCAAATGCATTCTGATGTTCATCTGTCCATGGTCCAAATGAAGATTCACTATTTTTCAAGAGATCATATAAAGGTTTGGCTTTTTCAGCCAACCCTTCAATGAATTCTCTGGAAAAATTAATTAATCCTAGGAACTGGCGTAAGGCCTTGTGTGAAGTCGGTACAGGAAGAGAAGAAATAGTTTTGATTCTTTCCTGCACTGGCTTCTTGTGTCCTGGACCAATGTGTACACCCAAGTATTGTACTTCTGGTTGCATCAGTGTTACTTTGCATGTATTCAGTTTTAAACCAGAATCCTGCAAAAGGAAAAATAATTAATTTAACAGAATCAGGTGTTCTTCCTCAGTTTCAGTCTGCAAAAGCATATCATCAACATATTGTAACAAGCATTCTTGCCTAGAAAACTTTTGCCAATGCCTGATGAAAATATGTTGGAGAACTCTGAAAACCCTGGGGCAACACAGTAAACACATATTGCTGATTTTGAAATGTAAAAGCAAACTTATATTGACAACTATGCTTCAGTGGTACAGAGAAAAACCCATTACTTACATCTAGTACTGAGTATACCTTAGCCATTGACATCAATCGTGACATCATATCTGGGGTTTTCTGCCACCACATGTGCAGAAGGTGGTGTGAATGTATTTAATGTTCGTAAATCAATTGTTAATCTCCAGGAATTTTAGTCTTTTTTCAATATTGGCCACAGATTATGATTGCATGGACTATTTGCTTTTCTAATTATTCCTCTCTGTTCCAAATCATTAATGACACTTGCAATAGAATCAATTGAATCTGGGGGTAATTTATACTGCCTCTGTGGGAGTGGATCAGGACCTTGAATGTCAATCAGCACATTTTTAAACCTTCCACATTCATTTTTACTTTGTGCCCATAAATCTGGATAACTCTGTACAATCTCTTTAAATTCAAGGTTATCCCTAGTATTAGGCCATTGCATTTCTGTAGACACTACATCTACTGGACAAACAATTCCTAGCTCTCCAGTAGGATCCAATAGCACTGGTTTCCTACCCTTAACATCTTTCCAAGTAGCTTTGTTTCCCAAATCAACAATCCAACCTCTTTTTTGCATAACATCTGTGCCTATGATATTATCAACATTTTTGCAGTACCAGATATCAATTTTTGTTTTTAAACACTGAGGTATTTCCAAAGTAACATTATTTACTAATGTTGCCATAGATCCTCCACTTCTGTCAAATCCTACAATTGTACATATAGGTGCACTTGGTGATAAAGGTAGTTGTAAACTAGTTATACTTAACTGAGCACCTGTATCAACGAGAAATTCTGTGTCAACCTTTTAAAGAACATTTAACATCAAGAACATCCATATAAATTTAATGGAGCCAAAAATTCAAGTGGACGCGGCCTGATTCCTTTAGATTGTCATTGTGAATTTAAAATTTGGTCAGCCTGATTAGACATGTTAGAAATCACACCCTGTCTGTCTCCTGTGTTTGAGGAAGCTACAATTTCTCCCACTTGCCTTATCAGAGGAGTATATGGCGAATCTCTGGTGTTTTCTGTATTAGGATTATTGTGAATAAATCCATTTGATTTGCCATGATCCCTTGATTGTAAATCATAAAAATAATTCCTGCAGTTTCTCTTTATATGACCTGGCTTGTTACAATAGAAACAGACCAGACCAGATTGGAGCTTCTCTCCTCTTTGTCTGAGTTCTAACAGCTGCAGGAGGAGAGGGAGGAGGGGACTTTCTGTATCTGGGTTTGTCCTCTCCCCTTTCTCTCCTAACTGCACAGACAGATTTTTTACAGTTTGTTGTCTGAATTCCCTTCTCACCCTATCTAGAAATGACGCAGCGTCTTCGATATTTTGACATTGGAGAGCGCATGCAAAATGATATCGGATCAAGATATTTAAATTATTTTACAAATGCATTTATCATAGATTTTGGTGTCTGATCATCAGGAATACTCATTAGAAATCTGTATGCACGCTCAAATTTTAAAAGGTAACTGAAGACATCTTCATTTATATTCGGTTTTAATTTTTCTAAAATCTCAATATCCACATGCTCATTTCCTGTTAACCTATCTCGCTCATTCCCATGGACTATTTCACCATCTTCGTCATTGGGGGTACTTATGGGTGGAGTCAGTCTACGTGCAATGTATGTTGGCAGCCATATTTTAAACAATCTTTGTTCATCATTCAAATTATGTTTAGATAAATTAGACTCAAATACGTCTGCATTACCAAAGGCATCCAATTGATGGATTATATGGGGGAATATCTTTGGTAACTTTCATCAGCTGCTCTTGAATTTTTAATTTAAGTTTTGCAGCCTTATCTAACAATTTTCTACGTTGCAAATCAGACTGGGATGATATTTCTGTGACATCAACTGGCTCTGGTATCAAATTATGATCACTCCTTGTAACCACACACAACTGTTTGGCTTCAGTTCTAAGTTTACAAATTAATTCAGATTTAAGATCCAGCTGTTCTCCCAAATCACAAATACTTGCCTGTAGTCTATCACAGTTAGTACATTTCATTTCTGTTACACATACAGATTTCTCTTTAATGTCTGTCTGTGTACTTTTTAAATCTTGCACCTTTACTTGTGCTGGTACTTGCAATTTTGTTGGAGCCACTCCTGTTCTAAGGATCATTGTGTCAAAGGTTTTTACCTTTTTTGTTTTATTTAAACATAACAGTTTATTATCAATAGCTGAATTTGCTTGTTTACATTGCTCATACAAACTTGCCCACAATTGACTATCTGTATAGCATCTATTAAACACAAAATCAAGTTTACTTTTCTCTGCAATATCAGTAAGAAAATCCATTATTACTCACCAGAAAAGTTGCTCTTTAATGCACGACACCGCCTGCTTTTAGTCTGCTTTTTACTCGTACAGCTGCGCAGTTCTGGGCTTGATTCTGGACGCTTGCCAATCTCTGCCACGTGCTTGCTTCTAGACTTCACGTTGTATCTTGTGCTGCTTTCTTTATAACACGTGCTTTTGTCTGTTGTAGAATATAATCTTGGAACAGTCTTTGTGATTTGAAAATCTTTGTCTTCTGATAAACACATACAGCTCTTAACACGGCTTTTAACACGGTTCTTTTTTTCTGTTTCTGGCTGCACACACTTCTATTCAACACAAAGAGTAATTCGATATCCGTCCTCTCTCTGCTCAACTCCCCCCCTGAATAGAAGTTTGTAACACCAGAAAACAGTCTGGCTGGCTCGTCAATGTAATAACTGGCTGTGTTTTTTCTTTAGTTGAATAAGTCTTTTATATATATATATATATATATTTCTTCTTTTGGGTCAGGCTCGCCACAATAATATATGTCTATATTATTGAAAAGTACTAATATGCAATCTGACATTCTTTATAAAAAAATAAGTATTTATTCTACATTCAACAGCAAACAATAATATACTTAACAGATGGTATTTCTTAACGACGTTACAGAGAGTCGTCTTTGTATCAGCAACTCAGGACATCAGAGAGCAGAGCAAAACGGATCGTAGAAGGAAGAGAACGTGGTCCTTTGTCCTTGGCTCTATATAGCCCAAATTACGTCATAACGTTTAGTTTAGACTCTGCCATAGAAGGAAATTCCCTATATAAAGACTACCTCAAATCTCTTATACAGCAAATTCCAGAGACCTCATGGTACAGCATAGCAAACACCATCTGTTCTGTTTAACCCAATAGACAGCCACACCTTAATATGTATTTGAATAGGAACATATCGAATATGCAATATTCTACAGCCTCTGAGCCACAACACAGCTCTAGTAATTGACTGAAATCTAACCTTGTCTTGTATCCAGCACTGGGGGCTGGACGTTATCTGAAACTGCTCCTGTCACTCATAGTTCACCTGTGGCTGATCACCAATTAGCCAGGTATAAGACACAGCCTCTCTGTGAGGGCAGTGTCAGTTCGTTGACTCTAGTTCCATATTGCTGTTTGTGTTCCAGTGTGCTCCTGTTGATTCCTGACCTTGGCTTGTTACTTCGTATATCCTGACTTCTGACATATTCTGACCTCGGCTTTCTTCTCGTTAATCCTGAATTCTGGCACCCTCTGACCTCTGGCTTACCCACAACGATTCTCCTGCTTTATCCGTACCTGTACTGCGACTTGGAGCATTATCCAGCACCGCCCCCGTGCACAGACTCACAGGCCAGTTCTTACCTGACCACCTTGGCCTGTGCTTAATTGCAAGGATGAGCATATCTCCCACTAAGGTAAGCAGTGACACTCTGTATGCTGCATGACTATCACTTTCTTTACCCTTGTTGCTATTTGACACTGCAATGGATACTTTTACTTGTTATTTCTATCTGGATACTTTTTATACCCTGTTATTCGAATGATCCTGGTTACTCATTCGTACATACGAACAGCCGACCACCCAGCCCTTGGCGTGTGCCGCCACTTAACCCCAGTCACCTTTGAAATCACCGAAAAGACCTGACGAACGATCAACCACCCTATGAGCGGAGTGTGCCTATAATTAACCTCCGGGGAGCTGCGGTTTGCGGTTAACCGCTGCCTGATTGACTGGCCTGAGGGTGGCCCCGTTCAGATACAATTAGGCGAATGGAGCACGTACCCCAAATCGACAAAAGGACTACCGAACGACGACAACCTACCATCTGGCGTGTGGCCTCAATTAACATGTGGCTTCTGCAGTTAACCGCAAGTTAAGTACCTCTTTCAAGGTGGGCGCCGTTCGTATGCCGAACACGAGGCGGCAGCCATCTATTGTTGTCGAATGCACTAGCGGGACCTTAGCTCCAAGCTCCTTGAACTAGAATTGGCCAAAGATTTGCACGAACTCCGCCAAGGTGTCCGTTGCCCCATCTATTCGTGCCAAAACCTACAAACAGACTTTGTATTTCGTGACTTTTATACAGGGAGTGCAGAATTATTAGGCAAATGAGTATTTTGACCACATCATCCTCTTTATGCATGTTGTCTTACTCCAAGCTGTATAGGCTCGAAAGCCTACTACCAATTAAGCATATTAGGTGATGTGCATCTCTGTAATGAGAAGGGGTGTGGTCTAATGACATCAACACCCTATATCAGGTGTGCATAATTATTAGGCAACTTCCTTTCCTTTGGCAAAATGGGTCAAAAGAAGTCAACAGGTGCAAGAAGCGTGTGGAAAAACCAAGGCGAAAATAACTGCCCATGAACTGAGAAAAGTCAAGCGTGCAGCTGCCACGATGCCACTTGCCACCAGTTTGGCCATATTTCAGAGCTGCAACATCACTGGAGTGCCCAAAAGCACAAGGTGTGCAATACTCAGAGACATGGCCAAGGTAAGAAAGGCTGAAAGACGACCACCACTGAACAAGACACACAAGCTGAAACGTCAAGACTGGGCCAAGAAATATCTCAAGACTGATTTTTCTAAGGTTTTATGGACTGATGAAATGAGAGTGAGTCTTGATGGGCCAGATGGATGGGCCCGTGGCTGGATTGGTAAAGGGCAGAGAGCTCCAGTCCGACTCAGACGCCAGCAAGGTGGAGGTGGAGTACTGGTTTGGGCTGGTATCATCAAAGATGAGCTTGTGGGGCCTTTTCGGGTTGAGGATGGAGTCAAGCTCAACTCCCAGTCCTACTGCCAGTTCCTGGAAGACACCTTCTTCAAGCAGTGGTACAGGAAGAAGTCTGCATCCTTCAAGAAAAACATGATTTTCATGCAGGACAATGCTCCATCACACGCGTCCAAGTACTCCACAGCGTGGCTGGCAAGAAAGGGTATAAAAGAAGAAAATCTAATGACATGGCCTCCTTGTTCACCTGATCTGAACCCCATTGAGAACCTGTGGTCCATCATCAAATGTGAGATTTACAAGGAGGGAAAACAGTACACCTCTCTGAACAGTGTCTGGGAGGCTGTGGTTGCTGCTGCACGCAATGTTGATGGTGAACAGATCAAAACACTGACAGAATCCATGGATGGCAGGCTTTTGAGTGTCCTTGCAAAGAAAGGTGGCTATATTGGTCACTGATTTGTTTTTGTTTTGTTTTTGAATGTCAGAAATGTATATTTGTGAATGTTGAGATGTTATATTGGTTTCACTGGTAATAATAAATAATTGAAATGGGTATATATTTGTTTTTTGTTAAGTTGCCTAATAATTATGCACAGTAATAGTCACCTGCACACACAGATATCCCCCTAACATAGCTAAACTAAAAACAAACTAAAAACTACTTCCAAAAATATTCAGCTTTGATATTAATGAGTTTTTTGGGTTCATTGAGAACATGGTTGTTGTTCAATAATAAAATTAATCCTCAAAAATACAACTTGCCTAATAATTCTGCACTCCCTGTATACCGTTCGTGAGATCTGAGAGCGATTCGTATATCTTGTGCGCTTAGATCTGAGCTATCCAGAGACTGGTTGAATGGACTATGTTCATATTAAAACCTAAAAGTTATGTATTTTTATGTTATTTTCATGTGGGTGTAAAATGTGGTATTTCTATGCGCTTGGAGATAATTAGGTTAGTGTAACCGTTGAAACCGATTATGTCCAATTCAGGCGGGAACATTTTCAAACGATACACTGTAATGCCATTGGTTGGGACATTGCATTGTCCAGTATCCCATCAGGTCCAAAGGGGGTTGTCCCTGGACCTGATAACTGTATAAATTGCCATTCATGAGTGCCATTAAATTTACTCTCAACTCGCAGCCTTGACTCGTGTTGTAGGGAACAGTGAATCCTAGCTCTACTATAGTGGGATATTTGACACTTGCAAGTTTTGCTGATTGCAGCAACGTTCGTCTCTCCGAGTTCGGGAACCGGGATAACCAAGCGGTCCAACTTTCAGCTAGCCTGGAGGCAACCGTAACAGCTATATTATCACAACGGGATGAAAAGACGACCATCTACATCCAGTTGCTTTTTATTCTAAATGACTGAGTCTTGCAGAAGCTAACTACGATATAGGAGATAAGGAACTCCTAGCCATCAAACGTGCTCTGGAGTGGAGGCATTTTCTAGAAGATCCCCAGAATCCTATAACCATATATACAGATCACTGTAATCTGGAATATCTCACATCTGGTCGTAGACTTCAAGCAATATGGGCTCTGTTTTTTTTCTTGTTTCCTGTTCCACATTACGTATACACCAGATTCCAAGACTGGTAAAGCAGATGACTTATCACATATACCTTGCCCAACAAATAATCCAGCAGAAACTCCAGGAACCATACTCCAAGAAGGAAATTTTTTGACAACCCAGTCTCTATTACTGAAGAAGATAAAGAAGATGTCTCATGATATCACGATACGTAATCCTCCTTTATGTCTACTAACCAACAATCAATTCTACGTCCCGGAATCAGTCAGATCTGAAGTCCTGCAATAATGTCATGACTCAACGATGGCCGGTCATGGAGGACAAAAACAAACCTATGATCTAGTGCAAAGAACTTTCTGGTGGCCTTCCGTGCAAAAAAACGTACATGACTATGTCAAAGCATATGCTCCCGTTCCAAAGAACCTCCTACTCGTCCTGTTGGTGTGCTACAACCTCTTCCCATTCCTTCTTGTCCCTGATCTCAAATCTCTGTCGACTTTATTGTCGAGCTACCTGCTTCCCATGAATTTACCACTATAATGGTGGTAGTCGATAGATTAACCAAGATGCTCACTTCATCGCAGCAAAAGGGACCCCCACAACTAAACAAACAGCGGTACTGTTCCATTGACACGTCTTCACATTGCACTGTGTACCTGAATCTATCCTGTCTGACAGAAGTGCTCAGCTCACAGCAAAGGTTTTGGAAAATGTTTTGCAGTCTTCTACAAATCAGTTTGCTTTTCATCCACAGACGAACGGTCAAACAGAACAAATCAGACGTTGGAACAGTACCTCCGATGCTATACCACTCACCTGCAGAAGACTGGTACAGACTCCTATCCACCACAGAGTTCACCTATAATACTCGTCAACATAGTTCTCATCCTATGTCTCCCTTCTATGTGAATTATGGATTTAACCCTGTCATGCTGCCTGATCAACCAATTTCTTGTCCTTTGCCTGATGTTTAACTGTTTACCGGCAACCTCCATAATGGTTTTCTACATGCCCGATCTATCCTGCAGGAGACACGGCGTAAATACAAGAACTATGCCAACAAAAAATTAAGAGTGCTTATAAAGTAGGGCAGAAAGTGGTTATCTACAAAACATCTTTGACTATCCTGTCCAAGTTAGAAGCTGGGTCCAAAGTTCTTAGGTCCATACCTCATAGATGCCATCCTATGTCCTGTGATAATATGATTACAGTTGCTGTGATCCTGTCTTCCATGTGTCATTATTGAAGTCTCATTAACCGGACAGATTCTCCTCCCAAAATCCTCTGCCTCCAGGTCCCATTTAAGTTGACGGTGAAGAGGAATATGAGGTGGAGAGGATTCTTGATTCCCGGGTCCATAAGGGTCATCTCCAATATCTACCTATCATTGGAAAGGTTTTGGCCCAGAAGAAAGGTCATGTGAGCCTTCCGTCCATGTTCATGCACTTCATTTAATACGTTCTTTTCATCTCCACAATCCTAGACGTCCTGCTCCTCTACACCTCTGGAGGATGTGTTTTATGAGGGGGGTATTGTCACGACTTACCTCTGTTCACTCGCTGCTCTGACGGTGGTACACGGGTTGCTCGTGTGCATGCGCAAATGCAGGAGGCGGGCTGCAACCCGTGAATTCCGATTGCGTCACGTCTCCCAGGCAAACAATAAATGCCTGGGAGACATGCGCGATGGTTCTGCGCCACTGGACAGCATGGCTGAATTTTATTAAAGCCGGTACCCACCTACATGTTTACCCAGCAGATTGACGGCCCCATACACCAATAGAGTGTTATGGAGGCTTGTTAAGTAGGTGTGCCTTTTGTATGTCACCCTATTTAAACCTGGAACAGCTGCGCTTTCATTGTTCAGTGGTTCTGTGTTACCTGCGGTCCTGTTATCCTATATACCTGACCTAGGTCTGCCTATTTGTGTTTGAACCTCTGCTGTCTGGATTTTGACCTTTTGGATTGTCTGAACTTGTTTCTGCTTTGCCCCTATTGGATTATACGCATCTGACTTTTGTTTTATTATTTTCTAACAATACATATACTGCATCCCTGAGTTCTATACAAGTTGTGATTGACATCCTTTTCTAATCAGATGCACACTCTTACTGACAGACACACACACACACACACACAATGACAAACCCACTGACACACTCTCAATGACAGATACACATCTCACAGATTTGAAACACTCACTAACAGTCACAGACCCACTCTTACTGACTTGACAGATACTCTAAAACACACACTCACTGACAGACACCCACATACTGCCTGACAAACACTGACAGACACACACTCTCAACGATTTGAAACACACACACTGGCAGAGACACACACTGATAGACACACTGGCACACACTCTCATTGATTTTAAACACTCACTGATAGACTCCCTCACTGGCAGACACACAATGTTGTGGGCATTGGGGCTTTAGTGTGGTGGTATAGGGGCAGTATTGTTGGAAATTGGTGCAGTATTGTCTTGGAACAAGTACAGTATTGTGGTGGTAGAGGTTTTAGAGTTGAGAGGGGTAAAAACAGTATTGTGTGGAGTTGGAGCTTTAGTGAGCGATAGGAGCAGTATTGTGGCGGCTTGTGGCAGTACTGTCTTGGAACAAGGACAAAATTGTGGGGGTAGAGGCATTAGAGTGGGGGGGTAGATACAGCATTGTGTGGAGTTGGAGCTTTAGTGAGCGATAGGAGCAGTATTGTGGGGGCTTGTGGCAGTACTGTCTTGGAACAAGGACAATATTGTGGGGATAGAGGCATTATAGTGGGGGGCATAATGTTGGATTGGGGCTTTAGTGGGGATAAGGTAGTATTGGGACAGGAGGGACAGTATTGTGAAGATTGGGACTTTAGTATGAGGTAAAGTGCAGTATTGTGGGGGGGGTGGCGTTAAGTTGGGAGGATATGAACAGTATTGTTGGGGATTAGGGCTTTAGTGGGGGGACTGGGGACAGTATTGTGGGCACATACAAACATAGTGACACACACTCAAAAACACTGAGCCACAGAACAAACCATAGACACAATCTCACACACTTGTTTTTAATTAGAGGGGTTTTTGCCACTCAGTCTCCTTACCTTTAGAAGAACTGGAGTGGACCCACAGTCAGGGATGTATTAGCCGCGAGGCAAACAAGGCATTTGCATTAGGTGGCAATTTCCAGGGGGCGGCAAAAAACACTGCCCCCAAATGCCCAGGGCAAAAGCCTTGTTAGCCTGGCGGCTAACAGTTCAGGCAGGCAGTTGTCAGACTAAAAATCCATGCGGCCGGGCGGCACTGGCGAGGGAGCACTTTCCCCTGAGCTCTCTGCTCAACCCCCCTCGCGCGCCGCAGAGTGATGCCAGGAGCTGGAATATGACGTCATATTCTGTCTCCTGGCATTACTCTGCGAAGCGCGAGGGAGCTGAGAGCTCACTAATCAGTGCTCCTTCACCAGCGCCGGACAACTGCCTGCATGTCTGCCTCCCTTCCCAGATGCGGGCAGTGAGGGAGCATACTCACCTGAGCACTTCCTGCTCAGCTCCCTTCGCGCCGCTTAATGAAGCCGGGAGCCGGAATATGGCGTCAGACCGTCTCCAGGCATCACTAAGCGCCGCCAACTCAGCCTGTGCACCCGACCAGCAGCACCACTGGACAGGTAAGCAATCCACTCCAGCTCTCCCAGGGAGGCTGAGTGGATATAAAATAAAAATAATAATTTGGGAGAAATGTGTGTGTGTCTGAGTGAATGTGTGTGTGTGTGTGTCTGAGTGAATGTGAGTGTGTATGTGTCTGTCAGTGTGTGCATCTGTGAGTGTGTGTTCAAGTAATAGTGTGTGTATGTCATTGCTTGTCAGTGTATATGAGAGTGTGTCTGTCAGTGAGTGAGTGTCTTGACAGGAAGGGGTGGTAAAAATTTAAATTGGGGGAGTGGGGATGGGAGGTGCCCGAGCACCGTCCTGCCTAGGGCAGCCCAAATCCTAAATACACCACTGCCCACAGTCCCTTGGTGTCCTCCTGTGGTCTTCTGATAGAGCTCTGATCGATATGTGCAGCTCCCTTGCGCACCCTGTGCCTGAATGACATCACACAGGGTGCGCAAGGGAGCTGGACAGGGAGTACTCATATGGATCAGAGCTCCCCCGCGGACATGTAACTTCCATCAGTGAGTTGTGCGTATCAGACAGGCTAACACTCAGCGTCGGGCAACATAATACCAGCATCTGATTGGCGCCAAGAGAGAGCGCACACACAGTGTTGCGCTAGGGAGAGGCTGAGGAGCTCCTCAGCTAGCGCAGTAGCTCACGACCATGGACTGTATTTCATTTAGAGAGGGGGGAATGGACACCTCTGCCCCACACTTCACTGCCTTGGGGGCGCCCACCACATTCTGGCGCCTGGGCGTGGCGCACCCCATGCACCAGCCCAGGATTGGCCCTGTGTGTGGGGTAGCTACTTGTACTGTGTTGGGTTTTTGGAGGCTGCCTGTGATCTTTGTGCATGTGTGTGTATGTATGTATGAATGATGAAGGTCTTCAGTTTGTGACTGTGACAAAGTGAGTAAAGGGGTAACTGTGGCAGGAAGAGCGGGGTATGTGAGACTGGGTTGGGGGGGTGAGTTTGACAGAATGAGGAAGGGTGAGAATGTTAGGGGAGTGATTGTGACATGGAGGAGGGAGTGTGACAATGCAAGGGGAAGTAAGTGTGACAGGATTGGAGGAGGTTAATGTGACAGGATGAGGGGATGTGAATGTGACAAGAAAAACGGGTTTAATGTGACATGATTAGAGACATTAATGTGAATGGTGTCAGGGTTATAAATTGATCCAGCACGTAGAACTGTATCACACCTAGGACTAAAAGATACTAAGGCCATACCGGGCCTTAGAATGGCCGGACTTAATGTACCAGAGAAAAGTCAGAATACTTGCCAAGGTCGGGGACACAGAATGAGACACAACGATGAGGAAAAGCCAAAAGTCACGGATACCAGAATACAGGGAAGTCAAACGAAACCAAAGTCAATAACCAGAAATAAATGCTCAGGAACACACTTTCTGACAACCACTAGAGGGCAATGCGGGGAAGTAAAACTGTATTTAAATAAGCCTTTTACAAATCTGATTGGCCGAAATCGTCCTTTGACCCCACAACGTGCATGCGCATCTCCCGCGTGACTTCACACGCATGCTGATGTCGTCATTACCTTGAGCGGATGTGGCGCTACAATATGGCGTCCACCAACATGTTGCACGAGTTAGGTACACGGACACATGGCCACTGAGCGCAGACACCACAAGGTGAGGATGAATATGTTACAAAGGGACAGTGTGACAGAGTTTGGGGTGTGTGTGGCATAGTTGGAGGACAGGATTAAAGAGGTTTGTGTGGGAAGGTAAGTGTGGCAGGGTGAAGAAGGTGAGTGGGACAGACTGATAGAGGATGAGTGTGACAGGGTTAGGGGGGTTAATGTAATGGGGTAAGTGAGGCAAATCAATGGTAGGTGAGTTTGGTATGGTTGGAGAGGTTGGGAGTGACAGGAGGGGTTAATGTGAGTGTGGCTGGGTGAAGGTAGTGACAGTGTGTGGGGGCTGAAAGTGTTTGGGAATGGTGATAGTGTATGTGTAAGGGGTGACAGGTTGTGTGGGGATGATAGGGTAAGGGTGACAGGGTGTGTGCGTGGGGGCTGTAACATGGTGTGTATGTGTGTGGGGGTGGAGGTGATGGGTGTGTTTGTGTGTGAGGGATAGCAGAGGTGTGTAGGGGCTGTGACTGTGTGTGTGTGTGTGTGTGGGGGGACTGTAACAAGATGTGTGGGGGAGCTGTGACTGGGTGTGTGGGGCCTGTGACAGGGTAGAGGGGTGGGCAGTGGCGTACTAAGGGGGGCCAGGGGGGGCGGTCCGCCCCGGGTGCCACCAGGGTGGGG
>OW240915.1:117658983-117677756 GCA_933207985.1 Pelobates cultripes
GTCAAATGCAGCAGAAAGATAAAGGAGAATTAGGATAGAGTAATGGCCTTGAATAATGCGCATTAGGTGTTCCCTGCCAGCTGATGATAGGGGAGGAGCAACGGCAGGAATTGCTTTGAATTGAATTCGTGACCTAGTCATTTCCAAATTTGAGCTAATTCTAACCATTTGTTTTCACTTTGGGGAATTCAGATTTCCCTTTAGTCTATTAACAGATTATTTTAAAAATATTTTTCTCCTTTAGCCTAGTATTTAAAATGTCTCTCTATTGCCTCCCGAGAAGTAGCTTTGAATATTTTACACCAATTCACTCTTAACTAGTAAATTACTAAATGTTTCAAGTAACCAAATATAAGTGTATTCAGATCTCTACATACATATAAATATTTATTATTTTAATTATTTTTCTCCTAGCATACCAGGATTCAGTGGCAGTGAAGACTGCACTGCGTTGGAGCAGCTTTTAGAAGGTTTTGATCAACAAGACCAGGACCAAGTGTCTGATGTTTGTAATTCGCCACTGTTTAAATATATGGACAATGATGTAAGAAAACAATCCTACAATTCTCACGATTAGTAAAGTAACTGGAAAATGTCTAAATTGTCGCTCTCTTGGTTTAAATTTTTTTTTTTTTTTTTTTTAGCACTGATTTGTTCCATACATAATAGGTTTTGTATATTGTTGAAGAATAGTTTTTCTTATTTTTACACTCACAGCTATATTGTTTCATTAAACATCTAGACCTAAACATTGTAGGTTGCATTATATCTGGTTGTCATCTGCTTCGAAAACCATCAGTGTTGCAGACTTTAAACAATTCTAATTATCTACCCATAGACTCTCCTTTTATTTATTATTTTCTTGTAAGATGTAGACTTGGCATTGTATTTTTGCCATGATGGTGTAATTTAGACTTTGCTGCATTTCCATGAGAAAACCTAGAAAATGGCCCAAGGTGTTTCAGAGAAATTTGTGTGTATGTTGCATATAGGTTCATCAATTCACAAACATGTTTAATGTGCTCAAAATAACAAGCCTGAAGATGAAAAAAATTTTTTTCTAAAATTAAGGAAGCTACTTGAGTGCTATGTATTTTTAATATGAGGTATACTAGATTGCTGCCAATTAATTTGCTTGGTGTTAGGGAGCTTTCTGGGAAATGAAGATTTCTTGGAGCACCATATGCAGATAAGGTCTTTAAGCTGAGGTTTGCCAAATCTATTAGCCTTGCCCTGGAATAATGCCCCTTATATACTAAGGCAGTGTGATATGTTTAAATCTGTATTTAATCTCTTGGTATCCATTCTAGTAAAGTGAGTCTTACCAGTCAGAAAAGTTACACCATTCACCAGACCAGAGTAATCTGTCCACAAAAATTGCCAAGAGTAAAAATGTATTTCCCATTTTGATTCAGACCCTTCTGAAGCTTGTAAGGGTCTAATAAAGGTCTTTTGATGAATTTTGGTATATAGTAGTAAAATGAAGTTATGTTTGATCAAATTCATTTTAAAGTTAAATAATGGGTCACAAAGTAAGTGGTACACCGTTTGGGTCACTGTCAAATGTTATGGGAAAAGTTGCCTTTAAGATTTCAAACAGTCAAATCTTATTAACTGAAATAAGTTAAATCCGTTGGAATTAGAATTGTAACATTGTGTGCCTGCTTCAAGAAAGTACTTGTGATTTTTTTCATATCAAATGTATTTTTAAATTCAACAAAATTATCATCAGTTGCTTGAAATTTGCTATTTTATTTATTTTTCTTCTTACCAGTATGCCAAGCTTGCATTGAGTTTAGCAGTTCCAGGAGGAGAAACTAAAAAGAAATCTCCCGCAACATTGCAGGAAGGTGTTACTGGACCAGCACAGGGTGGCTCACATGTTGAAGAAGAGGATGATGAATATTCTGGAGGGTTATGCTAATCACCTTTTGTATTTTGCTCCCTATAATATATACATGTATGTTTCTGGCATTGCTTTCTCCAGAAATAGTGAAAAAGTCCTTCTTTGTTGATACCATCTGAGAATGCAATTTATTGCTTTGTTTTATACCATCGTTGTGAAAAATATACTATTTTCACTTGATCCACACTCTGTAAGAGGACCATCTAATGCCATTATATAAAACTCTGCTCACCATGTATGGATCACTATTATGTCCCAATGTGTAAAGCAAGTATAAGCAGAGAAAAATATATGGTAATTATCGCATGTAACTTAATTTCTCAACTTCATTTTAATATCTCAGAAATTATTTGTATAGTTTTGTGTTCTTTTTTTGTTTTGTAAATGACTGGAAGTAATTGTTAAATGGCTATTAAATATTTAAACCTCAAACGGAGTCATTCATGTATACCTGGAAAACTTTGTTAAATCTCGTTAGAAAATATTTATGTGAACGCAAAATACACTTGCTGTATTTATATAACTATAAAACAAAAAGAGAAATAGAAAGTTAAAGGATCACTATAGGGTCAGGAACACAAACATGTATTCCTGACCCTATAGTGTTAACACCACCATATAGCCCCCCTGGACCCCCTCATGCCTCCATAAATAGAGCAAAATCTTACTGTATTCAAGCCAGAAGCTGTAACTCTGCATGCTGTTTGCCTCAAAAAAAAAAAACAATAAAGCAGTCTGCTGACATAATCGGAAGTGGTGGCCTGATCCAATCACAGTGATTCCCCATAGGATTGGCTGAGACTGACAAAGAGGCAGATCAGGGGCAGAGCCAGCATAATTCAAACACAGCCCTGGCCAATCAGCATTTCCTCATAGAGATGAATTGAATCAATGTATCTGAATGAGGAAAGTTCAGTGTCTGCATGCATAGGGAGGAGACACTGAATGTCTGGATGCATTTTAGGCAGGCGTGACCTAGGAAGGATCTTCAACAGCCATCTGAGGAATGGCCTGTGAAGTTATCACTAGGCTGTAATGTAAACACTGCTTTTTCTCTGAAAAGATCGTGTTTACAGCAAAAAGCCTGAAGGTAATGATTCTACTCACCAGAACAAATTCAATAAGCTGTAGTTGTTCTGGTGACTATAATGTCCCTTTAATATAAATCTAGACACTTGTGGGCAAATAGGATCATCCCATAGAGTTTTTTTTTTTGTTTTTTTTAACATGCTTCCACTATGTCTAATTGATCCCCTAGGCCCCCCCATATTACCTATTTTTAAATCTTTATTTTCTGCCCCAATCTATATTCAGGGCGCCGCCATCTTTGTGTGGGTAGAGGAAGTCATCTGCCCACACTAGATAGATTGTGAGATTCCCGCACATGCCCAGTGAAACACTTGGACATTCGAATGGGAATTTAATCTATTCATTCATTCATCAGAAAGCCGAATTAATGAATAGAAATGTCAGACGAACAAACAAACACTGAGTATCGCTATAATGCGAGTAGGGGCATGTCCACTAAACAGTGAGCAGCCTGTTTAGTGGACATGCCCCTACAGTCAGTCTGCTTATGCTGTTGTTGGACTGGTGAGGCATCGGGAGCCACGGTATGGAGGCCTTCTGTGGGTTCCATCTTGGGAAGTATGTCTCTGGAGCTTGGCTCTGATGTCTTCTTGTTCAGCCAGTGTGCTTGGCTTCTGTGAATGGGGTCCCATGGAGGGCATTTGTATAGAGGGCTCTGGCTGTGTTCAAGTGTAAAAATCAGGCTCTCTGTCAGCATAGGCACCGCCAAGGAGTGCCCCTAGGTCTGGCAGGGTCTGCGTGGTGTAGGCATGGAATGTTTTACATTGCGGGGTTAAAGGTACAGGAAATCTGCATTCAGATCAATGAGATGTAGTGGTCTGAGTGCTCAAAGTGTCCCTTTAATGAAAAGTGCAGGTGTGCTCCTTGTTATATATTTTCTGTTTGCTATTTTGGCCTAAAATACATAATTTCCAACAATTCATGGTTCATTTTCTCGAATTGTGTAATTGCGTACAACAATAACAAAAAATGGTGAATATATGATTTGCACTTGTGGTGGTGATATAAAATGAGTCTTCTTTACAGTGTCTCTGTCTGCACTAATAAGAAATCAGTTCTAGTGCAAAATTCAAACTGAAGGAGGCAGGTGAACTGCAGCAAGAAAACTAGTTTAAACTTTGTGGTTTTACCAAGTAGGTGTTTTGTTCTTCCATTTGTTTCATATTTAAATCCTGGGCAACCCACACAGCAGAATGATTAATCTAATCATTGTTTATTGCTGATGTAGGTTGTTTCAGTATAAGGTTTTGCATTACAATGGTAAAAAAGCTCAAAAATCTATACGAAATGTAACACTTAAGAGTTATTGTAATCCACCTGTGCTATGGTCTCTGAAAATGCACTCGTGCAATTTTTGTGTTTCCAATATTCCGCATTTAAACTGAAAAAATGTTACAGAAATAGCTCTAAAGTTTACAAAGTGATGTTTTTGTTTTTCTTTCTATTAGCAACACTATGATATCACAATACTGTCAAGGGTAGCCTTACATTTACTAAAGTCATTTCTTATAGAAAGAGCAACCTGGTAATAACATTTTTTTACCTGATCAGATTTTATCACACACATGGTTGAGAACATCTTGGTGCCAAGGCACAAGGACCCCTATTTGCTCATAAAGAGTATATTTTCAAACCGCAGAGCACGGAATTTTTTTAAAAAAAAATGTATCTTTTAATGGAAACTATTGCAGGTATTCTAATTTTATGGCAAGACAGGGGGCTTGTGTGATACAAGGCTTTACCTTCTTTACTGAAACCTCCAGCAGCAAATAAATAGTTAACAGAACTTTTCAAAACAACCAATCAGAACAAAACAACAGCAGTATAAAACCCTCAGACAGACCTCCCACTTCCTCTTTCTTTGCTGCTGCCTCCAGGTGAGCACTCACCAACTCAGAGTTGTCTCTGCTCTGGGTTGTTTTTCCTCTACATGGTACTTATTTGCTGTGTTACTTTAGGCAGTTTATTTGCTGTGTTACTCCATGCTGTTTAATGTTGTGTCACTTTATGCTGTTTATTGCTGTATTACTTAATGCTGTTTATTGCTGTATTACTTTGCTGAGCTGTCTGTGGAATGGGTGCCCTGCTCCCTGTTATGGGTTTTTGGGTTTTTCTATACCCTGTTCCACCATCCTGTGTTTTTCCCTTCTGGGCTCTGTCGCCCACACTCTTCCCCCTCACTCTCCAGCTGCTCTTCGCGGCCCCTGGCAGCTTACAGAGCTGTTTTTTCACTTGCAGGGCGCGATAGGCCGCACTCGATTTTTTTTTTGCGGGCCGCGGCTGCCATTTTGTTTCCGGGCAGTCCAGTCTCACTCACCGCGTTGCCCTGCTATTTGCTGGCCATGTGGCCAGCCTTCCCTCTCCCTGTGTCTCCCCTATTTAGTTTTTGCTGTCCCTTCTTGCAGGGGACTTCATGTTCCACTATATATACACTTAAACAGTGTATCTTAATAAGGCTGATTTTAAGCTGTTGCTGTGTAAGGCAGTTCAGCATGGGGACACCTGGGTGGTTTGTAGATGTGGTTTAGTCAGGTTTAAATCTGTAATAAAGATGATGCAATATGCAAGTGGGTCCTGTATGGACAGGATCTGTCCCAGACTTACACCCATCTGTCCTTTTTACCCCCTTCTACTCCTCAGGGGCCTAACTGGCTCCCCATACAGCCCTATCATTACAGGGGGTGTCCTGTTATGTCCATAACGAAGGTGACCCCTCCCGCTTACTGCACTACTGTACTTACAAGGTCCTATGATACTCATGAGGGTGACCCCCTCTTCCTACTACACTGGTGGACTTGCACTGTTTGCTTATGGTTATATGAGGGTGACCCCCTCCTGCCATCTGCACTGCTGGATCTGCAGTGTCTTGTTATTCATAATACGGCTGACCGCTACTGCCTTCGTCACTGCTGTAACTACAGTGTCCTGCTATGTTCATGCTGAGAGTGACCCCCTCCCCTGCTGGCCTATACTGAATGGTGTGCTTGTTTGGTAAACCCTCTTGCACGCTGGGGTCCCCCAGCTGGCCGCACCAGGTACCACACCGACAGTGTTACCTCTATGGCAGGTGTTACTCAGGGATTCCCTCTACTCCCTCTGCATATGGCCCCCACATGCACAAGACCTTGGAAGGGACATGGCACTCCCACAGACGAAGAGGGAGCTGACTGACAAATTAAACTAGATGATTAGTTTTCATGACCGAGTCCAGAAAGGACCCGCAAAGACCTGAAACAGGGTCTGCGCTCTACCCAGGACTAACGGCTGGATGCCGTTGACACAGATGTTCCTCAGGGTGAATGAAGCGCTACAACGTGGAACACCGGTGGAGGCCAACTTTCCATTGTGAATGGGCCCGAAGTTGCTTATAAGCAATCGCCTATTTGGCTCTACCCCCGAACGCCGCAAAGCGGCCCCTGTCCAAGCCGGACAGCACGTTGACGGATTTGGCACCCGAGGTGCTGGGTCTGCTTTCCAGAGTTGCCTTCACATACGAATTGAGCCGACACGTTTCTATTCATACATTTCTTAACTAGTCACAGATGTCTCTCAGACCGTGTCCGAATTTAGGATCAAGTTTGTTGAACCTCGGATACAGATCACTGCTCCATGACCGATACGCATGGCCAAAGAGGCGTACGTTCCGGTTCACTCCGAAGTTTGCTTCTGCTGGACAATAGTGGAGTGGACTCCCGCCCTGTTCTCACTCTGCATGCCCTCAATGCATATGTTGTCTGTTGACACTTCAAGACGGAGGGCACCCATCTCCTCGGAGATCTGTTCTGCAAGGGTGATTGATTCTCTGAACTGGATCTGAGGGAAGTCTGCATGGATTTCACCATCAACGTGGACATATTGGATCTGACTCATTCTCAGTTGGTCCAGCTTCTGGATTTCGTGGAATATTCAGTCCAGGCGGTGCTCCACCTTCCGAGGTCCAAGATATCCGTCTTCAAGAAGGGTATCAGATGCGTGCTCCGCAACCTGCGGGTCACACTTAGGGACCTAACCCGGTCGATAGGCCATTTGTCATCCTCCATGGAAGCCATATCTCCAGGACCTTGCAATATCAGACACTCCAACGCCTGACGGCTTGCTATCTCAGGTATCTCGACATATGGGGACCTGGACTGGCAATAGGATTTCGGACCCCAACCAGACTTCGTCCTGGCTCCGACGCCGGCTGTATGGACTGGGGCGTTACTTGCGAAGGCGTGACGACAAGAGAACTCTGGACTCCGGAGGAGAGAGCTCTTCACGCCAACTGTATGGAACTACCTGCAGGTTCATTCACCTTTCGCAGCTTCCCCAGGGGAAGAATTACTGCTCGCTGCCTCCCGGCATGGACTACTTCCCGGTTGTCCGCTCCAGACTGCAGTCGGATGTCACGAAGGATCTCTATCAATACTGTCTGGACAAATATTCGTCACTTGTGTCAGAATGTCTACGGGACGAGACAATCATGTAGTGGACTGGTTATCCTGACACTGGAGAGACTCCAACGATTGGTAACTTCACCCTCCAGGGTCTCGAGTACTGGACTGAGTGGTTCTTCAGTTGGTTTTCGGACCCTCAGCGAGGCGATGGACATGTTCTCCATGACTTGGCCTCCTTCGAGGGCATATGCGTCCCACTTTTTCTACAGGACACTTCAGGCATTGCATCAGACCGAACTCCTGGGAGTGTCGTTTCGCCTGGTCACACCACTTCGGAGGAGTCAACCGGGATTCCCTCTCTTGCTGGAGTTGCCGTGGGAAGACCGTCTACTACTCCCTGTCTCTAGGTGTCCCGTTTGGGATCCCCAAGGGAATCCTGGCATGACTGGTGTCTGGAATGAATTGTCCTCTCAGGGTAAGTTGTATGGGGCCATTTACGTCTTAGGTCAGCTAGTTCGACGGCTCATGTGCCTTCTCAAGATTCTGGCATTGGTAAGGATCCCTTGGTCTGCAGTCTAACAAGAGGGGTATGAATTACGGGAGCCCTATCTCTTGCTATTCCTCAGTTTAAGTTGAATCGCTTGTTTTGCATTTCCTTGAGGAGTGGCCTGATGACCAGTATTTGTCTTTGCCCCAGCCTTTTCCGCTTAACTGGCTCTCCCATCAATCCTGATGAAAGTCCTGAGAGAGGACTGACACGTTGATCCTAGACCTTATGTTTTAATTCTCATTGAATAAAGAAGATTTTTAACTGAAGACCGTGAGTGCTACCATTACTACTTTTCACTGGAAATTCAAAGTCCCAGGTTAAAGCACCCGGCAAGTATACTTTACCATTATAGCCTGAGTGCAAGGATTATTCATTTTTTATATATATATATATATATATATATATATATTAAATCAGAATAAGCACGAATCGTGCAGGCAACATATACTGGAACAGTCCTTTGGTATAAGGGCAGGATTGTGTGGTTACCACAAGTAGCAGGTAGGGCACAGATCCAGAGTCACAAGACTAATATACTGACACCAGGAAGCAAAATCAGAAGCAGAATAAATTAACAAGGCTGCAGGGTCAGGATCACTGGTAATAAAGCAGAGAACACTGAACCAGAACACAGGATCGGAAGGTAGAGGAACGAAGGACCAGGAGGACACAGTAACGCAGGATCAGGAGGACACAGGACGAAGACCAGGAGAACACAGGAACGAAGATCAGGAGGCACAGGACCAAGGAACAGTATGCAGGATCAAGGAGCCAGGAGCCAGAATCACAGGGGACCAGGAACTGGGGAAACAGGAGACAAGAGACAATGATCTGGCAGGGAGTGAGGGGAGAAACCAGAATATATAGGTGCTAAACAAGGGCCAGGTGAAGTGCTTAACAAAAAGAAATGAGAAACAGTGCCAAACAGAAACAGTGGTGAGTGTGAGTACTGCACGAGGCCATATTAACTAAGGAGTGTGGTGACAGTACCCCCCCTTAAGGAGCAACTCCTGGCGCTCTAAACCCCCCCAAAAAACCATAGGTGACAGAAGAAAACCCAGGTCACTCAACCAGGTGGGGAAAACAAGGAGGAGGCTTAGGAGGAATAAGAGCTGGAGAATCCCACGGGAGAAACCAACGAGGCAGGATAGAAACATACAAAAGCAAGGACTGTAGAGTAACATTTAACATTAGAAGGGCAGACACAGACACTGAAATTAAAGGCACATACGATAAGGAACATTCATTACCAGTGACTGACAAATGTGCCATCTCACTAGATCTGGGGCTATTAATGGTAACAGGTGCATCACTCAGAAGTCCTGAGTCTGACTTGGTTTCTGGCTTGTAGGATCCTCGGAATAAAGACTGCAATGCAACTTCTGTAGAAAGGAGAACAGTCTCTGAGTTATCTTGCATAGGTATCACTGGAATCCATTGCGGAGAATCCCCTAGATTAACGAGTACAGGATCAGGAGCACTCTGCGAACCCTTCTCCTCAGACCGCAGAAATGCATCAAGGGACGGCTCCCCCAATATCTCGGAGCATGAGGCCGGTCGAAGCAGGGACGAGACTCTCTCAAACTGATATAACTCTGCAACAGATATAGATACCTGGTCACTTAGATCATTCTCTTTGTTAATGTGCTCAGCTTTAGGTAGTTCATTAAGTGGCATAGAAAAACACTGAACTGAAGACAAGTCTTCTTTTAATACTTGCTGAGGTTTAGGTGGAGTGACAGACATCATGGCAACTGATGAGTCATAGAAGGAGCTTCCTTCATCAAGGGAACAGGTACCAGATATGTGAATGTTGCCTTCTTGTTAGGTTTCACTCACTTCATTTGGAGTTTGGTTAAGCAGCTGATTTGAAGAATTTTCGATGCTTTGTTCAGGTACAAGTGTGGTAGTTCGTGTTTCCTCTTGCAGCAGAGAAATTTTTCTACCAGAGCATGTAACTTGAAGAACGGTATTAAACTTACATAGGACACTAGAGTCTTCTTCAGACTGTGGGTTCTGAACAAGCCCGGTCTCATTTAGATCCTTTTCTTGGGCTTGATCCATCACGAGTGTGTCACGTTGCACCAAGTCTGACTCTTTGTATTCCACTTGAGGATAACAGTCTTCTTTACTTGGCGACAACTAATTTTTCACAGTTGCAGTTGTAAGAGTGGTGCCAATCGTCAAACCCCCAGAGGTAGAAGAGTTAAAATTGGAATCATCAAACCTCTACACATCAAAGTCATGAGCTGCCTTTGGCACGATAGCCTCCTCTTCCACTGGTTGCTCTGAAGCTTTCACCTTAGGTTTTTCAGCATTCTCAGACAGTGTTTTGGAAGAAGTAGGTCGTTTACCACGTTTCCTACATGGTGGCCTTTTGACAGGAGGATCACCTTCAACGAGGTTGGTTTCCAACTTCAATGGTCCAGCCTTGTCGTCACTCGCATCTCCCGGAACAAATTTTATAGGTGACTCTTCCATATTCGAGACTCCAGTATTAGCTGACTCAACCATGTCTATTTGATCTGAGTCAAATTTGTAGGATGACTTGGGAAGAGGTGGAGAAATTGGAATCTCTGGTTCTATAGAGTCAGTATTTTCCATCGGAGCATGATCTGTATTGTCTTTTGCGGGACTGATATCAAGATCAGATCCAGTCACCTGGTCAAGGTTACTGGTGGTCTCCTTAATTGGCACTGTGAGGGAGGAATTAGTATCTCTGGTTGTTGTCTCAGGTGAGTCTGTTTCTGCTTCGTGGCTGGGCAGAATTTGCTTGAGACACTCTCTGACCAGACTTGTACCCTCCTGAACGGTGTCAATAGCGTTCATCTTGGTAGTCGGTATTCTCACTCTGGGAATAGGCGAGTGGATCTTGCAGAAAAGAGACGGTGGTATAAGGGTACTATGGGTCTCTGGTACAGACAATATTAGGAAACTGCTTGTCCTCCAAAGCTGCTATGCAATGAGCACCCAGTTCATCAAAGACCCGGTCCATAAGGGGATCGCCAGTGCTATATCAACCCTCAACATCGTCGTCTTCAGTTTGGGCTGGAAAGCATTCAGCTTTAAATTCATGAGGAACTTCGGTTTTGCAGTCGGGAGGATTAACAAGCCATTTGTCCAAGTCAGAGTCAGGAGGATTAGGGATGCTGTGCAAATCAGGAAAGGGTATATAAACATCATTATCAGGCATAAAGACACTCATCCTTTCCTGTATCAGCTCAATAAGAAAATGAATTCGGGTAACAAGGCAGTGTAACTATTGTACATTACTCTTAAAGCGGCACTGTCATGCCGAACTTACCTTTCCTCAATCTCTTCCTCTTCTCCCCCTCTCTCAGGATCTGTTATTCTTTTCTTCCTGTCTTCTTTAGTTTTCTTTAAAATCATAAGACAAAGTAGGGACTCTTTGCCTTATGGAGGATTCCTCCGCTTGACCAGCTCTGACCAGCGGAGGAGCAAAGTGTGCTTCATTTCCGCTGGTCAGAGCAATTTTCCCATGATCCTTACCTTCCCTCTGTGTTCCCACGATGCTTCCTGTCACTTTCCACAAAACTGCCGAATTGCGTTCTAACTGAATGACAACAGTATGTTCGTTTCTTTTAGAACGCAATTCGGCATTTTATTCGGATCGGAATTTCATTCTAATGAATGAAACTCTGATCCTATTCATTGCCGCGGCTGCATCTTGCAGCCGCTTAGTAGATAACTCCCTAATTCCCACGGTATCAGGGAGCTATCTACTAAAAGGCTGAAAGACCTAAATTGGTCTTTCAGCCACATTTACTAATACTAAGTAAAGATTACTTAGTATTAGTAAATAATATGCCCCTACTCGCTATACCGCTCTCACTGTAAAAAAAAACAACAACTAATAAACCCCCCCCCCATGCCCGTGGGGGCCCTAAATAACGATGGGGGGGACCTACTGGCCCCCCTGGCCCCCACCCCTGAGCGGTGGGTGGGGGCCCTAATAAAACAATAAGGGGACCCACTGTCCTTCCTCTCTGGCCCCTGGCACACCCCCTGAGCTGTGTGGGTGGGGCCCCAGTAAATAGTGCAAGGGGGGGGACCTACTGTCCTTCCCCCTGGCCCCCCACCCCTGAGCTGTGGGTGGGGCCCTAAAACACAAGGGGAGGGACCTACTGTCCTCCCCACCGCCCCCACTCCTGAGCAGTGCGGGGCCCCATTAAACACAAGGGGACCTACTGTCTCCCCCTGGCCCCCACCCTTGAGCGGTGGGTGGGGCCCTACCAACACCCCCCAATCAAGGCAAGTGACTAGGTCCCAAGCCCCTAGTCACCACCCCCCCACCCAAAAAAACTCCATTCCCCTACCTACCCCCCCTCACCCTACAAATAGTGAGGGGGGGAATAAAATAACCTGTAAAAAAAAAAAAAAAAAAATTTTAAAAAAATTAAACTTACCATTTGACGTCTTTTTCCTAAAATCTTTTCTTCAGCCCCCAAAAAGGCCAAATAAAAATCCATTATACCAGTCGCACTTTAAAAAAAAAAAACGAGCGCAAAAATTTTTTATCCATGTTCGCCCTTCGAGGGCACGCCGCATACTGAGCTCCGCAGGGCGGGTCAAGGCTTATAAAGCCTTTCCCCGCCCTGCAATTAGGCTTAGAACACTCTGATTGGTGGGTTTAAGCCAATCAGAGTGCTCTGAGTCATTTTACACAGCATGGGAAAGTTCTTTTGAATTTTCCCACGCTGTGTAAAATGACTCAGAGCACTCTGGCTTAAACCCACCAATCAGTGTTCTAAGCCTAATTGGTATCAGGGAGCTATCTACTAAGCGGCTGCAAGATGCAGCCGCGGCAATGAATAGGATCAGAGTTTAATTCATTAGAATGACATTCCGATCCGAATTGCGTTCTAAAAGAAACAAACATACTGTTGTCATTCAGTTAGAACGCAATTCGGCAGTTTTGTGTAAAGTGACAGGAAGCATTGTGGGAACACAGAGGGAAGGTAAGGATCATGGGAAAATTGCTCTGACCAGCGGAAATGAAGCATACTTTGCTCCTCCGCTGGTCAGAGCTGGTCAAGCGGAGGAATCCTCCATAAGGCAAAGAGTCCCTTCTTTGTCTTATGATTTTAAAGAAAACTAAAGAAGAAAGGAAGAAAAGAATAACAGATCCCGAGAGAGGGGGAGAAGAGGAAGAAGAGGAAGAGATTGAGGAAAGGTAAGTTCGGCAAGACAGTGCCGCTTTAAGTTTAATAACTAAGTAATTCCATTTTGTGATAACCTATGATCTTTAACAGGATGTTAACTTAACTATTTTAACCTCTTTCAAAGTGTATGAAAATGATGGAGCCACTGTCTGATAGAGCTATAGATATATATTTAGAGAGAGAGATGAGCTTCCTATCTATAGTAACCCCTTATAAATGTGTAAAATTACTAATTTCATTTTATATTTACTTAAAGTCTTAAGGTTCAATTAACAATTTGTAGGTTGAGTAGTCCTCATGATGACCCTATTGGGTAGACCTAAGGGTCTAGTATTTAGATAAATTGTAGCCCAAAGCATATAATTTTGATAAGGCCCTAGCTAATACTGAAAAAGTGGTAATATCTGATGGTATCACCTGCCCAACATGTTGTGGGTCCAATAGAAATTTCTTATATTAAGGGTTATATTGTTTTGTTTCTGTGACAACAGCAAAATCCCCTTCTAGATTGTATAAAGATAATACTGATTTTCCAATATGTTGTAGATCAAAAGGAAGTATATTTTATTAAGAATTATATTGCCTTGTTTCTGTCACCCCAACAAAAAGGTACTAATGTTAGTTGTCAAATTTATTTCTAACTAAATGCCGCTTAGAATACCCAAAGAGCCAATTATGTAGTAACCGTAGCATTTAAAATAAAAAGGGGGGAAAATTGTTCAAATTAATCAACTTTCCAAGTGGAAGCTAATAAACTAAGGACCATGTTTAAACAAAAGGGATATACCAATAAAATCCTCAAACATGGTCCTTAGTTTATTAGCTTCCACTTGGAAAGTTGATTAATTTGAACAATTTTCCCTCCTTATTCTTTTAAATGCTACGGTTACATAGCCGATATGTTCCATTCCTTTTATTAGTTTTGTAGCCCGCCTCTGCACTTTTTCTCATGCCATAATATCCTTCTTTAGAACAGGTGCCCAAAATTGCACAGCATATTCAATATGGGGTCTTACCAGTGATTTATAAAGAGGCAAAATTATATTCTTGTCCCGAGAATGAATGCCCTTTTTCATGCATGACAATACCTTACTGGCCTTGGCCACTGCTGATTGACATTGCACATTGTTGCATAGTTTGTTGTCTATAACAATTCCCAAGTCCTTTTCGTGTGTTGTTATCCCTAATTCGCTTCCATTAAGGGTATACGTTGCTTGTGTATTCTTTACGCCGAAGTGCATAACTTTGCATTTTTCAACATTAAATTTCATCTGCCATTTGAGTGCCCAGTCCCCAGTCTATCTAAATCCCTCTGCAGCAAAGTAATATCTTGCTCACATTGTATTGTTTTACAAAGTTTGGTGTCATCTGCAAACACTGAAACATGACTTTCAATGCGGTCTTCAAGATCATTTATAAACATGTTAAATAGAAGGGGTCCCAGCACAGACCCCTGAGGGACACCACTTGCCACCTCTGTCCAGCTTGAAAATTTACCATTAATGACAACTCTTTGTACTCTGTTTTTAAGCCAATGTTCTACCCAAGAACAAGCATTTTCATCTAGACCGATTTCCTTGAGTTTGAACACTAATCTATTGTGTGGAACGGTATCAAATGCCTTGGCAAAATCCAAATAGATTACATCCACGGCAACACCCTGATCTATACTTCTGCTTACTTCTTCGTAGAACGCGATCAAGTTAGTTTGACATGACCTGTGCTTCATAAAACCATGCTGATTTTTGCTGATAACCATGTTCTTAAGGAATTCTTGAATATTATCCCTTAACCTTTCAAATATTTTCCCAGCCACAGAAGTTAAGCTCACAGGTCTATAATTTCCAGGCAAGGATTTTGAGCCCTTTTTGAATATAGGAACCACATCTGCCTTCCTCCAATGCTCCGGAACACTTCCTGAAAGAGAATAATCTTGAAAAATTAAAAACAGAGGTTCACTTATTTCTGCACTTAGTTCCTTAAGTACACGTGGATGGATACCATCAGGCCCTGGAGCTTTGTTTATATTAACTTTCTTTAGTTGCTGCAGCACCTTGTCTTGAGTTAACCAATTACAATTATTCTGCAAGTCTTTAGTAGCAATCATTTGAACATCTATTGCCATGGGTTCTTCCTTAATATATACGGAGGAGAAAAAGTTATTTAAAATTCCTGCCTTTTCCTGGTCTTCATTAACTAACACCCCCGTTTCAGTTTTTAGTGTACTTACACTTTCATTTTGTTTTTTAGAATTTATGTAATTAAAAAATGCTTTGGGGTTGGTTTTGCTCTCTTCAGCTATCATTATTTCATTTTGAAGTTTAGTAAGTCTAATTGCCTTTTTGCACGCGTTATTTTCATCCTTATATCTTTTATAAGATGAATCTGATTTGTCCGATTTTTAAATGCCCTTTTCTTAGTTGAAATCTCTTGTTTTACTTCTCTACTAAGCCACATTGGTTTTAATTTGTTTCTTTTATATTTATTTCCCAGTGGTACATACTGAGAAATGTACCTTTTTAATATTTGTTGGAAGATGATCCATTTATCCTCAGTGTTCTTTTCACTAAAGAGTTTATGCCAGTCAATATATTGTAAAGCTTCCCTTAACTTATTGAAATTGGCCTTTTTAAAATTGTTTTAGTATTCCCCATGTGCTTTTTTTTTGAGTTTTTTTTCAAAGGACACTATATTGTGATCACTATTTCCCAAGTGCTCACCTACTTGAATGTTGGTCAAAAGATCAACGTTGTTTGTTAAAAACCAGGTCCAGACAAGCATCCATTCTAGTTGAGGACATTAAGGTGTCATTTAACAAGTTTAAAAACCTAATTCCCTTTGCTGAGGCACTAGTCCCTCTGTCCCAATTTATATCTGGGTAATTAAAGTCTCCAATAATTAAAGGGTTACCCAGATTTGCAGCTTTCTGAATTTGCTCAAACAGCTGTTCCTCGTCAATATTAACATTACGTGGTTTATAACATATCCCAACCAATAGTTGGTTTCCCTTCTCTTCCCCCAAGCAGATATTTACCCATAAAGCTTCCACATTATCCTCCTCGCATTCCATTTGCTTAACATTTGGCTTTAAATCATGTTTGACATACAAACATACCCCACCACCCTTCTTGTTTTTCCTATCCTTCTTAAATAACATGTACCCATTTAAGTTAACTGCCCAGTCATGTCTCATCCCACCATGTTTCAGTTATACCTATATCATATTGTTTAGTGTATGCTAATGCCTCTAGTTCCCACATTTTGTTATTTAGGCTCCTTGCATTAGTAAACATACATTTAATATTATGCGTCACTTGTATATTTTGTGAATTTTCACCATTACACAGCTTCTCTGTTCTGAGCTTGCCCCTCCCCCCGTTTCCACCCCCCTTATACTGTGCTAAAGCCCATCTCCTTTCTGTCCTATCTCCATTTTGTAGATTGCTATGACCCTCCCCCCCTACTACTAGTTTAAAATCTCCTCCAACCTTCTAGCCATCCTATCCCCCAGCACTGCAGACCCTCTCCCGTTTAGGTGCAATCCATCACCACTATAAAGGTTGTACCCAATCGCAAAGTCGGCCCAGTGCTCTAAAAACCCAAAACCCTCCTTCCTGCACCAAGACTTAAGCCACGCATTGACCTCTCTAATCTCCCGCTGCCTTTCCACTGTAGCACATGGCACAGGTAATATCTCAGAGAATACCACCTTGGAGGTCCTTTTCTTAAGTTTGCTACCTAATTCCCTGAAATCATTCTTTAGGACCTTCCATCTTCCTCTTACTTTGTCATTGGTACCAACATGGACCATGACCGCTGGGTCATCCCCAGCCCCTCCCAATCCATCCACTCTGTCAGAAACATGCCGGACCCGAGCACCCGGGAGACGGCAAACTGTCCGGTTGAGCCGATCAGAGCGGCAGATTGCCCTATCTGCTCTCCTAATGATAGAGTTCCCTACCACAACAACCTGTCTTGCCTTCCTTACATTTTGATCCCCACCCGTACTAGGGGGGCTGTTAGCTCAGCTGTTAGAAGGAACAGCTTCCTCTAATACAGCTACTCCTGAGCTGATGCTCCCAACATCTTCCCTCAAACGGGCAAATCTGCTAGGTTGCACCAAATTAGGACTAGCTAGCCCTTTCCTCTTCCCTCCCCCCCTGCTTCCTCGCCCCACTGTCACCCAGCTACATGCCTGTTCCCCATCTGTATTATCTCCTCCCTCTCCACTACCTGTCCCCACTAAACTCTGCTCAGTGAGCAGTAGACTCCTCTCAAGATTGTCAATCTCCCTCAATGTTGCAATTTGCTTCTCGAGATCTCCAATCTGAGCTTCCAGAGAAGCCACTCGCACACAACCATCACAGAGGTATGGACCCTGGACGGGTACATCCAGGCATCCATACATGCAACAAGATGTGCATTGAGTCAAACCAGCAATCTTCCTAACACTCATTTCCCCTTGAAACAGAAAAAAAACAACAATTACCTTGTTAGTTTAAACCCCTTGTTATTTTCAACTCTTGGTTTTCTAACTCCTACTTGAAAGAGTCTACTTAACAGAGGCTGCTTTCAAATAATGTGAGCAAGCTCAGTGAGTTAGGGGTGTGCTTTTATGGGGATACAAATCCCACACAGGTGCAATTAATGAACACTCCCCAATCAATCAAGCAGCAGCACAAAAAAAGGGGCGAAAAAAATAAAGAAAATTTAAACAATTTTTTTTTTTTTTTTTTTAAAAAACCTTACCAATTCGAAAAAAAACAAAAATAAAATACAAACCACTCTCCACAGTATTTTATTTTTCCGAAAAAGCAGTATTTACAGCAAAAAGACTGCAGGCATTGACTATACTCACCAGATAAATTAAGCTGTAGTTGTAATTGTGAATATGGTGTCCCTTTAAATTATGGTTTAACAGACAAAAGGCTCAAATTCTAGATTTTGTTTTTGTACAACTGAACTCTAGAACTTGTACAACTGCCTCTGTCCTAATGGGTAATATTTGATTGTATATTGCTTCTATAGTGTTGGTAATACAAAGTTATTTTCCTAACCCCATTGGTCCCTCTCTGCCTTGTGACACCCCTTCACAAAAATGGGTTAAATAACCCTTTATTCACCTACCTGATTAGAGCCTAGGTCCCACGGTGCTGGGTCGGCCCTCTGCCTCATCTGATGGGGGCGGGACCTATGGCGCATGCACCACAAGCTCATTAGGACTTCCCTATAGTGAAGTATTGAATTTGTGCTTTCCTATGGAGATTTTTCTGATGGATGTCCTCATGCAGAGCGTGATGATGTCCAGCATCATTTCGAGAACCTAGAGTAAAGGTTTCAAATTTAAAAGCACATAAACCAAATTAACTCTGATAGAACTTTACATTTGAGCTGTTCACATGTATAATTTTAAGAACATTTTTTTTCTTTTTTTTTTTTTACCATCCAGTTAATTTATCTATTAACTGCAACCATCTTGTGATGCATTATCAAAATAAACCAAGCATCTTGGGATGTATTATCAATATAAACCACATCCTCTCCCTTGTCAATTTGCTCTGTCAAGCGTTTCCAGCATCATGCACTGTTTAGAACTATCGCTTATAGAAAACGTAAAGCTACAGTGATTGACATTTTAATTTAGTAGGTATATAGCCCACACAATTTCT
>OW240915.1:117698879-117729704 GCA_933207985.1 Pelobates cultripes
TTTCTTGTTCCTGGTTTCCTGAGAGTGCTTTATTATTGTGAATCTGATTTCCTGGTATCCTGATCTTGGCTTTTCCCTGGTTATTCTGAATTCTGGTTTCCCTGACTTGGTTTGTGTAAACGGTATTGTGTATTTTCTGGCTTCCTTGACATCGGCTTTCCCTTTGACCATTCTGTCTCTAGCGTATTAGTCCGGCCATTCTAAGGTCTGGTTTACGCTCTGTCCTTTTATTTTCCTTTTCTTGCCTATGTATATGTTTACATAGTTTCTGCGTGCTGGACCACACTAGTAGTCGTGACATTGGGATTAAACTGATAAGAATAGTACTACTTAACACACCACTCCTATCTGGTGGCACATTAGATTGCACGCGCAGTGCCCCAAATTTGAAGTAGGAGGACCGACCAAGCATCTTTTTCCATCTCCCGGTTCCTAAAATCGATGCCATATACACGTCCCCTGATAGGGGACGTAACAGGGATTAAACTGATAGGAATAGTACTACTTAACACACCTTATAATAACGCAGAGAGAGGCAACGCAGAGAGAGGAGTCTGAAGAAGAGGAGTCAGAGGAGGAAGGTGGCTTTGAGGAGGTGGAAGACCAAACACAGCAGGCGTCCCAGGGGGCTTGTTGTCACCTTTTGGGGACCCTTGGTGTTGTACGTGGCTGGGTGGAGGAAGAGACCTTCAATGACATCAGTGAGGACAAGGAACGAGACATGGCTAGCTTGGTATCCAACCTTGTGCAAATGTGAAGTTTGCGGTTGTGCAAATGGACTGTTTGCGGTGCGTTAAACGGGGAATTTGGTCTGTCACTGAAGCGGGCGTAACCCTTACACTACCCTGATCGATACAACATCATACCTGATGTTTTAAAGCACATTATTCCAAACAATTTAGGAATGTTAGGTGATTTATGCCCTTTATGGATTAAAACCAGACTCTGCATCAACTATGTAATTTTCCATGGGAGTTTTGCCATGGATCCCCTTCTGGCATGCCACAGTCCAGGTGTTCGTCCTCTTGAAACAACTTTTCCATCACTTTTGTGGCCAGAAAGAGTCCCTGTGGGTTTTAAAATTCGCCTGCCTATTGAAGTCTATGGCGGTTCGCGAAATCACTACTTGTCTTTAATTTTGACAGTTGAAATAAAACCTCTTCCTCTGTAGACTGACATGTAACAAATGACTCATTTGTCCTTTCCTAACCGAGGCCCCTTTCCTTCATTTTCATCTGTAAATACAGAACAAAAATATTCATTGAGGCTGTCAGCTAGACATGTATCCTCTTCTACATACCTTCCTTTTGTTTTTAATCTAACTAATCCTTGTTTTACTTTCCTTTTCTCATTTATATAAAAAAGTTGTCTTTTACTGACTGCTATTTTCTCTTCTGTGTGAGATTTGGAAACTCCTATAACTTGCTTAGCCTCTTTCCTCACATCCCTAGCAAATAATATGCCTTGACTTTCACATACGTCGACCTTGTTAATTGCAGAGGTAATAGGGAGAGCTCAACTAAGCAGTTACTTAATGTAAGTCTATATGGGGTGGTCCAGCTAGAGACCCAAGTATTATATCAAATATCAAGATACTAGTACATCATAGAGTGAAAAAAAAAATCCAAACATTGCTTATAGGTAATATGCTCAAAATTGGCCAGTAGCATTGAACACCTTCTACAAACGAGCCTTGAGTCTCTAATAATGATACTCTAGGGCAGGGGTAGGCAACCTATTGCATGTGTACCATGCATGGCACTTGAGGTGTCTTTGCACAGCACTGAAGGCTGCTAGAGCCAAACAGGCTCTGGCACATCAGGAGTCCCAGTGAAACTTCAGATATCTGCTAATACAAATTTCAGCATTTGTGAATGGGAATCCACACTGTAATAGAGCAGCCCGCAGCGTCTGTTACAGCTCCTGTCCTGCCTGGTCCCTAGTGTAACCCAGGGAAGCCACCAACACTGCTTGATATACACAGAAATGCAGAATAACCCTCCCCTCATACAAATAGCAGCCCACACACACACAATACAATCCGCACAAATGCAACACCACTAACAATCCACATACATGCACACAACCCCACATGCAATACCCCAAACAGCCCACACACATACACACCACCAAACTGTCAGGATTACTAGGTGATCCAGCATGCATTATAACATCACACCTAAGACTACAGATAACGTATAACCGGATCTTAGAACAGCCGGACTGAACATATCCAAGAATAGTCAGAATACTTGCCGGGGTCAGGGATACAGAACGAGACAATGATGAGGGAAAGCCAAAAGTCAAGGATACCAGAAATCAGGGAAATCAAAACGAAGCCAAAGTCAAATATCAGAAATATAACGATCAGGGAAACCACAACAGAGCACTGACCAAATGCTATTTTGAGTTTAAATAACCCTCCTTAGGCTGTAATTGGCTGTGTCTGACCCCGAAACGTGCGTGCACATCTATGACGTGATGCCATACGCACGTCGTCGCCATCTTTCATGTGGGCGAATGTAGATTTCTTATAAAAGCCCGGTCCGCAGCGGCCGGTGCTCCTAGGAATGTTGCACCCACTGGGGACCAGAAAAAAGGGAGACCAGACAGCTACCCGCCAAACCCAAGGTAAGTTTAAAGGATCTGACAGCGTGGCTGCTCTGATTGAGTGCAGTGAGATTTGCCAGGAGTCGTGACAAACACAATGTGACATATCCATGCAAATACTATTCCACGAGCATCCCCCAAACACAGCCCACATTTATAGGTATCATACAACAAACTACTCATGAACATATACACAATAGAATAGCTAATTTACGTACAAATACAACGATACAAAAGCAACTGCAGTATAAACAAGCAGAATACGGCAACATGCACACCCCAATTTAAGAAAATAGGACATCACAATCCTATTTCGGCACAGTGCTGCTAAAAAGGTTGCCTATCCCTGCTCTAGGTTATACTGGATCGCTACTACAGTGCTATCTAGTATCTTCTAAGAAGACTAGCTATTCCCCAAGATATCTTCATGGATGTCAGGCTAACTTTCCCCTAGCTATACGTGGTTCTAAGGATAATATCCAAGTACTATTCACAGGTACCTCAGCTAGAGATTCCCTGAGCCCCTCAGATTATTCGAGAGACTGGTTCTCCCTATAGCTATGAAGTGGAAAAAGCTCCAGGCTCCTGCTGTATTTACAAGTCCCCACACTCGTGTATCTCTTCCTCGTTACAGATTAAATAAAATCAAAGTGAAACAAAAAACTTAACGACTTAGATAAATAACAGGCAGTGATCAAACAGAGGAAACACCAGAAATGTGTACTAGCTAGTATTTATTTTAAAAGTGTCAATGTGTACAGGAGGTTTCAAAGGAGGAGAAGGCTGGATAAAGACCAAGTGTCCTATCTCAGAATGAGTCTAGTGGGTCAGAGGCAGAATCTTCAACCTGACGAACTAGAACTGAACAACCCAAGGCGATCCTCAAAAGAGGGGTTAATTTTTATTTTTATTTTTTTTTTTTGTTTTTTTTTTTTAGACAAACCCCAGATGGAGGAGTCCACACACACCTCAGACCGAGACCCAAAAAAAAAAAAAAACCAAACCACACTACTAACAGACAACCAGGTCATCAACCCATCTGATTTTCCATTGACCCAATTAGAACATGATGTCCTAAAAAAGGGACATTTATCCCAAGGTCAAGGACCTAAAAGTTTGCGCAAGAAAATTGACACTTTATAAAAACACATGCACTAAAGGAAGAGAAAAAAGCTAAACTGTTGAGTCTGGACAGGAGAGATTACTTATCAACATTAACTTTAGCTGATCTATTGGAGGAAAGTGAAGGACTCAGGAAGGGAGAATGTCCCTTTACAGACCTAAAGAGAAAAGGTGAATACTGCCTATATATCAGGGAATTTAAGTACATAAAATCATTGTTGGAACTGGTCTGTAGGGAGATCAATTCAGTTCTCTCCCCCCCCCCCTCCCCATGAAGTGTCCATAAACCAGATTCCAATTTATCACAGAGAACAAGACCTTAAAAAGATTATAACAAAGAAAGTAAATAACTATAAAACCATCTGATGAAGGTGGCAGTATTGTGATACTAAGCACCAATCGGTACCTACAAATGACCAACAGGATTCTCTGACAATTCCACATATAAAGTCCTTGAATTTAATTCAATCCAACCATATGCTTCTTGGGTAGGCTGAAATTGATTCTGCAGAAGGGCCTTGACCATCATATCTCGCAGAAACGTGGTATACCCACAGGACAATATCTACACCTCAGACGAAACTGCTCCACCATTGAAGACTTCAAAATAAGAGCCAAGGAACTAAGTCTTATGATATTCAAATAAATGCCCCAAAAAAAAATAAAAAAAAAAATAAAAAATAATATATATCCTTTTGGATAGGGACAGTCTCTTAGAGAATTTAAACCTGAAAATTAGAAAATAGGGATGTACCACAACTCAGATGCATAGCTAATTATGATTCGTGCTGGGAAACTTTAAAAAGCATTATGGACAGATTCTGGCCCATCCTGAAACAGGATGAACCTCAAGAGTTTAATTCCCCTCCATGTAGCTATAACAGCGAGAAAAAAAAAAAACCTTAAAAGGATCTCCTAGTACATAGCCACTTCCATACAGCAAATACCCCACTACACTGGCTGTCCAATTGAAAGGGACATAAATGTGGACGGTGTAAAGCTTGCACTTTTATCTCAAAAGATTGGAGACACTTTGAAAATAGCAAGCATAATGAAAAGTTTACAGTGAAGTCCTTCAACTGCAGCACAGGGTCTAATATATCCAACGTGGAGAATATATATATATATATATATATATATAAATATATTATACATTATATATATATATACACACACACACACACACACATATACATACATATACACACACACACACACACACAAACACACACAATTCTGTCCCTTTAGAAGACGCATTTTGAAGCATGTGAACTCAGTGAAGACATTCAGGAACATTAAAACTCCAATATCCCTACATATTAAATGTGCACACCAGGGCAACCCTAATGAACTGAAATGCCAAGGCATTGAACTGGTAACCACCGACCAAAGAAAGGGCAATTTTGATAAATGCCTTGAGGAGAGTGTGCTTCTGGATATATCGTCTTGGAACACTCTCCTTTTGGGTTAAACAAAGGGTTCACATACTCTGCTTTTATGATCTTTAATTTACAATGTTTGGCTGATTAGAATTACCACAAAGAATCAATGTGTTCACATATTTATATTAGCCACGTACCATTTCTTTAGCTATAAACTTTTAACATTTAGCTCTAGCAACCCCACCCGAGAATATGGGGAGACTGAAACAGAGCATATGAAGAAACTGACTGGTCTATAATAAACAAAATGCAATTCTGGATTTCACAATCTACTATTTAATAGATAGACTCACCAAGAATATCCCCAGTCTTTCATCCTTTGATGGTTGCAATAGACATTACCAACTCATTGGATTCTCTCCTATAATCTTTCCACTTAACATTAATACAAACATAATTGGAAACTAATCCAAGGACTAGGAAATATTACCTTCACTTCTAGTGACTGAAATCAAACTATATTAAATAATGATCTAATGTGAATAAATCGTGCAACAGTGATACTTTACTCTACAAGAGAATTGATATTTGTAGAATTGTGCTTGTTTAACCTGACTAGGTGAAACAATACATCTTGAGAAAGATTTTACTTAAAGGATTTATTCAGATAGTGTTTCAACAGCATAAGATGGGGGAGTTGCATCTGAGAGATGAAATGTATACAAAACATAAGGAAACTATGCATCTGTTTCGTCCAAGGTGCAATATTGTTCTCGGACCACCAGGATACTAAAAAAAATTTAGAAGAGAGGGAGATCCCAGATGTACATCTAGAAAAATCAGGAAAGCCCAATAGCTGAGAGATGGGTTAGTGCACGATATTCACAGTTGTACAATTTTTCTATACAAGACAGGTGTGCTGTTTTACAGACATACAATTTCGTTGCGAGGGTGGGGATACCCCTGGTGGGGCTAGGGTCTCGAGTTTGTGTTGCCTTGGTATCAAGGCTATTTCCTAACTTTGGGGTCCCGGCTGCATGGGATTTAGGCATCTGTCCTCCTAGTGCGAGTGGTTCAAGAGAAGGTCCCTGGGTGGTTAAAGGTAACATGGTCTGGGTGTGGTCGGGTTAGGTATAGTGTGGTAGCAGAAAGAAGGTCGGGTGTTCGGAGTGGCCACCGCACAAGACCCCAGCCCAGCAAGGAGGATGAGGGGGGAGGCAAGCTGTAGTGGCTGAGAGTGGGGGAGGGGGGGTCTGCTCTTAGTATGGACCCCCTACTTTGTCTCGATAGTGTTATCCCCTAATTTGCAGTTCTCTACCAAGGTAGGGACGTGTCTCCATCCAACCAGGGGTCCCAGATTTTATTAAAGTGTTTGGGTGTGTCGTGGAGTTGTGAGGCAAGTTTGTTCATGTGCAGGCTATCCAGTATTTTTTTTGCAATGGTTGCTTGCATTGGAATGTGGGTTGTGGACCATGGTTCTGCAATCGCCCTGTACGTTGACAAGGCTATGCGAGCGCCCTGTTTATTCTCTGCTCTAGTAAGGGTATCTACAGGTTTAGAGAGCAAGAGGGCCCCGGGGTCCATGGGGTAGTGCTTGTTCAGGAGTATTGCTATGAGTGTGGTGACATTGCATCAGTTTGGGGCACCAGTGAAGGAAGATTCCTGTCTCCCCGCACAGCTTCCAGCAGAGATTTGAGGGAGATCTGTGTATGATGGCCAGGCGTTGGGGCGTGAGGTATGCATAACACACGGAACAAGCATATGGTATGCTTGTTCTGTGTGTTATGCATAACTATATTGATGCAGTGGCCTATCAGATTTCTGCCCAGCCGGACGTATCATCCGGGGTACCTAGGTCTTTTACCCAGGCTACGATGTATGGGAGTGTTATTTGAGTGGGATGGGTTGCTAGGGTTATGTAGAGGTCCGATATTTGTCCTTTCTGGATGGGTGGGCCACGCAGTCCCGTTTAAACTGGGTGAGTGGTGCTGTGCCGGCTTGTTGTATGATTGGGGTGGAAGAGAAGCTGCGGATTTGGATGCATCTAAAATGGTCAAAGGTTGTCAGGGAGCTAGAGTCATGGATGTTGGTGTATGATGACAGCATTGTTGAGGTACAGGTGGCCTAGTCTCGATAGGTCTTGTTGCTCAAAGTGAGCTTAGTGTGCCGGGGTTAGGCCCGGTGGGAATATTTTGTTCCTCCATATTGTGGTCACGGGGGATAGGAATGATGAAAGCTCGAATTTGTCCTGCAGTTTGCCCCATAGGTCTATGGACTGCATGATCGCAGAGGCAATGGTCGATGCTTTTTGGGGACAAATATTGATGGATCATTTATTTTGTGGTGGGGAGTGCCAGTTTTGAATCTGGGCTAATTGTGGTGCTGAGTGATAGTGAGAGAAATATGGTAGGCCCAGTCCTCTGTATTTTCTGGGAATGTGGAGGGAGTTTCTGCATACTCTGGGTTTACGGTCGTTCCATATGAAGGTATCTACGGGTGATTGCAGGGCTTTGAGATCTGCTCTATGGACCGGGAGGGATTGAAAGAGGTAGAAGAGTCTGGGGAGGAGGTTCATTTTGATGGAGGCTATGCAGCAGAGCTATGAGACTCCCAGTGCTGGCCACTGGTGCAGGTTATGGTGTGCTTTGTGGCGGAGTGGGGTATAGTTCTTTCCGTAGCGTGTGGTCAGATCTACTGGCAATTGTATTCCTAAGTATGGGATGGTTGTGGGGCATATCCGGGAATGGTTATTTGTTTTTCAGTTGGTCTAGGCACGGTCCGCAAGTTGTATCGGTAGGATTTCTGACTTTGCCAAGTTTAGTTTATACCCAGCTACTTCAGCATAATCCTGTATAAGGGAAAGTAGGAAGTCGATTGAGTGGTCTGGGTTGTTAACGTGAGGAGTAGGTCATCTGCGGAGGCCGACACTTTGAAGGAGTCGCCTCTGATTGTCACTCCTTCAATCGCTGGGTTGGTGCGTATCACCTGCAGCAGCTCCAGGGAAAGGGCAAACAATAGGGGTGAGAGGACAGCCCTGACTGGTGCAGTTGGGAACCTGGGTGGCGTGATGTTGGGCAGGAGGAGGGCTCCACGTGGGGAGTGGTAAGTCGCTTGGAGGAAGGAGTGGAATTCCTTCGGGAATCCCATGCATTCTAGGGTGCGGTAGAGGAATGGGCAGTCAAATGCCTTTTTTCGGCATCCAACGATATGACGACTGTAGGTATTCGGCGGTGCTGTGCCAGCCTAATGATGTCTAGGTTCCTGCATGTGTTGTCTGAGGCCTGTCTGTGGGGAATGAAGTCCACCTGGTCAGGGCGGATTAGCCCTGCCAAGTAAGGGTTAAGTCTGTTGACCATGATTTTGCGGTCTACATTCAGTAACGATATGGGTCTGTAGTGTTCAGGTTCTGTGTGGTCTTTATTGGGTTTGGGAAGCAGGCAGAGGTTTATTATGGTCATGTTGGTTGACAAGTGTTCCCTCTTAGCGAGGCCTTGAACACTGTGCAGAGGTGTTTGAGAAGCAAGGGGCTAAATTCCCTATAATAAAATGGCAGTATAGCCATTGGGGCTTGGGCTGTTATTAGGTTTACAGGTCCCTAGGGCATTTGCCATTTCTTCTACCGTGGTGTCATTCGCTATTGCCAGTTTGGCTTCATGGCGTAGTGTTGGGAGTGCGATACGTAGGTTATCTATGAGAGTTTGATGGGCTATTGATTCTCGTAAGTGCGGAGAGTGGTTGTATAGAGCGTCAAATTATTGTTGAAATGTTTTGCCTATGCACTCAGGGGTATTGCCAAGAGATCAATCCTTTGTTCATATTGAGGTGATTTGTTTGGTCTCCATTCGTTTGAGTCTGTGGGCTAGCATCGAGTCCGCTTTGTTTCCTTTTTCATAGTACCTCTGTTTAAGTCACATGAGGGCCTTGGTTGTGTCAGTATGCATGAGGCATTTGAGGAGGTCTCTGGTTGCGTGAGTGTGATTGGTTGTGGATCTAGTTTCTAATCTTAATTCAGTTATCACTTCTGTAAATTGTTGGATTTTTTTGTGTGCTGTAGCTAGACTGATTAGAGTTCCTCGGATTACTGTTTTTTGGGCAGCCCATAGCGCCATGGGGAGGGTTCCCGTGGGTGCGTTAAGTTCAAAGTATTCAACGATGGATTCCCTCAGTTGTTTGTCGTGTAGCAGTATTGGGTTGAGTTCCCATGACCATGGCCTTTTGAGGTTGGGTAGGGTTATGGTGAGCAATATATCTGCATGGTCAGACAATGAGATTGTTCCTGTCTGTTTTGGTTACTTGCAACAGTAGGTTTGAAGATCAGGAAGTGGTCTATGGGGGAGTATGTGGATGTGAGTAGAAAGTGAAGTCCCATGTAGAGGGGTGTTAGGCCCTCCATATGTTTATTAGAGTTTGTGTGGCCAGGAATCGGACAACGTGAATGTTGTTACTGGAAGGTCGAAGGGGGGTGGAGTGTTGCATTATACTGTCTATTGCAGGAGAGTACCGCATTGCAGTCCCCATCTATGATTAGGCATTTGTTGGAGTATGCCTGCAGGTAAGTTGCTAGTTGTTGCCAAAATGTGCTATCCGGGACAGTCGGCACATAGATCAAGCAGAAGGCATAGTCCATGTGACCCATTTTTCCCCCTGTTATATAGCATCCTTGGTGGTCTGTGGTGTTCGTGATGTCCGCTAGAGGGCATGTTTTCAGTGTAATTGCTAGCCCTTTTGTCTTTGTATTGGGGGAATTGGCAAGGAAGCTCTGTTTGTAGTATCAGTTGCTAAGAGGGAATGAGCGATTTGACGTGAAGTGTGTTTCTTGCAGTAGTAAGATGTCTATGGGCCCAGCTTAACAGTCCGTGTCTTTTAATGGGTGTATTCAGTCCCTTGGCATTAATGGAGATGCATTTCAAGGTAAGGTGCATGGTAGTGGTCTTGTTTCCAGGGTTGTGTTCCCGGTGCGCGTTCCAGTGCATAGCTTGCAGTTTAGGGCGTGGGTTAAGGGGAAGGGGCAGGTTAAGGCGAGGGGTCATATGCCGCAGCAAGGAAGAGAGTCAATGGGGTGGGGGAGGGATAGTTGGTTAGGAAAGGGATAAGGAGGGAGAGAAGAGTGAAAAGTATTGAGAACCCTAGTGGATCAGTATACTGGACTTACTATTTGCCAATAGGGTGTGGGGTAGAACACCTGACTGCTCTGCAGGTTTTGGAAGGGAGGTCTGTGAGGTGTAAAATTACTTATAGGCGGTCAGGTAGAGTCGCTCGCAGGCCGTCCGGTATGGTCTCGCTATTCCTATATGGTAGGATCGTAGATCATCTAGATTATTATTCGTCTGTGTCACCCCGCTCCATCCCGACCCCTTTCATGGGGGTGGGGAGGGGGCGGCCCAGTGTGCTCCGAGGAGTCACAGGTGACGCCCTGCAGTGGTCTCTGCAGGCGTGTTTCAGCAGTTATGAGGGCTCGTATGAGAGGCAAGGGGTGTCCATGTGCACTAGTGTTTGGGCAGTCTGAGGGTCTGGTTATGGTTGGCAGGGGTCCTTAAGCCCTTTTAGGGGTATTAGGTTATTAACAGTTGTCACAGGGTATACGAACATAATACAATCGTAATAAGTAACAGGCATCAAACAGCAATACTAACAGTGTGCAGTTAAATCAGAATACCAAGTGTCCCCACATAGCATAGTTACGTAGCATTACGTGCACATTCAACAGACATGCATTAGCAATATATAACACAGTCAATGGGCACACCAGAACACCCAGGACGGTAAGGTTGGCATTACCCTGCTCAGTCCTTTCTCAGCGTGTCCCAGAGAGCCGTGGGTGATAACTTAGGTGTTACAACAGCTAGTGTGCAGCGTGCGCCCCCGTCAGGGCAGTCGCTGGGTCTGACCTTTGCTGGTTGTCAGAACATTATAGAGGTGTCATCACAAGGTATTCAATCTTGGTACAATACAAACAGTAAGCAGACATCAGGTGGTGACAAACTCATTTGCATTGTAACAGTAGCGTAGGTCATTTTGTTTGCCCATTTAGATGAGCCCTGCATACGCAAGTGTGTCAGCCAAGCCTGGTGTGTGGTGCCTCCCAGGCCTTGCATGGAGAGCAGGCCGGCCCCTCATGTGTGGTGGTCAATAGGGGGAAGTGAGCTGCGGGTGTATTAACGGTGAAAGGCAAGAGATAGTACCTATAATGGTGATAAAATGAAATACAACATGGATAACAAGAGGTATATGAAAGCTAGGAGGGAGGGTTTGTATATCTTAGCTTATTCAGGAGCTCTTCTGGTGGGCTGTCATGAGTGTTCGGGTTGGCAAGTGCCCTGGGTAGGTGGATCCCCCTGGTGTCCATGCAAGTGGGTTTGAATGGTGCCTGTGGATGCCTGGAGCTTGGGGTGGAGATATAAGCTCCTGGTTTAGCATGCATACTGGCAGGGGGGGAGAGGGGGGGGAGAGAGCGAAGGAGAGGGGGGAGAGAGCGAAGGAGAGGGGGGAGACACAGATGTACGGCACATTTAGAGGAATGTATGGTTATGATATAATGAAAATTTTAAAAAACAAAAGTCAGTTGAGGTGTGCCGAAACCGACGTGAGGTTAGAGTAGTAAAAAAGAGGGCCCACCTAAATAATAAAGGGTTCGGTGGGAAGGGAACTCCGAGGTCATCAATGACAGGTAAGCAGGGACATGTATTCCTGACCCTATAGGGTTAAAACCACCATGGGCCCTTCATGTCTCCCTACTTGTATTTGAGTCTGCAGCTGCATGCTTTTTGTCTGTTTCCTTTAGACCTGCACACTGCCTGCTGACATCAGCAGAAGTGGTAGCCTGATCCCCATAGGATTGGCTGAGACTGACAAAGATGCAACCCCTACCTCACATACCTGTCTCTTGCCCTCTCCTAAAGGGCAGCCCACCTTATTTGATTGCAAATTGATGTCCTACTGCGTTTTACACCCCACCTCCTATAGAATGTAAGCTCGATTGAGCAGGGTCCTCTTCAACCTATTGTTCTATTGCTCCTGTAAGTTTATTTGTAATTGTCCTATTTATAGTTAAATCCCCTCTCATAATATTGTAAAGCGCTATGGAATCTGTTGGCGCTATATAAATGGCAATAAAATAAAAAAAAAATTAAAAAAAAGGGGCAGAGCCAGCATGATTCAAACACAGCCCTTGCCAACCAGCATCTCCTCATATAAATGAATTAAATCAATGAATCTCTATGAAGAAAGGTCATTGTGTATGCAGAGGGAGGATATACTGAATGTTTGGATGCAATTTAATGAGTCATGACCCAGGAAAGATCTAACAGCTATCTGAGGAGTGGCCAGAGAAGTTCTCTGAAAAGATGGTGTTTACAGCAAAAAGCCTTAAGTGAATGATTCTAGTCACCTGAACAAATTCAATAAACTGTAGCGGTTCTGGTGACTATAGTGTACCTTTAAGGCATGACTTAAAGTCGGATGCCTTCTCCACAAAAAATTCCTTGGGTCTCAGGAAACCATAAAAGGCTATATAGGCTGCAGATTTGATCAGATTAGTGTTATTTTCAAAAGGGGTCTCGTCTAGGAGATGTTCCTATATAGGTTACCATCTATTGGAAGTCTTTTAATGGGATTATGAACTGTTAGTCTCTGAATGCCTCAAAGGACACTTGACTGCTAGGAATTGATCTTTGTTTGGATAAATAATTAATATGTAGTGTTGTATGCCTGTTAAACAAAGTTTGATTGTATTGTACTCTAATTTTAGAGATATATGGCAAAAATTTGTGAATGCGATCATGGTTTCTATTGAAAAAAAATAAAAAAATAAAAATTACATAGTAATCACATACAAAGTTTTTGAACAGATCACATGCTCTGGCATAGGCTTAGAATTGAGTGACAAACCAGCCTGTGCAAGCAACCTACTATGACTTAACAGGGTATTTAGAGCATTATTAGGTCTGTGAACTTTGGAGATTCTTTGGGTTGTATGTTTGTGGGCGGAAGCACTCTGAAAAATTCCTGCAAATTAGAACGTGAAAGTGCGTCAGCTGTGTTATTCTGAATGCCTGGAACAGGAATACAATTAAGACAGAACTATATAGATTTGCTGCTAACCAGGAAAGTTACCTTACTAAGTTCATGATAGTAAGGGACTGAGAGCAGCCTTTATTAATGATGTTACATGCTGCCAAGTTGTCTGAAAAGCACCTCACTGATTTACCTCTCCACGCTTTACCCCAAACGTTTGCTGCAGCTACAATCAGGTAAATTTCCAACAGTGCTTCGGTTGTGTTGAAATTTTCAAGTGAGGTAGTCTCTGGTGGCCAAAAGTCGTATACCCAGTCAATGCCAAAAATCGCTGCATAACCTGTCACCTGATGAGTCAGTCAAAATTACTGGGGAATCATTAGAGATGGGGGGGGAACAAATAATGACCTGCCATTCCAAGAGGATAGAAATAGATGCCACATTTTTATATATCGGCTCTAGCTGGTTCGTCTAAGTTAGTTCTGGAATCATCATCTGGAAAACCTTGTAAGAGAGAGAATTCTGTAAATAAATTACCTCCCCTGTAGAATTATCCTCATCGCAAAATTGAGTGACCCAAGTAGTGACTGTAGCTCTCTCCTGGTGCAAGACACTTGTGAGGTGCAGCTATCGATGTATGCCATCTAACTTTTCTGAGGAAGGCTAGCTTGCATTGAAACTGAATTAAGGGTTATCCCCAGGAACGTAACCTCGGTGTTGGGACCTTCTGTTTTGTCCGGGGCTACTGGAACTCCTAAATCCTCAAACAGTGACAGCATGTGATGTAGGCTGCTTGGTGTGAAGTGGTGTGGTTCAATAGAGAGAAAATCGTCCAAATGGTGAATGATTACGGGATATCTGCATTTGTTAATTAGGAGCCAGGTCAAAGTTTCGCCAAATATATCAAAAATCTTGGGGCTACTTTTGGAGCCGAAAGTTAGTCTGGTTTGTTCTTTATGGAGGAGTGGCTGTAGGTTGGGGCATTTCAGAATTCCTGTGGGGAGTGCAACGAAACATGTGTGAAACCCATTAGAGAAACCAGATATGAGAAATTCTACCAGATCTAAAGAGGGTAATTAGACAAGTAACGTTGAAAATTAGTTATGCGATCTTTTAGGGTACAATCTGTTTTGAAACATTGTTTTAGCATGTGCTCTGTAACAGAGTGAGCACACATGAAGGAGTCTGCAAGCACTGTAACTACAACCTCCGGCATTGAAGTCTGTAACAATCGGCCTGCCTAGTGTAACGAGAATATACCCCAACACGCAGGATTCAGCTAAACAGAAGACAACACACAGAGGAGAGATACGTCTACTGGACCTTAGAATGGCCGGACTCTACGTATATGAGAGGAGACAGAGTCAGGAACGATCCGAAGTCAAGGGCACAGAGAGACAGCGCAAACTAGGACTAGCCGGGGTCTGGTACACGGTAAACAGCAAGCCGGCAAACAGAACAAATAAGGATAAAGAGAAAACATAGTCAGAAACAAAGCTAAAGTCAATACGAAGAAAAACACAACTGAACACAAGCGCTAAAGGGAACTGAAACAGAAACCACGATAGGGCAGGGAGTAAAGGGAGAGGTAAGTTTAAATAGCTTCTAAACTAATGTGATTGGCTCCTGTCATATCCACACCCCCAAAAGGTAAGTGTGGCATGACAGGGCCCAATGGGAGCCTTTTGACAATTTAGGCTCCCACTGTCTCTTTAAGAGTGTGCCCGAGACTCGCGGCGCGTTTAGATTCAGGCGGGACACGTGATCGCTTCTCGCGGTCACTGCCCACCTTCCTATTGAAGCCGTCGGATGAGCCGCGCGGCTCGTGCAGCAGCAGTACCGCGGCAGGCCCCTGGTTAAGGTAAGTAACGCTACACCTAGTTTATCTCTCAATTCTCTTTGGGCCATGTTGGGTTGAAACTCTGGGTTGGCATTGCAAGTGGAGGGAATTATTACGTTGCTGGGACAAAAAGTTAACAGTATGAGTGTAACAGATCACCTGGCACCCTGACTGGTTACCTCTGCCAGAGGACCACTTCCTAGCTGGAACAGGAGACAAACCGCAGCACTTCTTGTCCTCAGTCGCCATAGCTTGAGCGGGGCCGTGGAACCGCCACCTCCTTCTTGCATCCAAATTGAAACTTAGCTCTGATGCCTCCAGGCACTGGAAACTCTGGAACCGAATGGGGAATTCGCTCTAGTCCTTACAAGGACTTTCCCAGTTGAATCTCCTGCAAGCTGGAACAGCAGACACAGGAGCAAATCTTTCCCTAGAATAACTGAACAACACAGGTTTGGAGTGCAAGCTGGATTTTTAGCTTTAATGGTTAAGGTCAAACCCTAAAAAGTACCCCAAAAGACAACATATCCCCACAAAAGTCACATCCCCTGATAGCCCCGATCTGGGTTAACAACATATCCAAAAATCACCCAGATGGGTTCAGGAATTTCCTGGAAGTCTTATTTTTTCCCCACCGTGCACATGGTCCCATGCCCAAAACAGTTCCATACACTTGACGACAAAACACTGCTGGACAATTTAAGATGGCCGCCGCCACATGTTTGAATCTGTTCCAGTTAAAAGTCCAAGGGGCAGAAACATTACTTTTGAACATGGGTTATCACAGGGCCCATAGTCCCAGGGTAGGAGGCTGGCAAGCAGGCCCCTCCAAAAACTAATGGCAAACTCCCTTAAAAAAGGGGAGTTTGGCACAATGAGCTGCTGAGGAACATATTGCATAAGGTGGTGTTTTGAGACCCGCAAAATGTCTACAAAATAATTCAGTGACTAACTAGCCCCAGTCGGTAGGTGTATTATATTGGGCCAGTGATGCAGCTGATCTGGAAGCAAAGGACTTATGGTAGTCATAAAAGGCATAGCCTCCATATTTATATGCCAAGTCTATGAACTTATGTAAATATAAATCAAGTTCCTCTCTACCGAGGGGAAAAGCAGAACAAATTACGTCCCTGTAAAGGCCAAAAGCCAGGACAAATGCAGGGATATTTAACTTTCTGTTCAGTCTTGGGTCTCTAGATTTCATAACTACTGACAAGTCATCGAACGTGTATGATCTGCATTACCTCCTGGGTTAGGCTCTGGCTGGACTATGGGTACTGGAGTCTCCAGAATGGTTGGTTATTTGATTCCAATTTATCCAGCCTGTTATTTATTGTGGCTACAGAAGACACTAGGGATGCCATCATGTTGTGCAGTTCAGACTATTTTGAATATTAGATTCAAATATTCTTTCATTATCCTCATTTGAATTTAATAGGCGAAAAAGTTCGGCTTTCCTGGCTGTGGCCGGGAAGGGAATGGTTTTCTTTTTAAGTTCGGCAGTAATTTTAGGTATTGTCCAGGATCTATAGCTGGACGCTGGGCTGGCCAGTACGGTTTGCCTTGTGTGCGAGCCTAGTCTGGTCACCGACAAGTCATCTCCTTGTATGGAGGGGTTAGACATGCTATGGGTGTGAGGCAGATAACTTTGTTAATATGGTATCTGTGTGGATATGAAGGAACCCAGTTTACTAGTTTAGTGCCCTAAGGCGCAATTATATTATTCTCACTATTTTAAGTGACGGATGATGCCCTTTCTACTTGCCAAGTGGCTTTTGAGAGGCTCTACCTATGATTTGGCATGTGGGGCCTTTGTGCCACAGAGGTGGGTGGCGAGGTGTTGGCCTCCCGGTGACGCGTATAAGATTTTAATATCGATTGGCCGTGGCAAGGGAGGCCCTAACTATAACCTGATGCAAGGAGATAACTATGGGTTGGGCCAATTGAGCCTGTACCTCTGAACGTAGGGATGAGTGTTGGCCTTACTGGACCACTCAACTAAAGGCAAAGAGGCCTATGGAATTATACCTAATTGCCGAGGGTTTGTTAACCTTACATTACTGTTTATAAAAAAAATAAAAAAAATAAAAAAAAATAAACCACATACCTGCTATTGGCCTGTAGGACATAGAATGACCCCTACTTGCACCTAAACAGGTCATAATGATAGAGTTATAACCTAAACCCCCAGAAGTATGAAACTATAACAAGGACAAACCTAGGAAAGAAACTAGATACTAACCGTATACAATTGGAATAGAGTTGGGGAAGCTTGGACTTATCCTGGAAGGGCGGTCACTTTAATGTTTGGAGAGACAAACCATGACTTGTTTTAATTTAAAGTCCTGGTTATACCAGAAAAGGACTATAGGGGAAAAACACCAGTAAGTAGGTATTAATTTAGAGGCCTACCTCTTTAAATAATGCAGAGTTGTATTTTATAAAAATGGAACCGCTGCAACCAATGTAAGTAATAGTATCTGTTAAAAATAGGAAGGAAAACAAAAACGTCATGTAATTGCTCACTTAACTTATATTACTTGCATAATTGGCATTGACTGAAGAATCAAATTATATGAAATGCATTAGGGGAATATGACCGTAAGTGTGCCAAGATGCATCAGACAGAAATAACATATCCTAATTATCCTAGCTACAGCTTTAAGGGAATGAACCTGCAGGATTTAGCTGAACGGGCTTATAATAGTAGGTTAGCGATTATACGAATGTAAAAGCCTTCAATATGTATACAGTATATGAGAGGTATTATATGCCGTTTGTCTAATTATATACGAATTACATTGTAAGCGTGGTAAACTGAGCTGATTAAATGACCAGGGAAACAGACGAATGTTTAAACGAAATGGTTTTTAACATGACAGTTTCGACGAATGGAATTTTAAATGATATTGTACGAATGAAATTGTGAGCATGGAAACAGACGAAAGTTTACATGACTTACAGTTAGATGTTCGTATGCTGGCTTCCTCTGCTACACTCACAAAATTCAGTACGAAAAAGCTTGAACGAACTGCTGGCAGGTGGGAAAACAGACGTCAGTGTCCTGTGAGCTGGAAGTAAACAGAAGAACTTCGGAGATAGTTGACGACAGGTAAGCAGGGGCTCACTGGGTTTAAATATGAGTAATAGTCCCTCCCACAATTACAGGCCAAGACAACAGCAACAACACATACACAAATTAGAGAACCATTAAATAGAGAATATTCACCTTTTTATAATAAAGCTACAGACTTTATATAAATATAATAGAAATATATATATATTTTTTTTTTTTTTTTTTATTGTATTTTTTTGTTTACATTCTCAAGCAGCCAGAGCACCAGGTACTTTATTATTTTGTTGGAGCGCAAGAGATAAAAAGTAAACAAAATATAGAACAGAACCTCGCCACGAGCTCCTGGAGCAGCCTGCTTACCAGCCTCCTGCCTCAGGACTACGAGCCCTGCATTATACCTTGCCCAATGCACTTTTGTACTCCAGAAAGAGAGACCGACCATTAGCCCTGATTCCCTGGCACTGTATTCAGCATAAGACCATGCGCACGGTCGGTCAAAATTATGACTTCCATGAAAATCCTGAACCGATCTGGGTATGTTGGTCACCCAGATCAGGGGATTTAACTCTGTGGTGTTTCCATGTGTTTTGGGGTACTATCGGGATGTTAAAAATTTGTGTTTTTCTGTGCCTGGAGATTGAGTTTAGTACAGTTCCTAACGCAATTATCTCTCAGGCACAGGGGAGGGATTACCCTGTTTTGTGTGGGCATGTTTGCTATAGCTAGTCTCCTCAAGACCAGTGGTGAATGCCCTTGGAATGTCACATAAAAGGCAGTGTTTGTCAAGATCAAAGTGCCTAGTCGGAACTGAAACGTTGATTGTTGACACTCTTTCCATTAATAACTTTTGTGTAAAAATACCTGGTAGTGCTGATTTTTTTGCTCTACATATTTAGTGCAATCGCGCACTGGGTTAAATGGAAAGGCATTTACACAGCTGAAATGAAACTTGCGTCCATCAAGTTCAGCCTTCTTTATATGCTTTTGCTGTTGATCCCCCCCAAAAAAGGAGAGAGAAAAAAAAAACCCCACACTACAGTACTATGTCTTTGGGGGCTCCGTCCTAAACGCCAGGAGGGCGGCGTAGTACGTCCACGCCAGCCCATGTACTTAACTCCTCGTGATCACATGGACGGAATAACCGTCCACAGGAATGCCTTAAACACACATACACACACACACACACACACACACAGTCTCCAAGTGTGCTTTGATAGAGAGATATATATAGCTCTCAAAATACATATATGAAAATGTAAACAATTACTTACATATTGTAAGGAAACCTAGTATGTCCAATCCTCATTCGGTAGTTTCCTCCCGAACCACCAGAGCATCAGTGATTATAGCTCTCCGTTCGGTAGATGGAATAGACGAAATCCATACGAATACAAATAGCTTTACAAGATAGTATTAGATCCATAAAATCAATTTTATCTCTGGTAGCAACTAGTCTAGTATCTGAGATTTGACAGTCAGTCATAATTTCTGATTTCTATTTCAGACTGTGTGTACACTATTTTTCTTTTTTTATAGCTTTACAAGATAATTCCCTTAATAAAGCATACGAATCCCCAAACAATCAGCCGAAGTCAAGAAGAAGGGTACAACAGAACTGGCTTTTAATGACCACACACAGGCTTTTATGCAAGGGGACATCCCACAGTATAACCAATCGGTTACAGGAAAACACACAATTCCCTCCCCTAGTCCTGGAGATCAAGTTTTATAAAGTAATAACTTGATTATCTCCAGGCCAAAAAAAAAAAATCAATTTTCCCCAATATTCAGAACACCACTTTAGACATAGGGTATCCCCACAAATATGTCCCCTGATAGCCCCGATCTGGGTGACCAACATATTCAAATTTCACCCAGATCGGTTCCTTTGTTCGCCTGAAAAGATATGGCTGCCGTTTTCTCAGCCATGTGGCGTTCGGTAGTACAAACGCTGGCCGCACAGATAGAGGGTTCAGTTGAAGCATTCTTTGAATTTTAACGAGCCGGGGGTGGTATAATAGTACACATAAAGAGGGATTTCTAATATATATTTTTTATTACATAATTCAGTAATTCCATGAATTACAGTTTGAGGGACCTACCTGACAACCCAGGCAGAAAGTCCAGAGAATTTAGTTCGCAGACCCTATATTTAACCAACCATGTAATTTTCCAAGACACCATAAAACCTGTACATGGAGGTATTGTTTTTCTAGGAAGACTTCTTGGAACACAAATATCAGGGTTTCAAAAAGAGCAAAATGTATCACAACAATGATAGTCAGTGAAAGTGCCATTTTTTGCATTTTCACACAAAAACTGAACCTTTACTGAGGATATCATTGTTGTGATACGTTTTACGGTTTTGAAACTATTATTTCTGTGTTTTTGAAAGTTACAAAGTCAAATCTAAGGCATGTTTTTCTCTTTTTTTTTTACATTGAAATTTGCCAGATTGGTTATTGACTTAGAGACCATATGATAGCCCAGAAATGAGAATTACTGTTTGTGCCTAAGTAGCAAATTTCAATGTGTATAAACTGAAAAATGTAATGTGCTATATTAGACCTTATAAATGTAAAAGACACTAAACCTGTACATTTGATGTATTGTTTTACTGGTGAGACATCCCTGAATACAAAATATGTGTACTTTATTGCAGTAACAGTATTATGCTATTAACAGTTAAAATGCCATGCAGAGAAAAAAAATAAAAAAAAAATAAAAAAAAAAACCTTAATTTCTCACATTTTATTTTTAAATTTTTTTCATATTAAGTCAAGTTTCATATATAAATGTTTATAGAACATGAAAGCCCTGTTTCTCCTAAACAAAATTATTTATAATAATTGTGGGTGCATTTAATATGAATGGTGAATTCTGGTTTAACAGACATAGCGCAAATTCTAAGTTTTGATCACAACTTGTACAACTGCCTCAGTCCTTAAGGGGTTAAACTCTCTCTCAATCACAGTCGTAGAATGAATTGGTCGGTAAATGAGGATTTAAGGGATTCCCTGCTCTGGTGTGTTAGTCTACGTTCGGGGAAGTTTCCCCGAACATGTGCACCAGAGCACGGAAATCCCCAACGATGACTCGCCCTTACGACTGGTTGTAAGTGTGAGCCGTGGTAAAACATGTAGGTAACTAAATAAGGAATATATTATATATACACACACTCCTAACTTAATTCGTATATGGAAATAGAGGATAAAGTTGGTAGTGTTGTGCTGAAACCAACGTATGGGTAGGCCTGTATAAAGACAGCCAAAAAGGTATTGGTGAAGAACACTTAGCATGCTTACAAAGATAAACTTGAGCGATTCCCTGAGCTCTAGTCATGAAGCGGAATTTAACAATTGAATACAGGGATAACCATCTATTCGATATAATGATGTGGACTGGGCTTAGTGGATGCCCATGAAGTAACTGCAACAGAGTTAGGTGGAAGCTGTTTCGTATGCAGGGCCGGCCTTAGGACTTCAGACGCCCTGTGCGAAAAATTTTCATAGCGCCCCCCCCCACCCTGTCATACCCCTTCATTCATGTGTGTAGTGGTGTGTTTCTATAGGGTATATATTAAATTAATTATTTAAAGACAAAATTAATATTCATGGGGTAGGTGGGGAGCAGGGGCATTATATCACTAGATGGAGGAGCTGCCACACTGGGGTAGATGGAGAGCAGGGGCATTATTTTACTAGATGGGGTAGCAGGGACACTGGGGTAGTTGGGGGGACTTTGGTAGATAGAGTGGGAAGCAGGGGCATTGTAGCATCAGATGGGGAGCAGAGGCACTGGGGTAGATGGGAGAGCAGGAGGCACTGATGTAGATGGGGAGCAGGGGCACTAGATGGGAGAGCAGGGGCACTGGGGCATTAGATGGGAGAGCAGGGGCACTGGGGCATTAGATGGGAGAGCAGGGGCACTGGGGCATGAACTTACCAGGCACCAGCTCCGGGCTTCAGCTCCGCCTCCACCTCCCACTGAGCCCCGCCCACGACCGCATAGCCCCGCCACCCTCACTGATAGAACTGAGTGGAGGATAATGAAATCCTCCACCCTGGTCCCGCGGCCATTCTACACAGAGGAACCTGCATTATAGGAGTGCTCTGAGCACCCCTAACAGCTGTCACCCAGTGAGTGAGCTGTGTTGGCCACATGGCACCCCCGTTGCCCTGGCGCCCTGTGCGGCCGCACAGCCTGCACATCCCTAAGGCCGGCCCTGTTCGTATGGGTATGCATGTATCTAGTATTAACATTGGCCTGTTGCCCGTCAGGAATAGTGATATTTTGGTAAGAGGGTTGATCTGGTTAATTTGGAAATCCTTAATGGTGAGAATGTAAAGGTCGATGTGTATGACAAGGTCGGAGTTGACTTCATATGGTGTACCACTGATTTCTCTAGGCCTTGAGAAACTGTGGAAGACAATATTATTGTTACTTGAAAACCGCGACCTTTACTATCGAATGGTTTGGTATCCAATAAGTCAGATAGGCTCCTGAATATATGTTCTGTTATAAGTAGTCTAATGGATGAAAGAGAATGGTCTTTTTATGATTCCTTAATGATATGTGTTATTTGTAAATGGTAGAAAGTCATCATGGTCTTGCTGTATAGATTACCTTTGGAGGGACGCTCAAACTTAACCCACTAAAATCTGTAGTTTCCTGACGTAAATTGTTTGTTTGAGTGTGATGGAATAGCGACCGTGCGAGTAGCATAAATCCATGAGCAGCATCTGTAAATGCTGGGATTTTGTTGGATGTATGATAACGGGTGCAAGTTAAACATTGTTGAAATTGAGAACTGAATAGTATGACTGCTGTGAGGTTATCCCCAGGACCAGCACTGCGCAGACTGAGTACATGGGGCAGGGGAAGGCTTAAAAGGACCACTATAGTGCCAGGAAAAAAAACATACTAGTTTTCCTGGCACTATAGTGCCCTGAGGGTGCCCCCACCCGGCTCTGGAAGGGGGAAAATGGGTAAAAACTTAACCTTTCTCCAGCACTGGGCGGGGAGCTCTCCTCGTCGGAATGCGCAGCAAGAGCTGCGCGCCCATTCAGCCGGTCGCATAGGAAAGCATTATCAATGCTTTCCTATGGACACTTGCGTGCGCTCATTGATTTTTACAGTGAGAAGCACACAAGCGCCTCTAGCGGCTGTCAATGAGACAGCCACTAGAAGATTTGGGGGAAGGCTTATCCCATTCATAAACATAGTTTCTTTGAAACTGCTATGTTTAAAAAAAAAAAAAAAAAAAAAAAGGGTTAACCCTAGCTGGACCTGGCACCCAGACCACTTCTTAAAGCTGAAGTGGTCTGGGTGCCTAGAGTGGTCCGCCTTGCCCCGCAATTAGGCTCAGAGCACTCTGGTTGGTTTAAGCCACCCAATCTGACTTACCAACGGACAGGTAAGTCTCTTCATTTACCTGTCACAGCACTCTGATTGGTTAGCTTGAAATCCAGCCAATCATAGTGCTCTGTCATTTTACACAGCATGGGAAAGTTCTTTGGAATTTGACTCATAACTCTGGTTACTTTCAACTCACCAATCAGACTGTCCTGACTTTCGGAATGCTGAACCGAAACAAATAATTTTCCCCATGCACATCCCTACTACCACTGTTGAAAGCAGACGTATGTGACCACCTAGTGATATTAAATCGTTAACAGGAATCCGAGATGAACTAGACAAAGTTTAAAATAGACTATAAATGCTGGTGCACATAAACCTTACGAATGTAGATGTTAAAAAAAAAAAAAAAAAATGCGCAGTAGATTTAAGAACACGGAAAAAAGTACCAACTGTGAACCGCTATTAAAAACGTACAGATGGATGTAATGAGCGGAAAAAAACCCCCCCAAAAAAATAAAAAACGCGAAGAGCAAGTTAATTTTAATGAACCAAATATCTATTAATACATGCAGGGAAGGAACAGAATGCCTGCACGAATTTCAGTGAAACGCTGAAACGAACAGTGAACCCTGTACCAAGCCTTATGGTTGAAAAGAAGACATACGAACGCTGAAATGAGAATACCTAACCAAATGGCTTTAAAATTAAAGCATCTAAATAGACTTTAAACTAAGATTTAAACTAATGAACGCATGATTGAAACAACGTACGAACGGGACAAAATAAACAAACGTACGGTTTGAACCAAACGAATTAACAGGATAAGAGAATAAACGAAACACGTGAATGTGAGTAATAAGCACAGGAGTGTTATGTAAAAACAAATGAATGGTACATATGTACATGAATGTAATGTGAGCCAATCCCTGCGTTTGGTAGGTCAGACCACCACAAACGGTTATTCCCATGAGTACATATGTAAGCATGCCGGATCTTGTGGCCAGAAGGCGGCGTCTTGCGATTCTGGAGCCGGGACGGAGACTATGAAGGCCGGGTCAATGGACTGGAGCATTGAAAACTGGTGGGAAGGACCATAACGGAAGTTCTGGTTGTCATAGCAACCTGGTCACTTGAACAGGAAACAAATTCAGACCTATGGCTAACATGTATACACACACACTGTAAGAACCAAAAAGGTTTGGGGGGGAAACGTTTCATTTCATAGCTTGGACACAGAAATACTCATAGGAATGAATGGTTTGCTTTTATACTAAACAGGCAGATAAGTTAATGACTTACCACCCCTAGCTTTTCATCAAGTGGGTTAGGCTGACTGCTCCGGAGTTTGGGCGCACATATCACCTGGGTGATTCCCACACGTCAGAGATGTGGTCCGCCTCCAGAGAGAGCATCCGTTTTTGTATACAATGAACAGCTATCCAGGAGTGATTCACTGGCTTTGCATCTTTGTTGTATACAGCAAACACAGACTCAAATGAATCCATGTTTAAAATTGAATGAGGCAGAAATGTGATTCTTTGTTGAACTAATTTCCATATGCCCACCCAGAATCCTTTGCGGTAGTAACATCACTGCAAATTTGTGAATTCTGTGGGAAAAGCAAATCTTATGGCTTGACTGGTGTGCAGATTTTTGGAGAGGGGGGAGAGGGGGGAATTGAGGTAGATATTCATAAATGTGCAACCATTTATGTAAATGTGAGTGTCTTTATGTATCTTTGTTAATGTGTTTATGTGCGTGACTGAGATGGAGTATTATGCAGGGCCGCCATCAGGGGGTGACAGCCATAACGGTTGTCACGGGCCCGGCGGCCCTGAGGGGCCCGGCCGCCCGGGCCCCACATGTGGGGCCCATCGGGTGGCCCACACGATGGGCCCGGCCGCCCAGGCCCCACATGTGGGGCCCATACGATGGGCCCTATATCTTCAGTGGCCCGGTCAGCGCTGTGGCCTCGACCGGGCCCCTTTAAAAAAAAAAAAAAAAAAGCTGCAAGTGCTGCTGGGAGGAAGTGGTCACTTCCTCCCCAGCCACCCTCCTGCAAAGAAAAGGTAAGAGACAGGAGGGTGGCTGGAAAATGAGGTATGTATGTATGTATGTATGTATGTATGTCATTATGAATGTATGTATGTATGTATGTCATTATGAATGTATGTATGTATGTCATTATGAATGTATGTATGTCTGTATGCCATTATGAATGTATGCCATTATGAATGTATGCCATTATGAATGTATGCCATTATGAATGTATGCCTGTATGGATGACAGTGTCAGTATGTCTGTGTGTGTGTGTATGTATGTATGTGTCTTTATGTCCTCATGCATGTGTGTCTGTATGTATGTTAGTATGTGTCTGTCTGTCACTATGTATGCCTGTGTGTATGTCTCAGTATGTATGCCTGTATGCGTGTAAGTCTGTTTCAGTATGTGTGTCTTTTAGTATGTATCTCTGTCTTTTTGTATGTGTGTGTGTGTGTGTGTGTGTGTGTGTGTATTCCTGTGGGTGGTATTTGGAGGCGGACCCAGTGGGCGGTATTTGGAGGCGGGCCCCAGGGGGCCCAGTCCCTGAGCTGAGTTAGGGGCACCAAAATTTCTGGTGGTGGCCCTGGTATTATGTATCTGTGTGTCGTATGTGTGCATCTCTAAATGAATAATTCTGTGATTGATTGTACTCTATGTATATTTGTGTGGGATAGTGAGGTCTTCTTATTCATATTATTGAATCTGGAAGAAAATGTTGCATTTGTAAAGTCTGACAGGGGTTACTGTGACATAAAATGCCTAGATGGATTATATATTTCCCAGTTTTGCCCTCACAGCCACACAAATCAAGTACAGCTACTCACAAAACAATACACATAAGTTAGTGACCAAAACGTATCACACACATGCCACTCACAGTTACACACATCACAACTAGTCTTATACAGCAAACACATAAAGCTACAACAATTACACACATCCCTGCAACATTTTAATATGAACATAACATTCACTAATAATGAAAAAGGCTGCACAAGCCTATACCAACCACTGTATGAAAAGGAAGGCATACCATGTAACTACCCATATATGAGCCCTCTGCTGGCACTGCAAAGGTTAATCTAGCATAGGTTCTAATTGATTTAGGCAAATTTATTTGGGTTTTATTATATAGTCACAGATGTTGCACAGAAGGATTTTTTTATTGGGGGAAGAGAGAGAGAAAACAGTAGTACAAATCCAAAATGCGCGCAAATGCAAATGTTATTGTGCGCTTTTAAAACCATTAAATCCATGCTGACTTTTACTTGACAAGGAACATAATTTCAGAGGAAAATAAGATTATGAAATTTCAGTTTCTCTTTTTCCATGGGGTGGGGGTGTGTGTGTGTATTAAATTTGTAATATCAAATATTGTAAACTCTGCCACGGGTATATTAATAACAAATCCACATGCAGGATTGTTAAAGTGTTCATATGTTCCTAGCCACATTCTAATGTATGGCCAAATTGGCATCACTCTCTACAGGAAGTTTTGATTTAATTTGTTTTAACTTGCAATAAACAAATTGTGGCTAACTTTATATACTCCTGATTATTAAGAGCATATAAAATGTATATTTTGTATCGGACTTTTTAAATTAAAATTGTAAGCACAATTGAAATGTCTTTTTTGTCCTTGCACATTTTTCCAGGAGTATATTTGAGATGCATGATCAGCATTTAATGACACAATCAAGTTGTATCATTGTCTTTAAAGAGAAGGGTGTAAAGGGTAGATGACAGACCCTAGACCCATATTACTATTTAATCTGTAGCAGTGTAAAAATAATTAGCATTACTAAAATAGTATTGAGTAAACCTGATAGTAAAAAACTTAAGTAAATATAACAAGTCAAAAGTATTTTTGCGGAGCCCACTTTAAGTTTGATATCTAGGGACTAGCAAAATAATGACAATAGAAGTTTGTAAAACATTGTCTCCTCAGGGATATTTTGACTTTAGCATGCCAATTTTGCTTTATTCACAAACTGTTTCTCTTTTGTTATCAACTATATTCACTATGTGGTATTCACTAAATATGAATATTTCGATCTATTTAAATAACAGCTATTAGAGCAATAAACTAAATGTGTCAAATTATTGTGCTGCATCAGGTGTAGATGAGCAACACAATTCAGTGTAACAGAGTGTTAAAGTAATCTAGTTATTTATCTTCTCGGGATTAACTCACCACAAAGAGGATAAAAGAGAGAATGTTACTTACAGTTGCTTTGAACCTCCTAGCTCGTCTTCAGAGCTCCCTTCTCAAATACAAATGATTCGGTAAGCAGCTCACACTATATAGCCAGAGTATCCACTCCCCTTTAGCCAATCATAGCAAACAGCTTGTCAATTAGCAAGCAGCTGCTGCATCCACCCAATTCAGCACCTTTGTAAACCCTATATAAACAATGCAAAATCGAATAAAGCTATGCTGAAAACTGGTATTGTATACACTGATGGAGAACAGTATTACAGTTGTTGCTTATCAGTGAAGGGTTGGCGACTTGTGGCCTCCGGGCAAAAACATTTTAGTGGCACACTAGCAAATATCAGTGATAGACACAAGTACCCAAGCAAAATAAATGTGTTGATAGATATTACTACAACACAAGATAACTGAATAGAAAGGATTAACCTGCTATGCACATGGGCATTTAGATGTGTAAAGAGATTCAAGGCAGCTGCACTTTTTTTTTTAGTAAAAAAATATATGTAGACTATAAGAACATGGCATCAAACTGTCATGGCCACCCTCATAATTACTGCAGGTTGTACAGGTATGGCATATCATACAAACTACATGGTGTGTTGAATGGCCCGGCCCGCTTCACACTTGGACATCACTAATCAATAAGGGAGCTCTCCCCAACAAGGCAAACATTTTGTAAAAGGGAATGCTAGTAATGATGTAAAATAGATTAGCGAATATGATATGTCATCCCATTCACAAGGGTTGCTGCATGTGAGTAAAAAAAAAAATAATTATATATATTTATTTCTTTTGCAAAAAAAGGGGAATGTTCCAGTCGTGATTCAGATTTTTAAAATTATGCAATGAGATGTAACACTGGTGCTGGGCTTTCCCTAATGTTAAACGATAAATCCCAAAAGATAAACAATAGTTTGCACAAACATGGGTAATCCTCAAATAAGTCACAGAGAAAAACAGGAATGTGTAAAAAGAGCACTTTTTTAAGTAAAAAAATATATGTAGACTATAAGAACATGGCATCAAACTGTCATGACCATCCTCATAATTACTGCAGGTTGTACAGGTATGGCATATCATACAAACTACATGGCATAGGTTTTAAAGTATAAGCAGCAAACTTAGACAGAAGATTAGCAAAATTAAAATGGAAAAAAATATGTATAATGAAAAACAGTACTACCTGCAGCTGCCAGACAGGGGAGAGACCACCCACACAGCTACCCGAGTGAAAAGGTTGAGAAATAAAACCCTAAACATTAGAAGAAAGCACCAAGAGGGTGCGAAACACGTTCAGGGCGTTCAATTCATAAACTTGGAATATAGTAGGCAGCTCTCTAATTAGGTGATTTAGCTAGCTGCCTAAGGCCACCTTAATCGCCTTAGAGCAGACTGACATGTCGAGTCTTCGGTCTATGACAGAGGGCCTCTGCTACTTCTGGAGATTGCGAGACTTACCCACGTGGTCTGTAGCTCTGCACCCGACGTAGCTGCAGACCAGAGAGCTAGCCCACTGGACCACCAGGGACTGAATCAGGGATAGAGGTAGACCACCGGACTGGTAATAAAAAAAAAAGGTATTTTTGCACCACATAAACAGCCTGTCACAGCTCCTTTTGCCCCCTACTGTCACAGCATCTCTAGCCCCCCTACCCTGTCACAGCCCCTCTAGCCCCCGTTACCCTGTCACCACCCCTCCACCCTGTCACAGCCCCCTCCCACCCCCAGGGGCGTACCTAGAGCATTTGGCACCCGGGGCGGATCCTGTGCTTGGCACCCCCCCCCACCCAAAAAAAAAAAACCTGTAAAAAATGTTAAAGGTTTTCTTTCTTTATTTTTACAATTTGTAAACTTTGCAAAACCGCTGTCAGCCCCTCCTACAAAACCCTTGTCCTGCCCTGCCCCTCCTACAAAACCTCTGTCCTGCCCCTTCTACAAATCCTGTACTGCCCCGTCTACAAAACCCCCGCAACCCCCTTCCACAAATCCCCTGCTTATCCCCCCTTATAAAGACTCCTGTCCCAATACAAAACCCCCACCCCCTTCTACAAAATCCCTGCAGCCCCACACACACACATTTACAGGCAGACAGTCACACACTCAGTTACAGACACAGTCACACACAGTCACAGGCAGACAGTCACACATACACATTTCCTCCGTGCGGCCAGTTTATCAGCTGTTTGCTTGAGTGAGCTGTACTGGCCGCACGGCACCCTAACTACCATGGGACACTGTGCGGCCACAGCTCGCACAGCCCCCTCCAGCCAGGGCCGGTACAAGGATTTTTGCCGCCCTAGGCAAAAGTAAAGTTTGCCGCCCCCCATGTGACATCACAATGCCCCAACCATATGATTTGCCATGTTAACTAGCGCCAGTGCTGCAGTGCCGCCGTGTTTACATTAAAAGGCCTGCAGGGACAGGCTATAGACACCAGAACCACTACATTAAGCTGAAGTGGTTCTGGGGACTATAGTGTTTCTTTAATGTGAGGTAAATTAGAGCTTAGTGCCACGAATAATATACTAGATTGCCTACTTACAACCAGATGAGGATGACGATGGGCTCTAGCTGCAGTCTGGCTCCACTGGCCTGGTGCAGAACAGGCTCTCTGGAGGTGGTTTGTAACTGTGGTCACAAAAATCAATATTCTGGGAGAACGGGAAGCAGCTCCATTTTTGGGGGGTCCTTTACACAGCTCAAGGTCTGGGTGTCTGGGTCCCAGGGTCCACCTTCATGTTCCATCAATGATTTTGTTCACAGGGGGTGGAGTGTGTAAGGGATGTCCTGATATGTGTATAAGGAATGCATTGTGTGAAATTGTGTTTGTATGTGTAAGGGCTGCAAGGTGTTTTTCTGTGTATGTATGGGATGCATTGAATGTGTGTAATGAATGCATTGTGTGTTTCTGTGTGTGTAAGGGATGCATTGTGTGTAACGGTTACATTGCTTGTGTATGTGTGTCTGTGTGTGTAATGCATTGTGTGTTTTTCTGTGTGCAACTGGTGCATTGTGTGTATGTGATGAATGTCAATCTCTCCTCCCGCTCCAATTTCTTTCTCCTCCTCCCAATTTCTCTCTCACCCCCACCTCCTAATTTCTCTCCCCCCCTAATTTCTCTTTCCCCCCTCCTAATATCTCTTCCCCCTCCTAATTTCAATTT
>OW240915.1:117729804-117740612 GCA_933207985.1 Pelobates cultripes
GCTGGCACAGAAGCTGGCAGCAGTGGCAGACAACTAAGTGCATTTACATTACACTGAAAAATAATCAAAAAAGCATACCCTTATCCCTAACCTAGCTATGCTTTTTCCCTATCTTATGAACAGCAGCTACACTTTCCCTCCTCTTACTAAGCATGCAGCTTGAGAATGAATCTAAAATGGATGCTGTCCAGTAGGTGGGAGGGTCTGCTAGGGAGGCTGTGCTGCTAATTGGCTGGAATGTGTCTGCTGACTGTGAGGTACAGGGTCAAAGTTTACTCAATGATGACGAATAGGGGGCGGGTCGAACCGCGCATATGTTCGCCCGCCGTGGCGAACGCGAACATGCTATGTTCGCCAGGAACCGTTCGCCGGCGAACCGTTCGGTACATCACTATTTGTGGGTTATTTCATATGGTCTCCAGAAGGGGCTTGAGAGAGAGAGGGCAAATAAGAGGAGAGAAAGGGGGCATCCTTGGCGGGTGCCGTTTAGTATGGGGGATTGATGTAGGGGATTAGTAGTTGTGCGGTTGGTTTGTGGTACATTGCTTGTAGAAATTGAATTAGTTCTGGTGGGAATTCAAATTTGTGGAGCACTGCGAAGAGGTAGGGCCAGAGGAGGCGGTCAAATGCCTTCTCGGCGTCTAGGGACAATATTGTTGGGAGGCGTTTGTGGTTGGTGTACCATATTAAGTCTATGGTTCTGCGTGTGTTGTCTTGTGCCTGTCTTTGTGGGATAAAGCCTACCTGGTCTGGGTTGATGAGTTTCGTTAGGAGGGGTTTAGTTTGGTCGTCATTACTTTGGTCAGAATTTTTAAGTCAATGTTCAGGAGGGAAATGGGACGGTAGTGGCCAGGTTCTTCGTGGGCTTTTCCTGGTTTTGGCAGGAGGATGTTAGCCTGAGTCATATCGGGAGGTAGCGGGTCACCTTTGAGCATTGCGTTGAAGACTTTGCATAGTCTGGGGGTGAGTATGTCTCCAAAGGATTTGTAGTAGATGGCCTGTCCGGGGGGCATTGTCGGACACTTGTGGAGTTGCTGTTGTCTTGTGGAGTGAGTGCTGAGCGTTTTCTGCATGTGTCCCGAGGCCGGGACCTGGGCCACCGGTCACATGTCTCGCATCCCAGCCCTAACACTTCCCGCCCCATCGCCCTAGGTACTGTGGGGGTAGTCAAGGAGCGGTGGGGGCCAGGCCTGTGCAGCCAGAGGCCGGAGAGGCACTATACCTCCCCAGGGGTCGGCCCCAGAGACCCACCACAGGTATTTTGTCAGTGGTCGATTATTGCACAACTTTCAGGGTACATCATCCTCCCTGTGTTCGGGACTGTTGCGGCCCGTCCCCCGCTCTTTTAGGGAGGCCTTGTGGGTGGAGGTGGTTGCCGTTACCTCATCCATTTTGTGTTCCGGCGCATGTGTGTTTTGGAGAGGTCTGCTAGTCCTTCTTTGAGTGGGGCTTGGTGTTTAGTTAGCTCTGCCGCTACTAAGGATTTCATGTCTGTTAGGTCTTTTTAGGTCTTTTTTGGTGAGGGGTGAAGATTCCGTCTTGTGGCTGGTCGTGCTGGCATCCGATTCGGAATCCAAGGCCTGCTGGCTGGTTGCACGAGACGTCTCTTTATCCGGCCTGGTTTTGAATATCGGAGCCACGGCCGCTCCGGATTTAGATTTCCTCCCTCCGCCCATCCCTGTGTGACCTGGTGTGGATAAGGGTTGTGGCCGTCGGTCTATGGCTTAATTGCAAGTTTTATTGCCTCTATTGTTAGCTGTTGATTGTCTGCCGCCACGGAGCTCCTCTAGTCAGCGTCCATCTTCGTTGGCGGTCGAGCTCCGCCCCAAATATAGATATATATTTTAATATCAAAATACAGTTAGAATAAAATGTCATATAGATAATTTTTTTCAAATTTTTATTTAAAAAAATATAGAATTTCTTTATTTGCATTTTATAATATATATATATATATATATATATATATATATATATAATATAATGTGTGTGTAATTTAATTACAAGTGTATTTTTATATTAATATAAGTACATATTAATATAAAAATACACTTAGTATGGCATTATATATGGTATATAGACATTTATTATATAGATATAACATGTCTACATATTATTTATATATATATATATATATATATTATTAACATGTATTTATTTTTTTTTTTTATTTTACACTTGCAGGGAGATTGCAGGCAGACACTAGGACACCTATTGTGACCATGTGATCGCTGTGTTGAGCGATCACATGGCCACAGGGGTCCTAATCCACCATGGGAGACTGTCTGGGCTGCAGGCAGTCTCCCCACAACGGGAGCACCGCCGGGGGAACGACGGCGATCGGGTAAGTAGATCTGACAGTTAGGACGGTTCAGGACCGTCACCGGTCGGCAACGCAAAAATGCCGATGACGGTCCTGAACCGTCCTAGGTCGTTAAGGGGTTAAAGGGACTCTCCAGTGCCAGGAAAACAAACCGTCCACCGACGTTATAGCCCACTTTTCATGTGCTATAAACACGGAAGTGCCCTCTAGTGGCTGTCTAGTAGACAGCCACTAGAGGAGGAGTTAACCCTGCAAGTAAATTTTGCAGTTTATGAAAACTGCAGTAATTACAGTTGCAGGGTTAAGGGTAGTGGGAATTGGCACCCAAACCACTCTAATTGGCATAAGTGGTCTGGGTACCTGGAGTGTCCCTTTAAGGGGTTAAACCTCAACATCCATAATAATAAAATCTAAACTAGAAATAAACCATTAAACAATCCCAGGTTCTGCCCCCTAAAGCCAAAAGCCATAAATGTATATTAAAACCAAATAAACCAATCCACCCTCTTTTGATGCCCGGGAGGGTGACCTATCTCCTAACAAGGTCACAACATAAATTTCTAACAGAAGGAAGGGTGGGTGGCAGCTGCAGCTCAAAAATACTTACAAGTCTGGCAGAAGTAGAGGTAAATGATTTTGGCACTTTTAAATTTATACCCCTGAAATAAGTGTCACGATCCACCAATCAGGGCATGCGCCCTGAGCACGAGCTTTCCGCTAAACAAACTATTCACGCTGCTCCTGCACCTAACCCCCGGCTCGTGCTGCTCCTGCTACAGCCTGCCAATACTTACACATTTGCCCCTGCTCCATCAAACCCCACATGGCTGCTGTGTCCACCCGCCCGACATGGGGTTTGAATGTTGCATTCTTTAAATGATATATAATAAAACAGAAAACAAGGGCAGAGTCTGGACTCTGAGCAATGCAAACGCAGGCAGCACGAACTCCCGACTAACTTGCGGATTTCGGGGTCAAATCAGCGGCTCACTAGCCTAAATACTTACTGGGGTGCACTACCCATGTCGGGTTCACCACTGATCCGATTGACACCTCACTCGAGTCTGTCATGGCCGGTAGACCTGAACGCTGCAGCCTACTAAAATTGGAGCTGGGAAGAGGCTGGCCACTCTCGACACTAGACTCACAAAGCGACTCAGTTGGCCTCCGGTTATCCCGGTCCCCTCTGGGTGGACTGACCCAAGTTCATCCTGCTGAATCTACATAGTGCTCCCAGCGGAAAGCCAACATCACAAGATGGCGGAGGCCCTTCCACATGCCACACAAGCATTAGGCCGAACACATGGAACGTACCAAGCCCCCTTTAATCCAGGCTGGATGCTGTATTCCAGGCCTTCTGGGACAAGCTGCAGGTACGCTCACCAGACACCAAGCTTAAACAGGTGATGAAGAGGAAAACCGGCTCACCGTTTGAACGGGAGGGACACCTCCAGGCAGCACACCCACGGCGCCTCATCATGTGAACGACTACCTAGCTAGGCTTAAAGCATCTAGAGGCCTAGCCTCGCGATGTCGACCACCCAGGAGGAAGATCTCCTGACACTGGCTGCGGATATCGCCACGATCTCCCAACTGCCCTATAGGGGGCAAGGACTTGACCATCAAGAAGTATTGAGTCCGTGGAGGCTGTTGCCTCCTGGCAGACCCCCACCCCCTTCGGATGTCGGCACACTTAACAAGCATGGGAATTGACATAGCTGATCAATAACTCTCTGGCTTAATTACTGGCATGGATCTGCTGCGAAATGGATACTACGATGCTTAACTGTCAATACTAATACTGCTAGAATGCTAATGCTCTTATTCTACTTTGTCTTTTCACTTGTATGCCATTTCACCTGTAGCAGTTAATTTTAATGTCACAGGTGCCAGCACCTAGCAATACGATTTACGACACTGTCTACCTTCATGTTGAAATATAAAAAAGCAGTACACAAAAAAGGAAATATCAAAGACAAATGCTCAAATCACATAGTGTGCATCACTCAAAACCACACAAAGTGCAATAGATAAAGTAGAATAAATAGTATGGTGAGAGCATACAAAATAGTGAGTAAAACTACATATAAAAACATGCAGTTTACCATATAGCTGGCTACAGCCTAAAAATATAAAACACAGAACATAGTATAGCCTTTATGAAATATAAATGGTAGAAGAAAAGGTCTCACTCACGTGGTGCTGAGCCATTAAGAAGTGGCTCAGACTATATTTTTAGGCTGTACCCAGCTATATGGTAAACTGCACATTTTTATATACCTTTTTTATATGCTGTTTTACTCACTATGTTGGAATATAAGCATGCCATTTTTCCTTAACCGTTCTTAACCTAAGTTTTATTGTTTGGTACACATGTCTGGATAGTGTGGTGCCGTGGCGACACAGACAACCAGTGGCCTTCTAATCTAATATTAATCTACTTTATGTTTAACAATACTTTAATCCTGGTGTTGTGGGCCCATGACTAAATACGTAAGAATGCGTTTCCAGGGTGGTGTACCATCACATGCTGCCTCTACAATAGTGAATTTTCATTTGTTATTTTTATCTTTCCTATCATCAGTCTACATAGTTAAACCTTATGTATGAATATGCCATACAACCAACCTAGACATGTATCTTTAGCCTGTAATATGCACTAAAACAGTAAATTAGATGTCCTCCTTGCACATTTTGTGGATAATCTTGCATGTTGTTCTTGTTACCAAGCTGATGTGCTCTGACATACTGTTACTCCTTATCTGTATAACGCTGTCATCTCCATAAAAGAGAGACAAAAACAAACAAACCACAAAACAACTTCACTTAATTGTTTGTTTTGATAAAACTGAAACATTTGGACAATGGTCATGAACCTTTTATCATGGATTCCACAATTCAAATTTAAACATCAACATCCTTAATATTAATAAGACCAGATCTTTAACCAAAAATAAACCATTAACCATTTCCAGGCTCTGACCCCTAAAGCCAGGAGCCATAAATATTAAAACCGAATAAACCAATCCACCCTCCTGTAAAGCTTCTGGGATACCAAACTCTGGGGCCCCCAAAGCACACGGCCATCTCAACATAGATTGAAAATCCAAATTAAATATATCCAAACCTATGTCAAACAAATGATTGCATTGCTCCTGTAGAAACCTGGGTAAATGCCTTCAAAATCTATGTGCCTGTATGAGAACCTCCTCAATGTTGGCAATAAGAATAAGAACCATTCGGCCCATCTAGTCTTCTAAATTTTCAAAATATTTTCATTAGTCCCTGGCCTTATCTTATATCTTGGATAGCCTTATACCCAGTGGTGTACACACGACTCATGGGGCCCCGGTGCGAAAATTGATCCGTTTGCAACTCCCTCCTTACTCTGCGTGGGCCGGGGGCCACAACACATGGAGGCGGACACCTGGTTGCAGGGCTGTGACCCCTGAGACCGCGGTATGTACGCAAGTGCATGCAGATACACATACACTTAAAGGACCACTACAGAAATCCAGATCACATCAACTCAATGAAGTGGTCTGGGTGCCAGGTCCCTCTAGTTTTAACCCTGCAGCTGAAAACTGAAACATTTACTGAGGGTAATCCAGCCTCTAGTGGCTGTCTCACTGACAGCCGCTAGAGGTGCTTCCGCGATTCTCACTGTGAAAATCAGTGAGAAGACGCTGGACGTCCATAGGAAAGCAATGAGAAAGTAAGTGCTGAAGGGGTTTTACACACACGCACACCTATTACTAGTGATGTACCGAACGGTTCCTGGCGAACATAGCATGTTCGCGTTCGCCACCGTGGGCGAACATATGCGCGGTTCGACCCGCCCCCTATTCGTCATCATTGAGTAAACTTTGACCCTGTACCTCACAGTCAGCAGACACATTCCAGCCAATTAGCAGCACAGCCTCCCTAGCAGACCCTCCCACCTACTGGACAGCATCCATTTTAGATTCATTCTCAAGCTGCATGCTTAGTAAGAGGAGGGAAAGTGTAGCTGCTGTTCATAAGATAGGGAAAAGCATAGCTAGGTTAGGGATAAGGGTATGCTTTTTTTAATTTATTTTTTCTATGTAATGTAATTGCACTTGAATTTGTCTGCCACTGCTGCCAGCTTCTGTGTCAGGCTCCTGATTGCCCTACAGTCGGTGCCGCAATTGCATCTGGTGTCTGGCTATTTAGTTTAAAACAAAACTTTTTCACTGTTATAGATTGAATAGCAGTCAATTGATATGCGGGTGTGTTAAACTGGCTGGTGGATAAAGCTGACCAGTGCCACTAATTAGATCTGTGGCTTGGATTTAAAACAAAAACTTTTTTCACTATTCTCGAGATTGAATAGCGGTGGTTATCTTCAAGCTGGTGTCAGGCCTACAGCCTGTGCTCTGCACAACTATTGCCAGTGCACATTGCCACTCATATCTGGTCGTAGCTTGCGCATAGTACCACTAATCCCAACAAAAATGACAGGCGAGGCAGGCCACCCCGCAGGGGAGACCATACAGTAATTAGTGGTGCTGTAGTTCCCTTTGGCCCTAGAATAATGCCCAGTTTTCAGGGGCCACGTACCCTGAACTTGAAAAGTTCTGAGGACATAGTTGACTGGCTAACACAGGACACCCAATCTTCTACAGCCTCCGCTCAGAACCTTGACGCACCATCCTCCTCCAGCTTAGCTTCAGGCACCTCTCAAGATGCCACTCACCCGCCTGCCGCCACCACCAAAACTAGCACCACAGCCGCTTCAGTTGGTATGTCAGAGGAGTTATTCACACATCCGTTTGAAGAAATGAGTGATGCGCAACCATTATTGCCAGAGGATGTAGATAACAGGGATATGTCTCGGGCAGGCAGCATTACACACATGGACGTACGGTGTGATGATGATGATGATGTTGTACCCGCTGCTGCTTCCTTTGCTGAGTTGTCAGATACAAGTGAAGCGGTTGATGATGGCGATGCGTCCATGGATGTCACGTGGGTGCCCGCTCGTCAAGAAGAACAGAAAGTTCAGATGGGGGGAACCGGGGAGGGAGGAGGGAGGCGGTTGGAAGCAGAGGGAAAAGGTCGTCGCAGAGCTAGTGTACAGTCTTAGCATGCATCGACACCGGGGTCAGCCAGGCAGCTGCGTAATCAACGCGCATGCTGTTATTCCACCACCAGTCGTCATTGGGAAAGCTCAGCAGTGTGGAACACGTAATGTCTGCCTCTGACAACAGCGATGCCATTTGCAACCTGCCAAAGAAACTGAGTCGTGGAGATTCAACACCCACCTAAAATTTTCAACTTCTTTCGCGTGAGCACATGATCTCTCCACAAGCGCCTATGGAGTCAACACATGGTACAAACGGCTGCTTCTACTCTAAGCCGCCAGCCTCCTCCTGGTCCAGCATCTTCAGCCACGTCAACCACTGCTGTCCTCTTTGTCCCCTCTCAACCATCTGCCACTCCGCCTCCCGCCTTGAGCAGTTCACGCTCATCTTCCCACAGTCATGTGTCTGTCAAGGACATGTTTGAGCGTAAGAAGACAATGTCAGAAAGTCACCCCCTTGCCCAGCGTCTGACTGCTGGCTTGTTCGAACTATTAGCCCGCCAGCTTTTACCATACAAGCTGGTGGAGTCTGAGGCGTTCAAAAAATTTGTAGCTATTGGGACACCGCAGTGGAAGGTACCCGGCCGAAATTACTTTTCGCAAAAGGCAATCCCCAACCTGTACTCAATTGTGCAAAAGGAAGTAATAGCATCTCTGGCACACAGTGTTGGGGCAAGGGTCAATTTGACCACTGATACCTGGTCTGCAAAGCATGGTCAGGGCAGGTATATCACCTACACTGCGCATTAGGTAAACCTGCTGACTGCTGCCAAGCATGGAATGCATGGCTCTGCAGAGGAGTTGGTGACACCACCACGACTTGCAGGCAGTCCTGCTGCCACCTCCTCTACTCCTCCTACTCCATCCTCTTCCATAACCTCCTCGGCTGGGTCCTCTTCTGCTGCTGCGTCTTGCTCCACATCAACGGCACCCCCCCAGCTCCCCAGGTACTATTCCACATCCCGGATACGGCAGTGTCACGCCGTCTTGGGTTTGACTTGCTTGAAAGCAGAGAGTCACACCGGACAAGCACTCCTGTCCGCCCTGAACGCACAGGTGGAAAAGTGGCTGACTCCGCAACGACTGGATATCGGCAAAGTGGTTTGTGACAACGGAACAAATTTGTTAGCGGCATTGAAGTTGGGCAAGTTGTCACATGTGCCGTGCATGGCACATGTGTGTAATCTGATCGTACAGCGCTTTGTGCATAAGTACATAGGCTTACAGGACGTCCTGAAGCAGGCCAGGAAGGTGTGTGGCCATTTCAGGCGTTCCTACACGGCCATGGCTCACTTTGCCGATATCCAGCGGCGAAACAACATACCAGTGAGGCGCTTGATTTGCGACAGCCCGACACGTTGGAATTCAACACTCCTAATGTTCGACCGCCTGCTCCAACAAGAAAAAGCCGTTAATGAATATTTGTATGACCGGGGTGCTAGGACGGCCTCTGGGGAGCTGGGAATTTTTTTGCCACGTTACTGGACGCTCATGCGCAATGCCTGTAGGCTCATGCGTCCTTTTGAGGAGGTGACAAATTTGGTCAGTCGCACCGAAGGCACCATCAGCGACATCATACCATTTGTTTTCTTCCTGGAGCGTGCCCTGCGAAGAGTGCTGGATCAGGCCGTAGATGAGCGTGAAGAGGAAGAGGAAGAGTTGTGGTCACCATCACCTCCAGAAACAACCTTATCAGCATCGCTTGCTGGACCTGCGGCAACGCTGGAAGAGGATTGTGAGGAAGAGGAGTCAGAGGAGGAATGTGGCTTTGAGGAGGAGGAAGAGGAGGAGCAAGACCAACCACAACAGGCATCCCAGGGTGCTCGTTGTCACCTATCTAGTACCCGTGGTGTTGTACGTGGCTGGGGAAGAAAATGCAACTAAGTGACATCAGTGAGGAGGAGGAATGGGAAATGAGTAGCTCGGCATCCAACCTTGTGCAAATGGGGTCTTTCATGTTGTCGTACCTGTTGAGGGACCCTCGTATAAAAAGGCTGAAGGAGAACGACCTGTACTGGGTGTCCACGCTACTAGACCCCCGGTATAAGCAGAAAGTGGCGGAAATGTTACCCAATTACAACAAGTATGAAAGGATGCAGCATTTGCAAAATAAATTGAAAAGTATACACACAGCGTATAGGGTGATGTCTGGCTGCTTGGGGAATCTAATAACAGGGGAGAGGTGGAAGTCTCCTCCCTCCTCCCCGCTGACCACGCCGAGCAAGGACAGGGCAGCTTTAAGTGTTGTTGATGGAGGACATGCGGACCTTTTTAAGTCCTACGCATCGCCACAGCCCTTCAGGATCCACCCTCAGAGAGCGACTCGACCGACAGGTAGCAGACTACCTAGCCTTAACTGCAGATATCGACACTCTGAGGAGCGATGAACCCCTTGACTACTGGGTGTGCAGGCTTGACCTGTGGCCTGAGCTATCCCAATTTGCGATAGAACTTCTGGCCTGCCCCGCTTCAAGTGTCCTGTCAGAAAGGACCTTCAGTGCAGCAGGAGGTATTGTCACTGAGAAGAGAAGTCGCCTAGGTCAAAAAAGTCTAGATTACCTCACCTTTATTAAGATGAATGAGGATGGATCCCGAAGGGACTGACACTGGGCATTAGATTAAAAAGGCCTGATGAGATGAGCTGCCTTGTTCAAAAAATAAGTCCCTGCGCTGCTGTATTTTAGCTCCTGAATGCCTGTTGACTAGCATTGACTGATCCGCCACCAACTTGGGTTCAAGCCGCCGTACTTTTAGGGCACTTTCTGTGAAACAAACATCAGTTATAGATTGAATATCCAGTTAGTTGTCTCAAAGCGGGTGTGTCAGCCCAGCCCTACAGCGTGTACTCTGCCGATGCTGCACCTCCTCTACTCCTCCTACTCCATCCTCTTCCATAACCTCCTCGGCTGAGTCCTCTTCTGCTGCTGCGTCTTGCTCCACATCAACGGATAGGGGACGTAACAGTGATTAAACTGATAACAATAGTACTAACACACCACTCCTATCTGGTGGCACATTAGATTGCACGCGCAGTGCCCCAAATTTGTTGTGATCTGTGAGTAAGGTAAATGGTTGTCCATACAAGTAGGTTGCAGCTTTTTGAGAGCCCACACCACCGCTATGCACTCCTTTTCAATGGCAGTGAATATACTTCGCTGTGCAAAAGTTTACGGCTTAGATAAGCCCCGGGTTGCTAGCCACCATCTGCTCCGACTTGGCTCAATACTGCTCCCAATCCAAGCTTAGAAGCGTCTGTATGGACGAGAAAGTGTTTAGTTGGATCAGGAGAAGAAAGTACAGGTGATTTAATGAGCGCCGTCTTGAGCTGTTGGAAGGCCTGTTCACATTCTGGGACCCATACTACTATCTTGGGGAGGTTTT
>OW240915.1:117740712-117856975 GCA_933207985.1 Pelobates cultripes
TTTTACGTGTTCCTATATGGCACTTACTGGGCTTTAGGGTCAGTCCGGACTCCCTAATCCGGTCTAGTACAGCTCCTATGTGGGTCAGGTGTTCGGGCCAGGAGCAGCTAAAAATGTCTACCATCCAAGTAGGTGTGTATCAGTGTGTATCAGGGATCCTTAGGACAGGTGTCAATCCATATCTGCCAAGTGACCCGATGTAGGAGGAACAGTCCCTATTCTGATCTGTGTCAGTGTGTATCAGGGATCCTTAGACAGGTGTCAATCCATATCTGCCAAGTGACCCTATGTTGGGGTAACATTCCCTATTCTGATCTGTGTCAGTGTGTATCAGGGGCTCTGAGGACAGGTGTCAATCCATATCTGCCAAGTGACCCTATGTAGGAGGAACAGTCCCTATTCTGCTCTGTGTCAGTGTGTATCAGGGAACCCTAGGACAGGTGTCAATCCATATCTGCCAAGTGACCATGTTGGGCAATAACATCTCATTCTGCTCTGTCAGTGTGTATCAGGGATCCTAGGACAGGTGTCAATCCATATCTGCCAAGTGACCCTATGTAAAAAGGCCTGGATGAGATGTGAGCTGCCTTGGGCTAAAAATGGTCCACACGCTGCTGTATTTTAGCTCTGAATGCCTGTTGACTTATGCGGATCTCCATCCTACCACCAACTAGGGTTCAAGCCGCCAGTGTGTACTTTATAAATGGCTTTATAAAGCAGTGTGTACTTTATAAATGGCTCCACCTGCCACCCGTACAGCAACACAGTCTCCAGTTAGGAGAACCAACCAAGCATCTTCTTCCATCTGCCTGTTACAGAAATTACTGCCGTGTACACGACCACTGATAGGAGACGCGGAAGGTATTAAACTGATAAAAATTGTACTAAACACACCACTCCTATCTGGTGTCACATTAGCTTGACCGCGCAGTGCCCCAAATTTGCAGTAAGAGGACCGACCAAGCCTCTTCTTCCATCTCCCTGTTACAAAATCAATGCCGTGTACACGTCCACTGATAGGAGACGCGGAAGGTATTAAACTGATCAGAACAATACTAAACACACCACAAATAAGGTTTCTCTCCTGTGAAAGCTCCTCAAATGATGCGCTTAAGATTAGAAGCGGCTGGCATTTCTCACACTCCAGAACAAAAATATATTTTTTAACATTCCACCTCCACTTTTGAGCAGTAGCGTTTGGGAAGAGATTAACATAATTAAACACAGGCAGTAAAAATACAGTTTTTAGCCATACACTGTAACTTTAAAACTACACATCCCATCTTCATAATTATATATTTGGAATCAGCACACTTAAAACATAAACATAACCAAAAATCAGCCAAATACATCCAGGGGTTAAAAAGTTAGCTGGAGGTCCCTTTATGACCGACCGCAAGCACATTTTCCTGCCCAAAACAGTTCCATAGATTTGGGCTGTGAGGTCGGTCTATTTCAGGCTGAAAGAAAGACTAAGTCCCATCGCCGAATGGGACTTAGTCTCTACAACTAAGGAAATAATTTTCCCATTACTACTGGTGAGAACCAAAATTGGGAAATAGCCAGGCAGGCACAAAGGGGTTTACTGGAGTCACAGAGGACACAGGGACACCGTCTTAAAGGGGCAGTGTCCCAACAGATCCTGAGGGACCACGGCCTTAAAGGGGCAGTGTCCCAATCTTCCTGATGTCCCAAAAGGTGTTTAAAGGGCCAGCACCAGTCGCATACAAGGGGAGTCCATGGCCCCAATATGCCCACCGACAGTCTTGAAGGGCCATACACACCAAATAAAAGTGCATACATTTTCACAATCTCCCAGGGGCCATAGTCATGCGGGAGGAGGCTGGCAAATAGGCTTCTCCACAACCCAGGGAAGCAGGGCAATTTGCCATTTAAAGGGCCCATTACAAATAGCATTTTGTAACAAGGTGTCAATCCATATCTGCCAAGTGACCAGATGTAGGGGGACCAGTCCCTATTCTGCTCTGTGTCAGTGTGTACCAGGGAACCTTAGGACAGGTGTCAATCCATATCTGCCAAGTGACCCGATGTAGGGGGACCAGTCTCTATTCTGCTCTGTGTCCGTGTGCATCAGGGGCTCTGAGGACAGGTGTCAATCCATATGTCAAGGTGTCAATATGTCAGGTGTCAATCCATATTGATTGTGATTTAGGAATGTTAGGTGATTTCTGCCCTTTATGGATTAAACCAGACTCTGTATCAACTGTGTAATTTTCCATGGGAGTTTTGCCATGGATCCCCCTCCGGCATGCCACAGTCCAGGTGTTAGTCCCCTTGAAACAACTTTTCCATCCCTATTGTGGCCAGAAAGAGTCCCTGTGTGTTTTAAAATTCGCCTCCCCATTGAAGTCAATGGCGTTTCGGGCGGTTCGCCGTTTGCGAACCGAAAATTTCGGGTTCGCGACATCACTACCTATTACTGACGCACACTGAATTACTGATGCACACCCGCCCCTATTTACTGACGCATGCACATCCGCCCCCCTATTTACTGACGCACACTCACGGACACACATACACATGTTTTAAAAAAAAATTTGATTTCTCCCCAGCCTCCCTACCTTTGGGAGTGCTGAGGGGATTCCATGGTATCCAGCTTATGGGCCCCCCCAGGAGAAGAGGCTGGCCACACTGGCGTACATGTCGGGTCGCAGTATGTACGCCACTGCTTATACCTATCCCACGCATGCTTAAACTCCCTCACTGTGTTAACCTCCACCACCTTTAGCTGGAAGGCTATTCCATGCATCCACTACCCTCTAAGTAAAACTTCCTGATTATTTTTTTTTTAAACCTTCGCCCCTCTAATTTAAAACTGTCCTCTTGTGGTAGTTTTTCTTCTTTTAAATAGTATCCTCCTTTACTGTTGATTACCTTTTATGTATTTAAATGTCTCTATCATATCCCCTGTCTTGTCTTTCCTCTAAGCTATAAATGTTAAGTTCCTTTAACCTTTCCTTGTAAGTTTTATCCTGCAATCCATGAACCCGTTTAGTGGCCCTTCTCTGAACTCTCTCTAAAGTATCTATCCTTCTGAAGAGCAAACCTGTTGCAAATTTTAGTATCGGCCAAAAGAAATGCCTTACCATTAGAGTTGAGCAAACCCCCATTAGTGGGGTGCACTTCAAATCTGAGAGTCAAATAGTGCACTTGCAGCGCACTTGTAAACATTCTAATTGTTTTTCTGCTAAATAGTAAATTTTGTGGCCTGCTCTTAATTTCTGAGAGTCAAATAGAAGCATAACTTTGATTCGAATTTAATACATCGGTCACTTGTAATATTGTTCACACCTACAACACTTGTTACACAGATCTAAGTGATAGAAAACAGATGGATATTTTCTACACTAGAAACTACCAGATAACAAGCTGCTATATTTAAACCAGTTATCAATAGCTAAGAGATACTTAAACAATATTGTAATTCTGGAGCAATACCCTCACAGTCAAACTGAGAGGTCAGTTTATAGGGAAAACTGTTGCCTGGATACAATTCTAAAACAATTTCCATATGGCTTTGGAGACTTTACATGCTGGGAAAAACACAGGTGCTAACTGCTGTGGCTTTCTGCAGTGTGCATACTGGAACGGAGGGCAGGGTTGAGAATTGGGTGGAAGATGTAGAGGATGATGAGGTCCTAGACCCGACAATGCATCAAGGTCATGCAAATGATGTGTGCAGTTTGGAGGAAGAGGCGCTGGTTGCACAGAGGCACCAGCACAGCATAAGAGGAAGCAGGATGCAAAAGCGGAGCCGCCGTCCCCTATCCCCTCAGCTTTTGCACCCTGCTCCAAGTAGCAGTTGAAGCGATTAAAAATAACCATAACAGATTTAACGAGCCTTTCGCAGTCCAGTGACCAGGATGACCGGGACCCAGTATGCCTGATGTAGAAGTTAGGAGTCACAGTATGGAATGGATTAGCAGGGCCTGGTGCAGGGTAACCGCACGCCCCTTGGTGTTGAGCACCAGCGTTTGTGCGGCCACATACCAGGACCCGTAAAAAGTACTGAATACCAGAAGCCATCACTAGACTGATCTGCAACTTGGAACAGGATGTGACATTCACTATAGCGGCTGTGCGCGCTTTCTCCGTTCTCACCCTGCTGCTATTTGCCTGCCTGCGCTGCAGCTTAACTTTGGCCTTCCCGCTCACTGCCTCATATGTGACGTGCCCACAAGGTGGAACTCCACCTTGCACATACTGGAGACTGTTTGATTAGCAGCAGGTGATAGTGGAGTTTCAGCTGCAGCACGCACGGGTCAGTGGCTCTGCACCAGACTTCCCTCCAATTGATCAGAGTTAAAGGATTTCAAGTGGACGCATTACAATTACAGGGCCTCTAAAGAGTCCTGTATTGTGATTTGTCGTCACTACCTTCCCGCGTCGGGAGTTGGTCATTTGCGCGCCTGCTACCTTCCTTGCATGTGGTAGCCGTTTGTCAGGGTCCCTGTAGGGAATCAAACCCTGATTCCCCGTTACCCGTGGCCACCATGGTAGGCGCAGTCAATGGCTTTGGAAGTTTATATGGATTGACATACAACAACTTCTCGTTGGACACATTGAAAAAGTGCTCTAGCATAACGAGCTGGGTGATCTCCTCCGGGAACTTGGCTTGATGGGAGTTGAGCCAGTTCTGGGTAGCCCTTGTGATGCCACAGTGTATACCCAGATATATCAGAGCTGCTGCAAAAGTGCGGGCCGTCTGTGGCGCTTATAGCGTTCTCACCCTGCTGCTGCTCGCCTGTCTGCGCTGCAGCGTAACTTCAGCCTTCCTGCTCACCGCCTCATGAGACTGTGCGAGCAGCAGCAGGCGATAGTGGAGTTTTAGCTGCAACACGCATGGGTCAGTTGCTCTGCGGAACAGTTTTCTCTTTTTTTGTATGTCCCAATATTTTGGGGGCTACCCCAATTAAAATTATATAAATCTTTATATCCGTGTTTGCTACCTCCTCCACCGCCGCTTCCACCTACACTGCCATGGTCACCGCCTCCTCAACCTATTGGTCACTTAGTATAAACTATGTACACCATAGCAGAGGCTTGTTTCCTTTTCTCCATGCATCAGGACTGCAAGAAATGCACCGCAGGCCGCAAATGTTTTTTTTTTTTTTTTTTTTTAGATGTCCTAATATTTTGGGGGCTACCTCAATTAAAATTAAAAAAAATAATTATATATAAACAGTGTTGGCGGCTTCCGCCTTCACCGCCTCCTCAACCTATGGGTCACTTAGTATAAGCTATGTACACAATAGCTTTTGAAGGCCTTTTCTCCATGCATCAGGAGTTGAGCTCAGTTTGAACAATGAAAGAGAATACCCTGCACTCTAACCCTCTCAAAAATGGATAATTCTGGTGATCCTCCTGACAGCCATGCTTTAGATTTTGATTTATGTTCTTCCAAAGCTAAAATCAAAGCCCGAATCGAGCCCGAACCCACACTTTTTTTTTTTCAAAGTTCGGCCGGACCCGAACACCCAACATCCTCAACTCTACTTACCATCAAAACCTTCTGCAATATCACTAATAAAAATATTAAAAGAAATGGGTCCAGATCACTGAGGTACCCTGCTGATAAGACCTTGTTTTGAATATACTCCATTGACTACAACTCTCTGTTGCCTGTTACTCAGCCACTGCTTTACCCATTCAACAATCTTGGAATGCAAACTTAAAGGACCACTATAGTGTCCTGAGGGTGTCCCCACCCTCAGGGTCCCACTCCCGCCCGGCTCTGGGGAGAGGAAAGGGGTAAAACGTACCTCTTTTCCAGCGCCGGGCAGGGAGCTCTCCTCCTCCTCTCCGCCTCCGATCCTCCCATTCGTTCTCATAGGAAAGCATTCATAATGCTTTCCTATGGACGCTTGCGTGTTCTCATTGTGATTTTTCACAGTGAGAATCACACAAGCGCCTCTAGCGGCTGTCAATGAGACAGCCACTAGAGGCTTTGAGGGCTGGATTAACCCATTTATTAAAAAAAAAAAAAGGGGGTTAACTCTAGAGGGACCTGGCACCCAGATCACTTCATTAAGCTGAAGTGGTCTGGGTGCCTAGAGTGGTCCTTTAAAGATCAGTTTATTGATAAGCTCTCTATGTGGAACAGTGTCAAAATCTATAATTTTTTATATATTTTTTTTTTATATTTTTTTTTCAGACCTACATTGTTGCAATATCTCAAATAATTGTGACCATTTGGCACCACTGATCCCCTTCCAAAATACTTTAACTGACGTGTTCTTCAAACCCAGATTTTCACCATATGTCCACACTTGCACCCTCTTCTGGGCCCAAACTAATGACCAATAACCCAAGCAATCTCTGGCTTCTTATTACCTAACAGAAAAATATTAATATATACAAATTTTATTAAACACCAATAAACTTTGATAAGTACCAGTTAACCACTTTCACATAAAGAAAATGTAATATATATATATATATAATTTTTATTTTTTTTAACTCCAATCAAATGAGGACTAACCTATAATTGAAATCTATTAGAATCCCATATACCCAGCCTTTGAATGATTCCATCACTTAAACCATACCTCTCTGCTTCAGTTGCAGCTCTGAAGAATGAGATGAATAATGTCCCTTGTCCAAACCTAATTTATCTAAACATATTTTAAAAACTTGTATAAATTGAAACTTAGCAGGATAGAATCAGCATGCAGAAAAGTGTCCTCCACTCTTGGTCTTACTGATAAATATTCTTCCGTCACTTTCACCTGGCACAGGATTGAACCTTGAATGTTAATCCATGTCCACCTTTTCTTTTTTGATCAGTTTGTGATTTGCTAATATCATTAATTTGTTATTGCTAACTATAACATCCTCCCTACTGAAAACCTGATAAACAAAATTAACTTCTAGCAACTAACTCACCAATCCTCAAAGCTGTGGAAAAAAAGCTATTATAAGCGAACATCTTAATAAAACTAACTGAAAACTGGAATAACATACTGTAGCGGGACCTGGGGAACTCGACTGGTTATCCCCTTTGGTAATGATAGGTCAGACACATTTCCCCAGTAACTGGTCGGGACACAGTTCCAGGGTACAACATTTGACAATCTTTATTTGGGCACACAGCTTTTTATGCACAGACCCCAGCAGGGGGTTTCCATCCAACCCAACACAATCTCATGCAGGAGGGGCCTGGGGAACAGATAACAATCTCCCACTCTGGGAGATACCAACAGGACACAGGGACATGCATGAGTACACATTACATACAAGGGGGTGAACTTTGGAGCTCAGCGCCGTGGGTATGAGGTACAGGGTTACAACTTATACGGATGAATAGCCCCGGGTCTCCCCTATGATCTCTGCAAAAAGCGGGGTGATCAGATGTACAGAGCTGGAGATATAAGCGTAGAAAGTCTGGGGCTCAAGGCTCTGTATATCCCTGAAATGAGTTCCATGGGGTTGCTTGGTTTAGTCCGGCGAATTCAAACACTGCGCCTAAACCAAGCCACAACCAATCAGCTGAAAGGGCACGAACTAAATTGCGCCAGAGTTCAGGGGAGGAAGGAGTTTCGCCACCCAATCCAAAGAAAGGGCATGAAACTCTGCTGCACCAATCACTGCTCGGGAAGGAGAGTGGTTTTGCGGCCCAATCACAAGATAGGGCTTGAAACCTTATTCACGCCAATCAGCGCCCAGGGACGAGGGGTTTCGCCGCCCAATCAGAAAGGCGCAAAAACCTGTTTGAACAAGTGCTCCTTCTCGGATTGGTCGTCTGCTCCCTGCGGCGACCAATCCGCAATTTACTCGCGCTGACCAACCAGGAGAATGGCGTGAACCCAGTTTGAATTGGGCGCTCCCTCTCCCATTGGTCGGCATGGACTTCCATGCGGCCGGCATGGACTTCCATTCGGCCAGCGCGAACCCTGCTGCCCTGAGACCGACTCACAGCCCCAGGGACTCCCTGCTGGCGTGCGTCCCTCTCTGGTGGATACCCACACTCCGGTATCTGCCAGAGAGCGTTCGCCTGGGTAGCTATGAGCCTAGCCTCGTAGCTCCCAGGTTTGAGAGTGGCAAGTGATTATAAAAAAAAAAAAAACGGGAAGAAGGAAGCTTGAGGAACACTCGTTAAGGGGTTAACCTATGGACTGAAGAGATAAACAAAAAGAGAAATGAGTGTCCTAACTAAAATATAACTTTTTTTTAATGATAATTCTAAAATATAGTGAGAATACCTTAATAGAAATAATGTACCCAGAAATAAGCAACTAAAGTAAATATATTCTAATATTCATAGGTATAGTGATAAACCAATGTATGTATACTCTCTAATATACTAAATTATTTACATTCTAATATTCATGGGTATAGTGATAAACCAATGTGTATATATATATTTGCTAATTAATAACTTGTCAATCAGAGAATATGTTGGAGAACCCTATAAAGTCTTTAAAACAGGATCTATTTTAGCCCTATACTTCAGAGTGTGTTACAGACCATTGTCTAGTAATAACTGCACTAAATCATTGTACAATCTGCAATAGCTAGTGGTAGCCTTAAGCTACAGTAATGACCTGCTCGAACATGGTGGTGGAAAATACAACATCCCACACCTGAGTATAAGACTGCAATAGGAGGCAATTCATTGGCTTAAAACTCTGGGAATTACTAAGGGGAGTCCTGACATCAGCACAGGGCTTACCTACACCTGGGCAACAATTAAAAAAAATAAAAATATTATTTATTTATATATATATATATATATATATATATATATATATATATAATATAATATCTCTAACAAGGACAGGCTGCAGACACGAGAGAACATTTAAGATGTAGCTGTTCTGGTGATTATGGTGTCCCTTTAAATTTGTAATTAATTTAGAATTTCATCACACTACACTTCAGGTGTGTAATCTTTCTTAGGACAAAGTACAGAACTAATGCCTACATGCTGAATGCACAGGAAACCTTAATGGTTGATGATTTACAAAGGGATAGTTAAACATAAAGTTACTGAATAATAACTGGCTAGCTATTCTCCCATAGATTCTTTATGGGGGAAATTGCTATTCATTTATCAGTGAAAAATCTACCTCTCAGAGCAATCAATGCATACTTACATTTTCAGCCAACATTTGTAACTGTACCCTTACATATAATATAAAAATCCTGTAAATACATTTGTACCTTCGCTGTGTTTTATGTTGTGCAAATAAAAGCACAAGGTTCTGAAGAGCACACAGCTCACTGGTTATATTGCCTTGAATTTATGTCAAACTGGAGATGGTGTCATATAAATATGATTTGATATAAATGAACAGCCCTTCCTGAGGGGTTGATAGTGACAGACTGAGAGTACTAGGGCAGTTCTTTACTGACCTATTTCTGCATTCTAGTTTGTCTGGCATTATGGCTCCAATATTAACCACATAGCATCTCTGTGCCTGCAGGTCATTTCTCTGCATAATTCTATCTGATGCTATTGGTTTATACAACTAACTATACTGCTTCCTAATGGAACTTATACAGAAGCAGTACAGATTTTAAATTAATGCATGTATTTTATTTTTATGTTTGCTGAAAATATTGACCAGGATCACTTCTGCACTCCTACATTTGCAGTTTCAAAATAATATATTGGCACAACATGGGGGAAAAAAAGCACGGGGAAAAGGGGCAGGACATGACTAAATTGTGTTGAAATTAATAGATGGAAGAGACCCAATAGAATGGAGGACCTACACTAGTGGATATAGCATTAGGTGCGCGCTTTGTTCTATTGGGTAAAAGCTACACCTACTAGTGTAGGTCCTCCATTAGGATTCAATAATAGTAAGTGGGAGGAGATGATGATGAGCCTTTCTAGTACAGGGCTAGCAACCATCGGCACTCCATGTGTTTTGGACTAAATCTCCCATAACACTCTTAAATTTATAATGCTGGCAAAGCATCAGACTCTCCCCTAGTCTTGCATCTTTTAAGAAGTGCCTTAAAACCCATCTCTTTAGGAAAGCTTATGGCCTCCAAGACTAACCCCTACCTCACATACCTGTCTCTTGCCCTCTTCTAAAGGGCAGCCCACCTTATTTGATTGCAAATTCCTGTCCTACTGTGTTTTACACCCCACCTTCTACAGAATGTAAGCTCGATTGAGCAGGGTCCTCTTCAACCTATTGTTCCTGTAAGTTTATTTGTAATTGTCCTATTTATAGTTAAATCCCCTCTCATAATATTGTAAAGCGCTACGGAATCTGTTGGCACTATATAAATGGCAATAATAATAATAATAATAATCAGGTGTGTGTATATATATCACAAGATCCAGCGCACTCACTTATACAAATATAATCTGTCAACATTGAAGTTGCTGTTTAGTGTATTTTTTGTTTTTAAACCTCTAATCTAGGCAAAAATAATGGGGGTTTAGTTACATTATATGATCATACATTGCATAAGCCTGCCACAACATCAATGTAGCCCATCTTTGGCAGGTTCTACTCTAACAGCCTAAGGTCTGCACTTATAAGATTAACCGTCTTGGGCTCTCTGCAGTACAAGGCTAAATATGGCCTTGGGATGAGGCACCTGTGACAGGGAGAAGTGCAAAACCAAGGAGTTGGCTAGACTCCCGTATGTATGTAACAAACAAACTATGTATGTATAGCTACATAGCTGAAGAGACTTGCGTCCATCAAGTTCAGCATCCTCAAATATGTTTTTGCTGTTGATCCAAAAGAAGGCAAAAAACCCAGTGTGAAGCGCTTCCAATTTTGCAACAAACTAGGAATAAATTCCTTCTTGACCCCAAAATAGTAGTCAGATGTCTCCTTGGATCAAGCAGCTATTACCCCACTAATTAGAAATTATATCCCTGTATGTTATGTTTAAGTTGCAATTGGATAAATACTTGCTAAAACATCTGTATGGACTAGATATGTGCAATTCGTTTAGGTCCTGAATGTGAATTCGCACGAATTTCGGGAAATTCGGACATTCGGGTACTTCTGAATGTCCGAATAGATGAATTGCCAAAGTCGTCAAAGCACTAATATACTTACCCAGTGGAAGAATGAAGAATGTTACACTGTATACAATTTTAAATAAAAAGTATACAAACGTAGCCAGGATTCAGCTGTAAGCATTTGCAACACTTACAACAATCAAGTAACATACATTCTTATAAAATGTAAGTTACTTAGCCAGTCCTGTAATGACAGGAATGAATAAGTAGATAACTCCCTAATTCCCATGGTATCAGGGAGCTATCTACTAAAAGGCTGAAAGACCTAAATTGGTCGTTCAGCCAAATTTACTAATAAGTAAAGATTACTTGGTATTAGTAAATTTTGCCCCAACTCGCTATACTGCAAGTAGGGGCATGTCTATTAAAGCCTGTGGCTGCTCACTGTTTTAAAAAAAAAAAAGAGTCCCCCCCACCAGCGACGCACGAGTGGGGGCTTTTAAACGAAAGTGGAGCTTATTGCCCTCCCTGGCCCCCACCCCTGAGCGGCGGGTGGGGGCCCTAAAGTAAAATAATGGAGGGTGACCTATACCACAGAAGATGAAATGGCAAAAAGCTCATAGAAACAAAGGAAGATTGGCTGCAGATAAATGTTTATAGCTGATCCCGAGTGAAAGAAAATCTTGAAGATTTGTGAAGATTCAATATAAACCTAAAAATAATTCCCTGGTTCCTTGCCCCCTCCTCAATTTTGGGATTGGGGCCAGGGTGAGAGGGGCAGAATATGAACAGGTGTTCTTTATTTTTTTTCTTAATATTGAAGTTGGAGAGGAGTAGCGGATTAACATCTGTCTAAATCTATAGTTGCTGTATGATTATGTGGCCTGTCTATATTAGAAGGCTTGGGTGGCAATCTATTCTCTGCTAGATGACCTCAAACCCCTGAGAGGTGCTTAGATTTACTTGCAGGTCCTTTTTGTACCTGTCAAGTCTTGTACCATCTCAATTGTTTTCTGTCTTTTTTTTTTTTTTATGTTTTTGTTGTCTAGTAAGCGTATTGAGTAGTTATCAATGACCTACTTGGGACTAAATGGATTTGAATTGGGCCTGGAGGAGATGAGGCTGCTGCATGATGGTGGAAAATATTTAATTTTACTTTTTTTTTTCAGTATGTAAATGGCACAATTTAAGATTCCGACACTGAATGTTAAAGGGTTGAATACCCCCGCAAAACGTACAATCTTTATGAAGAGATACATAGAAGCGTGGCTGAGGTGTGTCCCATTCAAGAGACCGACCTCACAGGAGATTCGCCACCCATATTACAGTAAACAATAATTTCACAGGGTTTCTAAAGCAACTATTCTGCAGAGAAATCAAGAGGTGTGGCTATCCTTTTTTCTAATAAGACTATTTTTAATTTGATAGAATTAGTTACAGATCCCCAGGGTAGATTTTGTTTTTGTAAAGGGTATGATAAACAATATAAAGTGTACATTTGCAAATGTGTATGTCCCAAATAAACAAGTAACATTTATTAGGCGTACTCTGGATAGATTAGAATCCTTTGCGGAAGGAATCTTGGTGGTAGGAGGGGACTGGAATTTAGTGTTGGATCAATTATTTGGTACATTTAAAGTGTAGGATTATCTTAACCATCAGAGTTCTCTTACAGAAAATGTTGCATGCCTACCAGATGGCTGATAATTGGCGAACTGTGAAACTGACAGGGAGAGATTATATTTTCTTTTCCCACTCGGCTAATTGCTATTTAAGATTGGATATGATTTTTTTTTTTTTTTTTTTACCTCATGGGCATCTTCATCTGATCAAAAAGGTATCAATAGGGAGCATTACATGGTCTGATAATGCTCTAGCCTATTTAAATTTAAGGCTCCCAGGGATTAATTCCCCAAAACCTAGGTGGCGTTTGAATGAGTCATTATTAGAAGATCAAAGAGTACAAGATGAACTGAAAACCACCATAGCACTGTATTTTGATGAGAATAAATCCATTGATAATCAGGATTTGTGGATTTGGGAAGCACATAAATGTGTCTTAATTAAATGGGGAGCACATATAAAAAAGAACGTCTGGCTGCTTTAGTGACATTAACCCATAAAATGGAAATTTTAAGAACTGGCCCATAAGCTAAAACCATCCTCTGGTATTTATCAACGCTTAGTACCGTATAGAATGGAGCTGAGAACTTACAGGCCCAATGAGTGATTCAGCTCACGCGTAGATCTTTATTCACACGTAATAAATGTGGAAAATCAGTGGCAAAAGCATTGAAATTATATAGCAAAAATTAAAGATGAAATGGGAAATGAACATTTGACGACGGAATCAGTAATGGAGGCATTTAAGACATACTATCAGGGACTATATAATCTGCCTAGATCACTGGGAATCAAAGATTGTATGTTAGATCATATTAGCTCAAATATTTCAGATAATTTCGCTTGATCTGAAATTTCTGGAAACTCCAATTACCGGTATTGAGTTCGATAAAGCAATTAAATCCTTCCTAATTAGGAAGAGCCCTGGCCCTGATGGTGTTACAATTTGCTATTATCAACTTTTACAGTCTAATTTGGCTAAACCTTTTTTAAAAGAATTCAGTTCAATTGCTCCTGGGATAACTCTTCCCCCACCAATGTTACAAACCTCTAATACTTTAATTCCAAAACAAGGGAAAGAACCTCTTATGTTATAGACTGAATTCCCTGATAAAAATGGATTTTAAAATCTATGCTAAAATACTGGCACTCTGTCTCAAACCCCTTTTGCCTGGACTGGTCCACCCTGATCAGGCTGGCTTTGTTATGGGAAGAGAAGCACCAGACAGTACCACTAAAATCTAAAATGCTATACATGGCACAAAAGTGTCTAAGAAACTTGTAGGGCTTTTGGTTATGGGGAGAAAGCCTTTGACAGGGTGGGCTGGTCCTATCTTTTTAATGTACTGTAGGCACAGGGGATTGGGGATAGGTTTAGACAATGGATAGCAGTCCTTTATAATGGCCGAACACGCAGTGTAAAGTTAAATGGACAATAATCAAAATATTATTTTTTTTTTATAGGAAATGGAACAAGGCAGGGATATCCTCCATCCCCCCTTTATGTTTTAACTATAGAACCTTTATTGCAGGCCCTTAGGAAAAATCAGTTTATAAGAGGATACCCATTTCTCGGAGGAGAATTGAAAGTCTCTGCATTTGCTGATATTTTTTCATTAACAAACTCAACCAATCAGTAACTCTAGTAAAAATGGAATTAGAAAAGGTTGGCCTAATGTCTAACTTTAAAGTAAACCTGGGAAAATGTGAGATACTGGGTATAAATAGAACAGACACTTTAAAGTTGAAATTAAGTAGCACACATGAGTTCTATTGGCCATCTGGTGGGCTTAAATATTTGGGGGTCAATTTGACACCCTCGATTGCTGGCCATATAAAAGCTAATTATATACCACTTTTGACAGAAATTAAGGCGGATTTTGTAAGATCGAACCTACCACAATTTTCTATACTTGGACGTATTAATATTATAAAAACATTTTTTTCCGAAAATATTATACTTGTTTCAGACATTACCTATTTATTTCGCCACAGTCAATATTTCTAAAGTTTAGGAAAATTTTTGTATAATTTATTTGGAGTAATAAACATCCCCGCCTGGGCTATCAAATTTTAACAAGCTATAGAGAGAAGGGTAGGCGTTTGTTACCTAATTTAGATTATTATGCGGCAGCATTGCTGACTAGACTACGAGAATGAACTAATGTGGAAGCGTGGCCATCCTGTATACTTTGGAGCAAAGCGTCACAGATGTCCATCTGTATAATCTTCCATGGTTAAGTTTCCCTTTAACTAGGCTTAACCACACATCTCATCCTCTGTTATTAAGTATATTAAATTTATGGAGGAAATCTAAAACCAAGTGGTATTTATCCCCTGAAATTTCAGTTTTATCCATTAGCAGGAAACCCCGACTTCCATAACGGAGAAGGTCAATTGTGGGGTTTGTTTTTTTTTTTTTTTTTTTTTTTTTTTTTTTTTTTTTTTTTTTTTTTTTTTTTTTTTTTTTTTTTTTTCAAAATATAGCGTTTCATTAAGGAAATTGTTGTTAGACAAAGCATTGATAACATTTCACTTGGATCAATTGTTTGTTAAATAACATTTTTAAGTAGTTAGGTTGTTGCGGTCATATAACAAATTAGTGTGTCTCATTGCCGTGTTTAGTAGTTAGCATTTGTGCCAGGATTGTTTGCCTGTTTTTGTTAGGTATTGTTGTCATTCTATACCTTTCGTGTAGGCAGTGCTTAATGAATCCTTAGTTTATATATACATTGCAACATAAAAATACACACATGCTTTCATATTATTATTCGAAAGGAGCCAGATCCAGGGGTCTAGGGGGATGGTTACTTAGCATAGGTCGGAGATCAGATTTGCGACTTCCGTCCATAGTGGTATCAGTTTGGGGCATTGCCACCATTGGTGTAGGCATGTGCCCCTGTGGCCGCATTGCTTCCAACACAGGTCTGATTCATACCTGCCCATGTGGAACAGACGTGTGGGTGTACCACCGGAAGACCCAACAGACTGGTTTTATAGACCTGTTCCTTATGGTTTATGCATATGGAGATGGAGGCGGTGGCCTCCCAAATGTCTTGCAAGTCTGTTGGGTCTTCTGGTGGTCCCAGGTCCCTCTCCAAGCTGACACATAGGCCAATGCTCTTGGGGATAAGTTACTGATTAGAAGTAGGTAGTTGTCTGTGATTTGGCCCTTGTGGGTCGGGTTGTGTATGCTTGTTCGTTCAAAAGGTCGTAAGTTTGGTAGTAGCTGCTGTTGTGTTCTCTGGGTGTTCTAGGAAGCTTTTTAACTGTGTGTACCTGAAGAAGTTGTGTGTTGTAGGGGTCGTTGTATTGGAGTAATTATCCATCGACAAAGAAATGGTAGTCTCATGCCAAAAGCATGAGTTGGTGTTTGATGTATTGATATATGTTAAGAGTTGTTTTTTTGTAAACCTTGGGATGACGTTTATTGTGGTCTTTGATCTGGCACCAGGCCTAGACCATAAAACATCTAGATAGCCATCACCAGAGCTGGACACAAGGAATTGCATAGAGTGGGCAATAAACTGCCAGACCAACCCCCTCTGATTCCTCCCCCCCTCCCCCAGGGGTCTGCCCACTGAGCAACAACAAGTTTAGATATATTGATGAGGGTGTTGGACTATCCAGAGAGTTATTCATCATTTTTCTTTGGTCAGCAACTTCTAGGAGACCTATACCATCTAAGACTCCTACAAGAATTCTATATGGGGTAAATATATGTAAGGCATTTCTTGTTTTCTCCTATTTTATTTTATGTACTGTTTTGCAATTTATCTGTATGTCATTTATTACTGTATTTTGTACTCAGCACTTTTTGTCAAATTAAATGTTTACTTAATCAGCTTGTGTCTCTGTTCTCTATGAGCTTCACTCTCCAGAGGAAAGCTCAGGTAAACACGTAACCAAAAAGGTAAATTATATGTATTTGATGAGTAAAAGTAGAACTCTGATTCTATAATTCTCCTGTGTGTGGGGTAACCTAAGACGCCCGGGTTTAAAAGTCTTGGTGGTGGCAGTAAAGTGTGTACTAAGGGGGTTAGTGTAGAAGAGATTGCAGGGGTTAATTGAGTGGTTGCTGGGACTAGCAACAGGTAACCAGGGGTCTGGTGTCATTAACCCTGTCACTTCCACTCTCTCCCCACTGTCTCGGCTGGGCCTATAGCCCATGCTCGTGACAGGTAGAGCCTATAAAGGTTGTTGTATTTCTAATGTGTACAGTCTCTAGGGTTCATGCCTGGGGTAAAGGCTTTGTTGCATAGTATGGGGGTCAGAAGCGTTGGGTCATTGATAAGAAATTTCTTGATGAGTTTGTCCCATATTGTGATGGAGTTGGATAATGTTGGGGGTGTGGGGCTTAATTTTTGGGGTACCCAAAGGTATAGGGAGGGGAAGTCAAAGCCAAAGAGGTCTTGTTCTAGTTCTACCCAGTGTTTGACCCTGGGTGGGGAGTGTAGGTTTTGTATGTGAGTGAGTTGTCGCGTGCTAGTAATGCTGGGGTAGGCCAAGTCCCCCTATCCTGTTAGGGATGTACATTGTTGTTAGTTTTACTCTGGGTCATTTGTTTGGCCAAATAAATTTGTCTATTTGCATTTGTAAATATTTGAGGTCTGCGGAGGGTATTGGGATGGGGAGGGTTTGAAAAAGAGAAAGCGTTGCAGTAGATTCATCTTTATCGAGGCTAGGCATCCCAGCCACAACAAAGTCCCTCCAGCTGTGAAGGTCCTCTGTCACTCTTTGTATCATCGGAGTGTAGTTGAGGGTATATGTGCGGTGTAGTTCCGCTGGTGCAATGCCGAGATATATGTGCGAGGTTTTGTACCTGAAGATGTAGTATTGTGTAACATGTTTATGTCCTGCCTCTTTGTTAAGCAGCAGGACTTTGGTTTCGTCTAGGTTCAGCCGATACCCTGAGACCTTGCTGTATTCGCCTAGTAGCTTCAGGAGGGTATGTAGCTGTTTTGTGAGAGTCAGTAGGTCATCAGCTTACGCCGCCACGTTTGTGTAAGTACCGCCGGCGATCGATTGTGTGGTGCGGATGAGATGCTTCAAGGGTTAAAAAGAGAGGGCAAAGAGGAAGGGGGATAGTGGACATCCCTGCCTCGTTCCACTGTGTATGGAGAAGGTAGGCGGGTTTGTGTTGGGTATGAGGAGGTTAGCAGTGGGGTTGGAGTAGATTGTTTGTAGCGCGTTTAGAAAAGGTTTTGGAAATCTGAGTTTCTCTAAGGTAGCGAAGAGGAATGGCCAGAGCAGTCTATCAAATGCCTTCTTGGCATCGAGGATAGAGCAGGTCAGGATAGAGCATCAGTTGGCCACCCAAATAAAGCCCAGTATCATCCTTGTGTTGTCGCTAGCCTGGCGAGCCTACCTGGTCAATGTGGTAAGGAATGGTAGGAGTCGGTTGGCAAGTATCTTAGTGAATATTTTCCCGTCTACATTCAATAAGGATATTGGCCTATAGTTGCCTGGGTTAGGGTAGGGGACATATGTTGGCCTGCAGCATTTCTTTGGGGTTTTCCCCGTTGTATAAGCATCCTAAGTGAGGTAAGAGGATGTTTTGTAGTATATGCCAGAGTATCCGTCTGGGTCCAGGCTTTTGTTGGGTTTGGTGGCTCCTATTGCGGCCGCCACCTCTTGCTCGGAAATTTCTGTGGGAAGATGGGTGATTGCGCTGTCGGGGAGTTGGGTAGTCGTGTTTGTTCTAGGAGATGTTGATGCTCTCTTACAGGTCAATGGGTCGTTGTCTTTGCTGGGGGGGCATGGTCATATAGGTCTGAGAAGTATTTTTGAAATGACTCTATGATTTTTGTGGGTATGTCTGTGGTGTGTCCTGATGGAGGAAGGAGGTCCATTAACTCGTCTGATGGGTGAATGTGGGGGAAATGTAAACTATTACTACAAGAAAATACAATCCCAACTCTTAATGAATTGCATGGCACCTCTAAAATACCAACATAACTAGACTCATTTATCTATTCTCAACTTGTTAACTTTCTATGAAGGAGGTTCTCCCAGATTGGATACCTAGAGAGCTTACCTCCTTTTGAGTCATTCTGTATTTCCAAACTGCAAGGAATCTAAGTTATACACTATGATACAAATAGGTGTACTGGACGAGCCCCCTTTTATTTTCAGATTAAATGGACAACTGCCTTACATACATATGCTGGCAGTTGACTGGTCTTATATTTTTCGTAAAGTAATGATGAATTTGGTTAGTCAGACTAAAAGGTAATCTTTATTCTTTTTATAAATGGGCTTGAGGAAGGTACTCTCGAACATATCTGGTTGTTTTGCTCAAATATTTAGCAGTATTGGAAACGAGTACTTAAACTAATTTTACCTTTATCAAATGACTTCACTCCCTCGTAGATTTTACTTGGATGGCCAAATTCCTTTTCTGATATAAAACAGAAGCTACAGTGGTTTTTAATTCATGAGGCCAATACTTTAATTCCAGTTTTCCAGAAAATTTGTATCCTGACAATAGAAAACTGGGTAGAGCGAGTCAAAGAGACTAGGGTAATAGAGGAACTTCACTGGGGCACAGACAATAAAAAAGAAAAATATTGTAAAATATGGACCTTTGGATAAATTATTGTTTCAAAAGGAGAGGTTGTATGGTATATAATGTGATATATTTAGTTGTCCCACCGCCATGCAGTAGCCAAAAACTCAGTTGCTGTAATAGCAAATGGAAAATTAATTTATTATATATGAATTTAAGATATTCGATTATATAATGTTCAGACTTGGTACATCGTACTACTCGAGACCATAAATAGGGAAAGAGTATACTATATTATATGATCATTTCCATGTTATACTGGCCATATTGTTTTTCATGAAAAAGACTAGGAAGAATTTATGATTAGAATTGACGCAAGACCAGAAACATTTACACAGAAGAGCAAATACAAGGTGACTTAATGTGACTTAAGAGGAAGATCAATCAGTAAAAAAAAAGGCATTTAAAAGAGCCAGAGGCAGCATATATAATAAGATCTAAACTAGAAAATGAAAAAAGATGGCTAAAGAGAGGAAGCTTACTTCAAAAGTAAATACTAAAAAAACCCTCAATAATTAATGTTTTTCACTAAATCAGAGTTCTAATACGCTTATTTATAAGACCACTTACTTTCTGGGTGTTTAGCATAGTGGAGCTATACACAAGTGACCGGCAATTGTTTAAAACAGCTGCATTATGAGTTTTTTTTTTATTTTTTTGTAATTTTATTTTTTTGCAAGCTGTTTTTATTTGGTAAGGCAAATTAATTAAATTATAGAGGGATACTTAAAGTCCCATCCTGTGGTCAGTGGGGGGAGGGGGCGCAATGATGATTGTGTGGGGGCCTAATACCACCCCCCAGAACTTTACATATGGTCAGCAGATGGATGCTCTAATAAAAAATATGGGGAACCTACACCCCAAACCCCACTCTTGGGGCAAATTGGCAACTTACCCAATAAATAAAAAAAAATAAAAAAACCCTGCATACCCTCTCACTATGATAGTTCAGTGTGTCACTGTCCTCAGTAATACTAGCTCAGTTGCTAGTCTTTTATTATCCCTACTCCATGCCTCAAAAAAAATAAAAAATAAAAAAATATATATAATATATTTTGCAGGCTAGAAGTTCCAATAGGTTAAATGCTGGGTTCCAGGTCATTCATATACACTTGTATACCAATTGATGATCCTCACTCTCAGACACCAATTAAAATGTAATTTTTTTTCCTTACAAGAAAAATAAAGGTGCCATAAATCGTCAACGTTTCAGTCCCAGGTCAGGACTTTCCTCAGGACAGCAGGTATAAGCCACCATTGAACCCCAGGGATAGTCACCCTCCTGCACCTAAAAGGTAGGAAACAGGAGGGTAAATAAAACATTGTATATGTGTAGGTGTCTGTATGAATGTTTCTCTGTTTGCATGCCTCTCTGTGTATGTTTCTATGTGTGTCTGTATATGTAGTATCTTTCTGCATATGGGGGTGTGGTGGGGTAGATGTATGGGGGGGGGGTGCAGTGCAGTTTTAGCACCGGTGCTTCGTGGTTTCTAGTTACCCCTCTGCCATGAATGCAGCACAACAGCACACACAATACATTTCTTGAACATACTGCATAACTGTTCTCATACTGCATCTCCTACACACGACATCAACAAAAACACCTTCTACACGTGTATATACTGCATCCCCTAAACACAGACCCTGTATAAACTAAACACACACTACATTCACTGTATTCCTCATATATAACACCCTGTCTCTACAGCCCCTAAACACATACAACACAAACAGCTTTGTGATACACTACTATGCACATTACTGTTAAATGTTGTTCCTATCTGGGAGTGTATTTTAAGTGCCTGTGTGTGTTGATGCATATTTTTCATTCTGTGCCTCTGTGTGTGCTTGTGTATGTCTGTGTGTGGGAGTATATGGAATGAAAATAAAGTTACGTGGTTCTATAAAGTAGTTACTAGTCAACATATTTTCTATTAAGTCAGTCAGTGTGCAGTCATTAAACAGTAAATCTATCACTTTAGGTCAAAAGTCCAAATATCTCCGCCAGGTTTTCAGAAAATCGGAAAATAGTTGAGATCATGCATCATATCATATGTTGTAAATAAGCTTCTTCCAATGTTGAACAAAACATACTACAGTGCTTGAACAGGTTTGATTTAATACTTTTAGATACTCCTTGATAATTTTAACATACATGGGATTTCTTAGTTGTTTTAATACGAGTTAAATAACTTCTCTAACAAATTCTTTTTTTTTTTTTTTTTCCTTTAACAGGTACAAAGGGTAATACAAAAATGGATTCATCTGAATTTAGAAAACGAGGCAAAGATATGGTGGATTATATTGCAGATTACCTGGAACAGATTGAATCAAGACAAGTTTTTCCTGATGTAGAACCTGGGTACCTGAGACCTCTCATTCCAGATGCTGCTCCAGAAGAGGGAGAAACATTTCAAGCTATCATGCAGGATGTTGAGAGGGTGATCATGCCAGGGGTAGGAAATAATCACTTGTTCATGTAATTTTTTTTTTTTGTGTCTTAACTCCTTAAAGACAGAGAAAATTGTAGGAAAAGTTCTGATCAAATCAAAATGTAAACAAAATCTTGAATTTGCGCAAAATTTATGTTCAACCGTAATTTATCTTTCATATTAAGTGCACCCACACTTGTTATATATAATTTTGTTCAGGAATAAAATCTAAAAAAAGTTTGAGAAATTAAGAAATGTTGATATTTTTAAAGTTCTGCATGGCATTTTAACTGTTAATGTCATCATACTTTTACTGCAATAAAACATTAGTTTTCAGCAACATCTTACATGTAAAACCGTACCCACCATGTACAGGTTTTCTGGGGTTTTGGAAAGTTACAGGGTCAAATCAGGGCCTACGCCTTGTATAGGCGACTTAGGCAGTTGCCTAGGATGCCCCCTAGGAAGGAGAGAGGGCCTCTGGCGAGTCCATTAGGGCGCGCGGACCCGGGGTGCAAGATATGAGGAATCGGCAGGAGGGAAGTGTACAGCGCTTCCTCCTGCCAGTCCCTCAGTAAAGCATGGCCGAGCTCTGGTCCGTGGTAAAGGAGCATCCATTTCCTGTACCCGACCTTACTGACAGTAAGATGACTGCTGGGGGAGGGATGCAAGGTGTGTTTCTATGTATGTATCTTCCACCCCCCATTGTGATGTCACATGGGGGGGAGGGGGCAGCACATCCCTGGATAGCTGATGATACTGTAACAAATTTCATGAAAATCCATTCGGTAGTTTTCGTGTCACATTGTGTGGAATTTTGACCGGCTCTCCATGCAGTTGTATCCGATTCAGAGTTCCACAGAATTGGTAGTAAGAGCCAGTCTCCATTCAGATAAAATTACACGAAAACTACTATAGCTGGCATGCAGATGGTTTGTGGAGAATGCTCCCCTCGTTCGGTTGTTTGAAACTCCCGAACGCCGTTCGTATAATGTAAGTGTAAATAGGTCAGACAGGACTTCCATGGGGACTGGGTGTTCATGTGAGTGCTATGCCAAAAACAGTTCCAGGCACTTGATGACCAAGTCCCGTTGGCCGCGTTCAAGAGTTTTAAGATGGCCACCATCCATTGTTCTCACCTGGTGTGTTCGTATGCACGAAATGGCGGCCACCTAGGAGCATTCAATTACTTTGTGGTTTTGTGTAGTTACCTAGTGTTCCATGTTCTAATTGCTACCCAGGGTGGTCTCTGTTCTGTAAAATGAATGATTTACCGAATGAACAATAAAACAAATGCTTTCAAGGTACGTAAATATCAGGGAGGGAAAACAGCCGAATGAATAGAATCCTTCACAGAGGCTAAGCAAGTTAAAAGGGCTTCCAAGTCACACACAGAAGAGAAAACAGCCCAGTCAGAAAAAAAGGGGACAAAACATTTTTAAGATACATAAATGAGAAAAGGAAAGTAAAACAAGGATTAGTTTGATTAAAAACAAAAGAAGGAAAATATGTAGAAGAGGATAAAGGTCTAGCTGACTGCCTCAATTAATATTTTTGTGCAGTATTTACAGTTGAAAATGAAGGAAAGGGACCTGTTCTCCGTTCTCCACGGCATCTCCAGACTCTGTTACATCTCACATGTGCTCAGTTTGAACCTGCTTTCATCTGTAAAGAGCACAGGGTGCCAGTGGCGAATTTGCCAATCTTTGTGTTCTCTGGTTAATGCCAAACGTCCTGCACGGTGTTGGGCTGTAAGCACAACCCCCACCTGTGGTAGTCGGGCCCTCATACCACCCTAATGGAGTCTGTTTCTGACCTTTGAGCAGACATGCACATTTGTGGCCTGCTGGAGGTCATTTTTGAGGGCTCTGGTAGTGCTCCTCCTATTCCTCCTTGCACAAAGGCGGAAGTAGCAGTATTGCATTAGGGTGTGCACCCTAAAGCACAAACACATGCCGTATGTATGTGTGTGTGTGTGTGTGTGTGTGTGTGTGTATGTATGTATATATATATATGTATGTATGTATGTATGTATGTATATATATGTATATATATATATATATATATATATATATATATATATATATATATATATATATATATATATATATATATATATATATATATATATAATTACACACACAATGCTGTGTGGTGTGTGTGTGTGTGTGAGGGTGCTGGTAGTGTGCTATGTGGGTGAGGGTGCTGTTTGTGTCGTTTATTTGTATAATGTGCTGTTTGTGTGAGGGAACTCTGCCAAGATTCCCACACCCCCCAAAAAATAATATACAATCGTGTGAGTGTGTGTGTGTGTGTGTGTATATATATATATATATATATATATGTATGTATGTATATATGTGTGTGTATGTATATGTACCTACACTTACAGGCACACACACATTCACAAATTATTATTTTTTTATAAAAAATTGTCCACCCAGCCTCCCTACCTGGAGAGCTGCCGTGGACTTGTCCCTGCGGTCCAGTGGGTCGGACGCCTATCTCCATACAACAAGCGGCGAGGGAGCTGTGTGCTTCCTCTCACCGCGTGGGCTGTCAGCTGTAGCTGGGAGCCGGAATGACATCATAATTCAGCTCCCGCCATCGGCAAAAGGAGCGCGGCAAGAGAGCACACAGCTCCCTCGCCGCTTGTTGTGTTTATGATATGCGCCTGACCGGGGGGTGTCCATCACCTCTTGCTCCCCCCCCATGACAGGGGGAACACGGCAGGAGGAGGGCATTTGCGGGTGGCAGAGTGCCTGCAGGAACGGCGTTCCCACGCATTCCTGCAGGACTCACAGGCGTGCCGCAGGGATTAGGGTGTGCCCAGGCACACCCCGTGCGCACGCCTATGGCTGCTGGGTTGTTGCTCACCTCCGGCCTTCTCCACGTCTCCTGATGTACTGTCCTGTCTCCTGGTAGCGCCTCCAAGCTCTGGACACTACGCTGACAGACACAGCAAACCTTCTTGTCACAGCTCGCATTGATGTGCCATCCTGGATGAGCTGCACTACCTGAGCCACTTGTGTGGGTTGTAGACTACTTCTCATGCTACCACTAGAGTGAAAGCACCGCCAGCATTCAAAAGTGACCAAAACATCAGCCAGGAAGCATAGGAACTGAGAAGTGGTCTGGGTCACCACCTGCAGAACCACTACTTTATTGGGAGTGTCTTGCTAATTGTTTATAATTTCCACCATTTGCACAACTGCATGTGAAACTGATTGTCTCTCAGTGTTGCTTCCTAAGTGGACAGTTTGATTTCACAGAAGTGTGCTTGACTTTACATTTAGAGTTGAGCGAACCCGAACTGTAAAGTTCTGAACTGGACATTACGTTTTTCGTACTGAATATTAAGTTTTTTTTGGACCTCAGACCCAAACACTGACATATCACTGTATGTTCGGGTTGGAGTTCGGTGTTCGGCGATTTAATGGTGCATTTTCAAAGGCTGCAGGCAGCCAATCAACAAGCGTTTGACTCGTGTGCCCTTAGAAGCCATCACAGCCAGTGCAGCATGTGACCCAGCCTCTATATATAAGCTGGAGTCGCGTAGCGCCGCACGCACATTAGCTCTTATTAGTGTAGGGAGAGGATGCTGCAGCTGTGAGGGACAGCTTAGGAAAGAAATCTGCAAACTAGTACATTAGTGGGGTGCACTTCATATCTGAGAGTCAAATAGAAGCTTCAAATACTACGGTTACATCGGAGTTTTAAAACTTAAAAAATGTTTTGGGTGCTAAACTGCTAAATAGTATTTTAGTGGGGTGCACTTCATATCTGAGAGTCAAATAGAAGCGTCTAATAGTGTTCTTACAGCGCAGTTGTAAACATTCTAATTGTTTTGCTGCTAATCTGCTGCTTACATTGGAGTTTTAAAGTCGTTTTTTTTTTTTTTGGTACTAAATAGTATATTTGGGGTATTCACTTCATATCTGTGAGTCAAATTGAACAAGCTGCTATATTTAAAGGGCCACTATAGGCACCCAGACCACTCCAGCTTAATGAAGTGTCTGGGTGCCAGGTCCAGCTAGGATTAACCATTTTTTCTATAAACCTAGCGGTTTCAGAAAAACTGCTATGTTTATAATAGAGAAAAAAGAAAGGAACAACATGGTTTAAAAAAAACACAACGCGTTTCACCCTTAGGCTTTATCAAGTGGATATCTCCACTTGATAAAGCCTAAGGGCGAAATGCGTTGGTTTTTTTTTAAACTATGTTTTAAATAAAGGTATTTTGGCCACTTTCTTACTGCGAGTTAGCCATCTTACTTTGTATTACTATTATCATTTTACTTTTTTACTACTACCATCCTTTTATCCGGCACCAGAAGTGTTTTTACTTTCCAGTGAGGATATTACTCCCAAGAATCCTAGGTGGGGATTATACCACTCAAGCTGTATTCATTGAACAGTTAGTCTGTTCAACTAAATGTAACCACTTGGTTTTTTTATCTTCTTCTCACCTCTGGCATTTTATACTTTGAGCACCATTGTTGTTCCCGCTTTTATTTCCACATATGGTTCCCTAATCAAGAAAGAATACTAAGACCTCACATATCCCATAAGTGGAGATTATACCACTGTACGTTATCAACACTAGAGCTAAGTCTCTTTCTCTCTTTCTCTCTTTCTCTCTTTCTCTCTTTCTCTCTTTCTCTCTTTCTCTCTTTCTCTCTTTCTCTCTTTCTCTCTTTCTCTCTTTCTCTCTTGGCACTATAGTGGTCCTTTAAACCAGTTATCAATAGCTAAGAGGTACTTAAACAATATTGTAATTCTGGGGCAATACCCTCACAAGTCAAGCCGAGAGGTCAGTTTATAGGGAAAACTGTTGCCTGGATACTATTCTAAAACAATTTCCATATGGCCTTTGCAGACTTTACATGCTGGAAAAACACAGGTGCCAACTGCTGTGGCTTTCTGCAGTGTGCAGACCGGCAAGGAGGGCAGGGTTGAGGAGTGGGTGGAAGATGTAAATTTGTATTTTAATTAACCTAATATTTTTTTATAACACATAAAAACAATGAAAAAACAGTTCAGACTAACAATTCATTAAAACAACAAACTAACATAGATCTCTAGAAAGAAACACAGCACTGGTTAGGAATGGAACAAGTCCATCCGCCAGGTTGTGATGGTTGAAAGATACAATGGGGCCTAACCCCTAGAAGTGCAAATAGAAAATAGGACTAATGGGTTGCAGATTATAAACAATCTGCGTCCCAAAAAGACCTTGTATCCTTATGTGAAAAAAAAGCTACTCTGAAATTATAAATATAAAAGTGGAGCGCAGAGAGCAAAAAACGAAAAACGCTTTATTAATCCCTCTTGGGGGAGAAACACACAGATACTAAACAAGTAATAAAATTAGGATCTAATTGGATAGAATCGACTAGTCCAAAAATAATAGTAATATGGTCAGAAGAAATGCTATAAGTATGTGTGTGGCAGAATTGCCATAAATAGTAGCAAATAAATATGAAAAAAGGGGGGAGATAGATCTCTATTCTTGTGCTGTTCTGAATTCTGGAATCAGCCTGTGTACATCTGTTGGCACACATATCCATGCTCATCTCGTGAATTTATCTGATTCTTATAACTTTCTGTTTTACACTGCATTGCTTGTCTGTCTCCTAATTTCGATTTAGCTAAAATTGTTCTTATTTGTCTGATTATAAGTTTACAAGGAAAGGCCTTTATTGATTTATTGATTTTCTCTGTCAAAATTTTCAATCAACAAATTTAATTTCTCATTTGCTTTTGATTTGATATCTCGGATAAAATATCAGCAAGATCTTAAATAATGTTGTTTATTGCACCAAAAACAAATAACTTTAGGAGTTATATTCTGTCTTTGATAAACTCTACAGTTTTTAGTTGAACACATTGGGAGGAGCTCAGCTGTCTGTATCACTCTTTTACACTCTGTCCTAGGAGAAGGGGGACGAGGGGTGTAAAATCTGCACTTCTTTCTCTGCCTAATTCCACAAGTCATTTTAACCCCTTCATTATTGGTTACCCTCCTTAAGTTATCCAAGAACAAAGCTACTTCAGTCAAAGTGCTTTTTTTCTCTAGCTAACACGATTGCAGTTGGATCTAGATCTTGAAATTTTTTCACAAATTCATTAACTGATCCTCAGGAAAATTACCAACAAGTCTATACGCATTTTAAAATTTTACAAGAAAACTAAATATATCCTCCCCCTTGTGTGGTTTTAGTTTTTCCACATTTCAGTGTCTGCAAAATCATTCCCTGTTGTTAATTTTATTAATTGTGTTAAACTGTCTTGCTTATTTCCAAATATTATTTTATCATTGTCCTCACATTTTACAGGCGCGGTCAGTCTACATGCCATTTGAGTCGGCAGCCATATTTTAAATAGTCTATTCCTTTGTTTGTCATTTAGGCTGTATTTGTCTAAATTAGACTCAAACATTTCAGCATTAGTAAATGCATCCACTGACTTGTCATAAACTGGAATACATTTCACAATTTTCATTAATTGTTCATGGATTTTCAAATTAAGTTTTGCAGTTCTGTCTTGAAATTTACATTTCTGCAAATCATTCTGTGAGGATACATTTTCAGTATCTATTGGTTCTGGGATTAAATTCTGTGCCTGTAGTTTTCTTCACACACTAGCTTTACTTCATTTCTAAGCTGGCAAATAAGATCATTTCTTTATTCAACTCTATCCTCTAGTTTACAGACTATTTCTGACAATGTTCTCTCTGTTACATTGTTACACTGTTCATTTAAATCTGATTTGGCTTCTGTTAACCCATTCAAATCTATTTCTTTATCTGCTAATTCTAAATTGTCTTGATCTGCATCTCGTTTATAAATCAATGCATTGTAAGTACAGACTAGTTTCATAACATTTCTGATCTTTTGTTTTTTTTCTTATTAACAAACAATTTCTTGTCAGTTTCACTATTGGCAATTTCACATTGTGTGTATAAAGATTGCCACAATACAGAATCTGAATAGCTGCTATTAAATGCATACTGCAATTTACTTTTCTCTGCAATATCATTTATGAATTCCATGTTACTCAACAGATCAGTTATTTCTGTCTAATTCGTTGCTTCATCCACACAGCTGCGCAGTTCTTTGCTTGATTCTGGACGCTTGCCAATCTCTGCCACGTGCTTGCTTCTAGAATTCACGTATCTTGTGGTTTTTGTCTCAGTTGTAGAAAATAGTCTTGTACAGTCTTTGTGATTTGAAAATCTTTTTCATACAAACCAGTTCTTCTATGACAGTCAGTCTAGATTCTTTTTTTTTTTCTCTTCAAGTTTGTTTTCCCAGTTCCAAAATAGCTTTGTAACTCGATTCTTCTCTCTCCCCCCTTGAAGTGGGAACAAAACTTGAATAGAAGACTGGCTGGCTGGCCAATGTAAAATGTAATTTGGAATGGTGTTAATGTAGAATCCTCTTAAATTCTTCTTGTCTTCAGTTGATTGATATATATATACGTCTTTTGTATATATAGTCTTGGGCCAAATGCTCACCACAATAATATATGTCTATATTATTGAAAAGTAGTAATACGCAATCTGACTTACGGTTTCTTCAGGTTTATTCTTAGTTACAGATACATAATAAAACATAATAAATTATGTTACAGGATAATGGACATTCAACAGCAGATGGTAATTGCTGGACTTCTTTACAACTTTACATCGAGAGAGAGAGCCAGAGAGCCAAGAGCCACGAGCCAAGAGAGAGACCTCGTGTCCCTCTGTTACTATATAGATGTGCTTATACTAACTTCAGCGTTTAACTCTAGCCATATAAGGACACAACCCCCACATCCACATTCCAGAGCTCTCGGACAAAGAAAGCCTTGCGACTTAGACCATCTATTACTTATGTCAATCCACACATCCATATATAATCAATAGAAACATAGAATATGCAATATTCTACACCCCTTGATTGTTTATATAAGACGCTACAGCCCTGTTTGTCTTTATAAGAACCCATGAATTTGTAATAAAAGGAAGGAAACTCAGAATTGCTCGCAATTCCCTCAGGTTGGAATGTAGACGATTCTTTGTGTTTACACTTACCTTGCTTCCATAGGGAATTGTAGTGAGCACCCCAGCCATAAGAACTTGCGCCCGTCATTATGGTGTGCCAAGGCGGTTCTTCCAGAGGGAATCCTTTACTTAAGTTTCTGCCTTCTTTCCACCAGCTCAACTGTTGTTTCACCCGAGGAGACATATATATTCTCTGTTCCGGGTCTGCACTTTCTTTGTTAAACTGATGAAGAGAACATTTCTGGCTTGGTCTGAATCTCTATTGAGCCCACTTCACCAAACCTATCATATAGGTCATTGAGCCCATCAAGTTCATAAGATCTCTCGCTGAAATGTGATTGATCCTCAGTTTTTCTGACTTTGTCTTGTAACTTTCTGGAGACAAGTTAACTTGAGCTTTTGAGGTATCTATCATAGCCCATAGAAATATAATTATTTGGGAAAGGCGTAAGTCTTGTCTGTATTTATCAGCCATCCGTGGTCTTGTAATATTCTCATGACAGTGTCTGACCAGAAGGATCCACTATCAGAATAACCTAACCCTACCCCTAACCCAACCGCTACACTGTCCCAAACTGTCCCGAATTTTGGAATGCCAAACCGAATATTTTTCCCATGCACATCCCTACTTCTTTGATTGCAGAATAGACTGGAAAAGTAGGTCTGGTTGGTTTCAAATATTCAAAATATCTGGCCGCTTCCTGCGAATCAGGTCATTCTTCCTGAAGTCTTAAGGTGTTCCTCAAGAGCATAATCGGCTTGTCAATGGACCTAGCATCTAAGGATTTTGGAGAATGCTGGGACATCTGAAAATTTAAAAAACATCTGGGTCTTTCATCATTATTCTGATGACTGGTGTTCAGTTCTAGACCTTTTGCTGGACGGTCTTTTCTTAGTCGTACTTCTAAAGCCCTCGGCTATAGCCGGAGTCATCCAGATCTTCCTGAGGGGATCTCACCCTGCTAAATTCTTCAGCTACTTCCGTCAGGCATGATATTCACAAGTTTTTCCCTTCAGGGGCAGAGAAACTGCAATTTATGCATCTATTGGACTTTTCTTTGCACTTCCTGGGTGGAGTGTCATAAGTTTTGCTGGGGCTGAAATATAAAGCCACAAATATAAATTTTATTAGCCCAATTTAGCATGCTTTTGAGAACCCCCTTAAAAAAAAGTATTTGACTTGCTTATTTTTTTTTTGAGTCCGATCTTCTAGAGGCAGAGGAGAAGCCATACTATAAAGCAAAATACTAAAATAGGAATTTTGTATAGCATTCCTATTATTACTTGCAAGATTTAACATCAGAAAGAAATTGAGCTCACAATACCTGAAAAGTTGATACCGATGCCCAGGGCAACAAAACCGTAAGTCAATCAATCTGGAAATAGTCTCTTTGAGGCACACAGGAACAGTCTGCTGAATTTCTTAGCCAAAACCAACAATTTGACATTTTGGCGCAATATCCCTTTTAAATGCCTAAATTCGCGTATGCGTAATGCACTGGAATGCAGCAGAGAACAGAATACATCATAACCCAGTGAACCGTCGGGAAACAGAGCTGCTGAAGCCACGCCCCCTTGTCTCCAACTCGGGGAAATGAAGGACGACTGAACTCAGAGAGAGCCCTCTTTACATTGGTTACTCACTTGATGCTGCAGCCTGAAGAACATTCAAAGATATGAGAAATAGCCCGTATTGAAAAAAAACTGAAGCCCAGCATTTCTTTGCCACAGGTTTTCCTTCAATCAGGAACAGTTATAAGTGAAATAATTTTGGCTCCAATGGAGGAGCAATCTATGAATCAAGAATTTTTATGGCTTCCCCAAAACTGCTGTCCTTGGAGATATTACAAAGATGGGAAAAAGGGGGAATTTTTAAGGTATTAACTAACCCCTTCTCCATAAGTATTAAATGATATGCATCCAATCTCTTATGTGCAGTGGTTTAGGTCTATCCTGAGCCTAACTCAGTGCTGCCCATGCAGGCTGTGGACGGAGGTCTTCAAATGAAGAGAGGCTGAACTTCATTTGGTATACCCATGGAATCGCAGGAAGGTGGCCAAAAATAAATATGATTTTATAGGAAAGAAAATTCCTGTTTGTCTGACTGAGGACTGGAAAAAAGATTGGGGTATGAAGGGAGGAGAGACCTTTATACCTATAGTCTGATTAATTAGTTTTATTTTTGTCCTGTGTTGGTTGAAAAAGGAGCTACCCATGAGTGTTGCTGCCAGGAAATTTATATTTTATATATAAAATGTCATAAGTGTTTTTTTTTTTTTTGTTTTTTTTTTATTTCAAAGTTTGTTTTATATTTATGTATAATTTATTTTTTAATTATAAGTTCAGAATCTTAAAATCTTTATAAAACTTTAGAATAATGAGAGATATATATTATATATTATGCATAGCAGAAATGACCGCACTCCAAGGACTTTATAGAGATTTTCTAATAAAATTTAACTTTTATTCAATCCATTTAAAAAGTCAGTTTCAGCTCCCATATGGAGCTTTCATCAGGACAAAACAGTTGTGGAGTGCGGTCATTTCTGCTATGTCTACATGATCCTTGCCAGACCAGCACCGGTCACCACAGGATTACACCAGGAGTGAGATATATATAATCTCTTTTGACCAACTGCAAGCATGGCTTGGGAGTGGTAAGCCAATTATCTCCAGCATACAGAAAATATATCTCTATTCACAACAACCGCAAAAATACATAATACCTATCATACTGAACAGAACCCCCACATTCATGGATCTGAACGCTCAATATATCTAAACAGCACTCAGATCCCATGAACACAGTCAAATCGCCATGGGGTTTAAGTTTAGCAAGGGCTGATATCCAATTAAAGGGCCAGAACAGTCGTTTAAACACAATACAATTCCATAAGCCCCAATACTGTTTTTAAAGTGCCAAATCTCCCAGGGGCCATAGTCCCAAGGCATGAGGCTGGCAATCAGTCCCCTCCAAAAACTAGTGATGAAGTCCCTTTCACCACACCCTTGGTTCTTAATATTGTGTATTACCCTCTTTAGCATCAATGACAGTGTGACGTCTTTTGTAATAGTTTTCTATGATGCCCCTAATTCTTGCAGTGGTATAGCTGCCCATTCATCTTGGCAAAATGCCTCCAGATCATGCACAGTCTTTGGTTGTCTTGCATGGACCGCACATTTGAGATCTCCTCAGAGTAGCTGGATAATAAGGTCAGGAGACTGTGATGGCCACTCCAGAACCTTGACCTTTTTCTGCTGTAACCACTGGATGGTCAACATGGCCTTGTGCTTAGGGTAATGGTCATGCTGGAAAGCCCAAGAGTGTCCCATGCGCAGCCTTCCTGCAGAAGAATGCAAACTGTCTGCCAGTATTTTCTGATAACCTGCTGCTTTCATCTTGTCATCAATTTTCACAAGATTCTCCATGCCTTTAGAGCTCACATTCCCCCAGAACATCAGTGAGCCACCACCATGCTTCATAGTGGAGATGGTATTTTTTTCATGATAGGCCTTGTTGACCCCTCTCCAAACATAGCGCTTAAGGTTGTGACTATAAGGCTCTATTTTGGTCTCACCACTCCAAATTACAGTGTACCAGAAGCTGTGAGGCGTGTCAAGGGGTTGTTTGGCATATTGTGACTGGGCTTTTTTGTGGCATTGGCACAGTAAAGGCTTCTTTCTGGCAACTTGACCATGCAGCTCATTTATGTTCAAGTATCGTCATATTGTGCTCCTTGAACAACCACACTGTATTTTACCAGTGCAGTCTGTATAACTAGGTTTTTCTTTGTATCCTGAACAATTCTTCTGGCAGTTGTGGCTAAAATCTTTCTTGGTCTGCCTGAGCTTGGCTTGGCATCAAGAGATCCCTGAATTTCCACTTCTTTAATAAGTGATTGAAGAGTACTTACTGGCATTTGGATATCTTTTTATATCCTTTTCCTTCTTTATAAAGTTCCCTTACCTTGTTACTCTGGTCTTTTGACAGCTCTTTTCTGCATGTATCGAACCTGCTCAGTGCATCCAACTTCATTGACTATTTATACACCGACACTAATTGCAATTTATATGCCACAAGTGTGGGAAATTAAACTGTAACTGCCAATTTAACCTGTTTGTGTCACTTGTGTCTGTAAGGCTATCCTAGACTTAAGATAAGTCCAGTGACTAAAGTATTTAGAAAATTGGGCAGACTTGATGGGCTGAATGGTTCTTATCTGCCGTCACATTCCATGTTTCTACGTAACAAGGCCAAACATTCAAGGGTATGTAAACTTTTGAATTTGCCATTTGGGTGACTTCTGATTTTAAAAAAGAGCCAAACTGTGTTAATAAATGGCTTCATATGATCATTATCCTTCAATAAAATGTTTTATTTTTTTTGCATGCTCAGTCATATTTTCAAAATCAATGCCAAAATTTCTGCCAGGGTATGTAAACTTTTGAGCACAACTGTGTGTATATATATATGTAAGGCTGGGCCTGTAGTTGTGGGGGGCTTGGTTTTCCTTCTTAACGACTCCAGACCTCTCGCAATTACAGTTTTTAGTCTGGCGATTTGCATATCGTGACTTCCAGTCAAGCAAATCACCAGTTACTTACCTGACTTCTAGAAAAACTACCCAGTTCCCTACCGGCTTCCTGATCCTGATCCAGGTACTCATCGACTGCCCTGGAAACCTTAAAAACAGTGAGTCATAGAGCCAACCGTCACATCTGTCTCTGGCGCACAGCATCATCACAGGTCAGCTCTATGGTTTCAATACTTGCCTTTTTCGAACGCATCCTTTTGTTTACTCCTTTCGTTCATATGAACGGTAGTTAGTTGATGGGCTTTCGGCTACTTCCAGAAATGTTTTATTTGCATGTCTAAGATTCACGACTTGCTTGCTTTTGGCAGCATGTTCACGTTCAGCTCTAATACTCACAAATTAGCCTAAGGTGTTCGTATAATTAGAGTTCTCACTAAATGTTTAGTTACAGAAAGTTCAGTTAATACATGAAAATGGCTCTCCTTAAGTTGTCTGTTTGCGTATTTGCAACTAAATGACCTATTATGTCTTCATAGGTAAATTGGCATGCTGAATTCATACGAACTGTATAGAAGAATGGTGTTCGGTTTATTTCTGGGTTATATCAGACCTCTAGTGGTTAATGGCATTACAATCAGTTGTTTTAGGTTTTCATTTCATGTTCTCAATTTGTTTGGTTAAGTTCATTGCTATAGGTATTATAGTCGGGATTCAAGTATAAAGCCCCAGTGTTCAACATTCGGTTAGGTGGATCTATAGGTTATAAGCTAGTAATGGCTTCTGAACTGTCATTTATTGCATTGGAGCAGCAAATTACAGCACTTACTCTACTGTGTGTTTAGTGCTAATATTTGGGTCCGCGTTCTGGCCCTCACGATCCTAACTAAACCTAGTACATCACTTTTCTGGGTCATTGGGTACTAGTTATAGGTTAGTTAAATTACATCTTACAGTTTAGTGCAGTTTTCATCATAGGCAAGTCATACACCTATAGGTATCACAATTGTTTTACGCTAACGGCAGTTACGCATTACGTGTCTACAACGAACACTATTACTATCACAGGTATTACCCGTGTTAGGGGTATGTCAGTTTGATATTATCATACCCCACTAACCTCCCAACTATGACTGGTTTCTGTTTAGATAGTTGGATACTAGCTTATAGGCTTCAGGAGTTCACTAGTTATTTTTATTTTATTTTATTTTTTAGGCATTTATGCCTTAACATAGTGGTCCCACAAGGCCAGCACCAATCCTCTTACTCTGTAAGAGGTAATTTGCCTATCGGTCCAACTTCTACTTGGAAACCTCGCTTGGTAGCATAGAGAGGGCCTCACCTGTCACTCCCATTGCCCTCAAAAAGAGGACATGTCAGAGGGAATCTGGACGTATGGTAACTCTAATTAAACCCCTTAATGACAAAATGAATCTAAGAATGACCAATCAATTACCTACAAAATCAGACCAGCTGAAATATTGGGCACCATGTGCCCCTTTTCCTCCACAAGGGAAGTATAGGAAGCAATACACATAACTGTTACAACCTTGATAGCATAAGTGATTACGGAGCCAACTAAACATTGGAGAGTGAAAACTGAGCACTGCTGAAAAGGCCTTTGACAGGGTCAGATGGGACTTCCTTAGGGAGGCCTTGAAGGCTTTCGGCTTTGAAGGCTGGATTCTGAGTGCAATTATGGCCTTATACAGCTCTCCAAAGGCTAGAACAATTGGGAGGGGGATAATCTCTGAGTGGTTCAATATAAGGAATGGGACAAGACAGGGGTGCCCCCTGTCCCCATTGTTATACCTACTATACATAGAACCCCTGATTTGCGACATTAGAAATAATGACAAAATCATAGGAATTAAAATAGGCCAAGAGGAATATAAAACGCTACTTTATGCTGACGATGTTTTAATCACTATAACAGACCCTATAACATCAATAGATGAACTGATAAGGCTGATTTATGAATTTGGCCAATATTCTAATTTCAAGCTAAATGTAGATAAGACAAGTATTCTCGCAAAAAATATAAAAAAGGAAGATAAATTATATATTAAAGTGAAATATACTTTTGAATGGGTAAAAACTTTTTTTGTTTATTTGGGTATAAGGATTTCTAGTAACCCTGCTAAGATTCTAGAATATAATGTTATGCCTTTATTGATGCAAATTAATAAACAATTGAAAGATATGAGAACAGCAGAGATATCATGGACAGGTAGAATCAATGTTGTAAAGGCCTATTTGATCCCTAAATGGAGTTATATATTCCGTATGATACCAATGAAAATGCCTAAACCATGGCTCCTGATGATCCAATCAGCATTAGACAAATATATATGGATGGGGAAAAAACCTAGGGTTAGTAAAAAAATCTTGAACCTAAAACCTAAACTAGGAGGGATGGGAGTTCCCAATATTATAGATATTTATGAATCTTGCTCATTGGCACATATTATTTCATCTATGAAAGAGAGCTCTAGGGGAGAATCATGGGCAAAGATTGAAGCTAAAAGAGCAGAAATTCCACATTTAATGGCTTTATTTTGGAATATACACAAAGGGGAGAGAGATGATATGGGCCTAATTCTAGATAACTTACTGGTTCAATGGAGAATCTGGAAAAAAAGACTCAAAATTACAGATAAAATTATTATTGACCTCCCTATGCAGGTTTTGTCTATTAATATTAAGGATCTTAATCTGGAGCCATGGTTAAATAACTGATTTATTCTATTAATGCCTTTATTTCAACAACAACAGATTAGACCGTTTAAAGAGATTAAACAGGCTTTTTCTCTTTCCTATAGAGAAAGTTTTACGTACTTAAGGATAAAATACTTTTTAATGAGACACAGAATAGTGGAGATCTGAGGAATTACAGTTGTTTATAAATTTATTAAATATTACACATAGTAAAAATTTAGTCTCTAAATGCTCCAATATCTGTAATAAGTATAAGCCATTCCAGGAATTTCCAGCTAAAAAAGCTTGGGAAAAAGATTTACAAATTAGTATTACGAGAAGTGAATGGCTTGAGGCTAATAATGCAGTAACGAAAGCTTCACATTGCTTAAATCTATCGGAAAGTCACTATAAGGTTATAAACAGATGGCATTATGTACCAGCTAAATTAGCAAAAATATATTCAGGTAACCAATATCACTGCTGGCGCTGTGCTTCCCTTATAGCAGACTATGTGCATATATGGTGGTCATGTCCGATCATAGTTCAATTATGGCAAAAGGTAGCGAAATTCTGTAGGGAAGAAATAGAAGTGGATCTTGATTTTACTTGTAGTTCTATGATATTACATATGGGATGGCCCACAATTCCGAAGGATAAAAAAGAAATAATTATCCATATTCTTGTAGAAACTAAAGCTACTCTCGCAAGATTTTGGAAAATCTCAGATTCCCCGTCATGGGAGATGATAAAACATCAGGTCTCGAATATTTGTAAAATGGAAATAGGGATATTGAGACAAAATAATTATTACAATCCACGAATTGAACAATGGCAGAAATGGATTGTGAAATTAGGAAGAAGTAATGTGACTTAATATATACTAAGGTTTTTACGTCTTGGAATTGTAGATAGGGTAGTGGTTCCTGTGCATAAATTTCTAAATTAGCCACGGGTTTACGGAGCCTGATTGGTAGGGAAAAATATATGTAAAAAATTATGGTTCCAGGTTCTTAGAAGCAATATGCGACTAACTCTCGGCAAAGGGCAGCTCTTTTTTTTTTTGTTTTTTTTTGTTGTTTATTGTCTAATGTCTGATTGTGATGCCCTAGACAGAGTGCCAGAATGAGGCTGCCCTCATAGTGTCCAGGGCTCTGTTTTCGTGAGTGGTGTGTGTAGTGGAGGAGTATTGTGTGTGTGAAAGTGGCCAAGAGCTGTATGAGGGGGGAGGAGGAGGTTGAGCATGTCTAGCATTGTGTACCTGTGTTTGTGGCTGAGCATCCTTGCATGTGAATGTGTGCCTGTGTTCTGGGAGGGCATATGTGTGACATAGTTGCTTGCATTGTGTTTGTATAGGGGGCTGCTTGTGGTCTCTGTGTTGTGTTCAAGGTGAGACTGTTTTATGTGGGGACTGTGACAATTACTTCAGTGTTTAGACTAAGGAACAGCGCACATCTAAAAATGCAGTCTTACATTTTATAAGGCTACTTACAATCAAATATCTCCACAAACAAATATGAGAAATCAGTTCCACCACATGGCCATATTGTGTTAAGCTCACCACTACTTCATAGTACTCCAGTATCACTAATTCCAATGTGGAAGATGCATGTTCCGATTTTCAAAATTTGGATTGAAAACCCCCTTCCACGTGAAGTCTGTGGATAGTTAATACAATGTTAAACAATATATATATATATACACGCGGTTTGTGCTTTATATATATCACTTTGTTCATTTCACATCTAATATTTACTTAGTTACAAACGCTGACCAAAGTTGATGTTCATATTTAAAAAAAAAAAGTCCTGTGCTCACTCCCATCACTCCTGGGCGGCAGCAACGACCACAGTACACACCAGCCCCAATACATACAGTAAAAACCAAAAAAAATTACCTGCGCGCTCTCCTAAAGCTCTATGTATATTTAAACAATTGAAGGTCATTTAGTTACTCCAATGGCCATTGTAGGGAATGCCCACCTGCCAATGTCAAGGCAGACTCCCTTAGGTGGTTCCTACACTGAGGAAGCTCAAGGAAGCAAGGTGAAAAGTCCATGCAAGACCACCTAAGAGGGTCTGCCTTGATGTTGGCAGGTGGGCATTCCCTCCAATGTTTAAATATACATAGGGATTTAGGAGAGAGCGCAGGTAACTCTCTTTGGGTTTTTACTGTATGAATTGGGGCTGATGTGTACTGTGGTCGTTGCTGCCGCCCAGGAGTGATGGGAGTGAGCGCAGGACTTGTTTTTTTTTTTTGTATCACACAGCTATGTTACAATGCTGCTGCCCATCCCATGTTTTCTCTATTAAGGGTTAATAAGTATATAAGGGTGTATATAAAAAATATCCCTCTCTGTCTCATTAGACATATCTTTGCCAGAAGCTAAAGGAAGCAAGCTGAAAGGTCAGTGTAGGACCAACTTAAGGGGGTCTGCCTTGATGTTGGCAGACAGGCATTCCCTCCAATGGCCACTGGAGTAACTAAATGACCTCCATTTGTTTAAATACACATAGGGATTTAGGAAAGCATGCAGGTAACTTTTTTCCTTTGGTTTTTAATGTTTTTTTTTGCGTTTTTTACACAAAAATTGCACTTTTACTGGTGATTTCATGTTTTATGGTGTTGTGGAAAATTACAGGGTCAATATAGGGATTGCCCATTTTAGTTTGCTAGATTGATTTGCTGGGTATATGTTGCCTTTGAGACCTTATGGCAGCCCAAAAAAATTACTCCCATCATGGCATACCATTTGCAAAAGTAAACAACCCAGGCTATTCAAAATGGGGTATATCAAGTCTGTGACCGACCGCCTGGCACCCCGACTGGGTACCTCAGTCAGTCGATGCTCCTAGGGCTCACAGAGGACTCTAAGCATTCTACCCGACACATCAACACCACAGTCCCCACATCCAGCGTTACATCTTGGGTGGGAACTCTCTGTCCTCCACCCACCCTGGACTCAAGACCAGAATCCAACTTCCAGTGGGTGATCCTCTCCTACTCCAGAGAGCGTAGCAGGAACAGCTCTTAAAAGAGCTTGTGATTATAATCCCAGGGGAGTATAGTGATATAGCAATCCCCAGGGTAGATACAGCAGTTTACCCCACACATGAGACGAGGCTCTATGTTGAGGGTAAGCAGGAACTCAATTTTAATGGAGCCACACTGGCCTTTTATGCAAGTTTCCCAACAAGGGTGACACTCACATGGACCTTGTTTGGCACAGGGACACAAGTTAACAAACCAATTAAAACTGTAATTAAATGTACAGATACTGTATTAACCCAATTATCGCCAGGCAGAAAACCACATTTTTACAAAGTCTCATAAGTTCCCCATAAATGTTACATCCTGATAGCCCTGATCTGCGTGAACAACATATCCAATATTTACCCAGATCAGATCAGGGGTTCAGAAATGTTATGGAAGTCCTAGCTGCCCAGGCGCAGGCAGGTTTTCATGCCCAAAACAGTTCCATAGAATCGCGGCTAAGTGCCGCTGCAGAACAGACCGGGAACCGGGAGGTTTTCTTGCCAAAAATAGTTCCAGGGCATTCGCGGCTAAATTCACGGTTTTGGTCCATGCAAACAAGATGGCCGCCACCACTTCGACTGTTCAGGAGTTTGAAGTGCCACTTCAAAAGTTCAAACTGTGGCCATAAAGATCCAAAAAGGCACGAACAATGATTTAAACAAAGTTTTATCACAGGGGCCATAGTCACAGGGTAGGAGGCTGGCAAACAGGCCCCTCCAAAAACCAGTGGCGAGGTCACTTTCACCACACAGTCTTTTTTAGTAGCCAGTCACAAACCGAGGCCAAAGTTAGTGATTTTTTGCATTTTTCACACAAAAACTGCACTTTTCATTTAGGACATCGGAGACCCACCGACTCTGCCTAACCAGGTTGAAACAATTATCTGGGGTTGATGTATCTCTCATGCAAAGAGTCGGCCTGTATTTGGTTCTATTCTGCCCTTTTGGGTGGAATCAGTCTGAGTTGCAAATAGCCTGTGTTTTTTTTTTTTTTTTAATGATACAAGATGAGCTAAAACCAGCTTGAGAACTCAACAGGGACATACGGGAGGAAGGCTAATTGAGCTGTTGTCCGTTCTCAGCACTCTCTTGTGACTTGTTTTTGCTATCATTGTCATGATACATTCTATGGTTTTAAATGCTTATATTTGTATTCAGCAAAATATCCAGAGTATAAAAGTACCTCCATGTTAAGGTTTTATGGTGTTTTGGAAAGCTACAGGGTTAAATATAGGGCTTGCCACCCCTGGGCCCAAACATACACTTATATAAAGTGCAATATTAATTTTCCTGGAGCTTATTATACAAAGTAGGAACCTTGCAAAACCTGTGTGTATGTATATGTGTGTGTATGTATATATATGTATGTGTATGTATATGTGTATGTATGTATATATATATATGTATATGTATATGTATGTATGTATATATATATATATGTATGTGTGTGTGTATATATATATTCCATCCAGCACAATTCCTTGCTTCGGTCACAAAAAAGAGTTGTAGGAGAGGTTACCCGGCTATAAAAACCCAGGTCTCCTCCACTAGAAGGCTGATGCTGCTTGGTTCATTCAGACAACTACTAACACGATCCAGCGCATACCATTGGAATTCATTCACCATTACCACCGGGTCATCTGCTTGCTTCTGCACCGTTAGGTAGATATTATTCTGTTGTCTAATTAACCAGCACATTCGGTTCATTTCGCCTGAGAGCTAATATTGTTCTAAGTCTGTCAATATGTTGTTACTAGTTGTACTAAATGTTTTACTCCCCTACTATATTAAAGGTATTTAACTTCCTCTCACTACTCGTTCAGAATTTAGGCTGGAAGAAAGGAGATTTCATCTAAGGCAAAGACTGCAATTAGATAAATACTTGCAAAAACATAACATACAGGGATTTAATTTATTTATTAGTGGGGTGATAGCTGATTGATCCAAGGAGATCTGACTGCTATTTTGGGGTCAAGAAGGATTTTTTCCTAGTTTGTTGCAACATTGGAAGTGCTTCAGACTAGATTTTTTTTGCTTTCTTTTGAAACCGCAAAAACATATGTGAGGAAGGCTGAACCTGATGGATGCAAGTCTCTTTTCAGCTATGTAACTATTACGCTTGTCTTTTGCATGGTATGTCTTATGTGGTCTACCTATTTCCCTATGATCGGATTATTCATTGTATCCATGTTGATTTAATCAGTCAGATATGGTTTCGATACATTATCTGCTAGCCGAGTCATCTTCCTCCCCGATTTTGGGTACGTAAGTCTGTGTTTTCACGCATTTATAGGTGTTATACCACGTCCGTACACCAGATACCCCTAACCTCATAGGCACTAGTATTTTAGATAATTGGTTAATTTAATCCATATATTACCACCATTTTCTATTATACTTAATACCCCGTATATTATTACTAACCTTCCAGGCTCACTGACACTCCTTGAATACCTTTGGGCCCTTTTGCTTCATCATACATGCATCTCTAGTTTTGTCTGTGAAACTATGTACATGGGTCACTCACGATTATGTCTATATCTTAACTTAGGTGATAGTCAATGTTGCAATCACTCCCACTATCAGTGTCGTTTCATCGGACACTCACTCTGCCCGGGTCCAGGTGCTATATGGACCCATACTGTTCATATTAGCACTACTACATTTACCTGATCCGTTTTACTCTTTGTATGGAACTGCCCTTAAATCAAAATTCAACCATTATATCCAATGTTTTTAGTCAGGTGCTCCTGCAGTATCATCCTCCCTACAAGCCTACTCATGGTATGGAACTTCCCTTAAAGCCAGATTCAACCATTATATCCAATGTTTTTAGTCAGGTGCTCCTGCAGTATCATCCTTTCTACAAGCATCTCCATACTGCGCATACGAGGTACGTTTCAACCACTCCAGATGAACCCGAACCTCCTCCCCCCCCCATCTCTAGTAGGATTAGTTCAACTGGCTGATCTTTAGAGAGCTATGGCCTTAGTTAAATAGTCTACTCCCATGAGGCCAACACCCATCCTAATGCAGGGGTATACGCCCCTCTGCCCAATGCATAGCTAGAGCCTCACACCAACCTCTACAGGTTACTAGTTAGGGCCTCACCAGTCATGCCCACTCATATAGACTCTCTTACAGTCACTGAGAGGCCACTGTTCCCATCTCATTGTCCAGTTGCTCCTGCCATAGGTAGAGCCTCTCTTAGCCAGTTGGCACTAGTAGGGCTTCATCTTCCACGTAGTCCAGCTAATTTATTCACCTCACACTTTAGCTAAAAGCCAGATGAAAAACAGGACAACTATCTTCTCACAAGTACTCACTATACCAACTTTTAATAATAGAATGTCTCAAGTCCCGGACCTTAATGAGGAACTCTCATCACCTGGTACCACTGTCAGGCCTCCCACCCCGGCCGGACCCAGCACACCTACTGAAAATCTAGAGTCGGCCAGCCCTTGTTCCCTCCGTTCCTGGATCATCCTTAAACTAGCGAGCAAATTAAGACACTTAGGGATTCCTTCCCTGGCCACAGCCCGCAAACCCAAACTTTCTTCTCACAAAGACACTCCCGCTCACTTAGTACCCCCGACCATACACAAGGACATTCTGGAAAGCAAGGACGTGAATTTAGTTTCTTTATCAATTGTCTCCCAGGACGTCATTTAGAACAAATCGTACTGCTATGGGGATTTGTTTCCTTCAAACACAGACACAAAGCACCTTTCATACACACTGCACCCTCCACAAAGACACACACACACACAAACACCGCACCGTTCATAAACACTGCACCCCTCACACAAACAGAACCCCCCACCCCACTGCACACCAAACACACACACACTGCATTCCTCACACACTGCATCCTTCTCACACACACACACACAAACTGCACTCAAACAATGCACTCTTCATGCAGACACAGACACACTGCACTCCCCTTCCCCCACTGCACACTACACACACTAACTACACCTTTCACACACTGCACTCCCACACTGCACCCTTCACACAGACACACACTGCACCTTTCAGAGACACACTGCGCCTTTCACACACACACACACACACACACACTGCACCCTTCAAGAGCATTGAACCAACATGCTCACTTTGAGAGGGGGTGTGCTTGTCATTGGTGATGACAAAACACCCCCTTGCTGGCTCTGCTCCCTTCTCAGTGGGCCATTGTGACTCAAAAATGCCCGGGCCGAATTTATTTACCTGTCTGGCCCTGGCCACCACACTTAACAGTGGGGATGGTATTCTTTTTCACTATAGGCCTTGTTGACCCCTCTCCGCACCTAGCACTTATGGTTGTCATCATGAAGCTCTATTTTGGTTTTGTCACTCCAAATTAGTGTGTGCCAGAAGCTATGAGGTGTGTCAAGGTGTTGTTGGGCATATTGTAACCGGGATTTTTTTGTGACATTGGCGCAGTAAAGACTTCCTTCTGGCAACTCGACCATGCAGCTAATTTTTGTTTAAGTATCATCGTATTGTGATCCACACTCTTATTATTTATTTATTTATTTATTTTTTCTTATTTTTTTTTTTTTTTCAGAGCAGCCTGTATTACCTGAGGTTACCTGTGGGTTTTTCTTTGTATCTCGAAACATTCTTCTGGCAGTTGTGGCTGAAATCTTTCTTGCCTACTTGACCTTGGCTTATATCAAGAGATCCCCAAATGTTCTACTTAATAGGTGTTTGAACAGTACTGACTGACATTTTTAAGGCATTGGACAGCTTTTTATATTTTCTTCCATCTTTATAAAGTTCCATTACCTTGTAACGTAGGTCTTTTGACAGTTCTTTTCTGCTCCCCATGGCTCAGTATTTATCCTGCTCGGTGCATCTACGTGAGTGCTAACAAACTTTGACCATTTATACACAGACACTAAATGCAATTCAAAAAGCCACAGGTGTGAGAAATTAACCTTTAATTGCCATTTTGACCTGTCTGTAACAAAGCCAAACCTTGAAGAGTATGTAATCGTTTGATCAGGGCAATTTGGGTGAATTCTGTTATTAGGATTTAAATAGAAGCAAAAAAAATATGTGATAATAAATGGCTTCATATGATCAATATCCTTCAATAAAATTTTTGCATGATCAGTCATATTTTCCAAATCAATGCCAAAATTTCACACTTTCTGCCAGGGTATGCAAACTTTTGAGCACAACTGTATATGTGAGAAACTGCACTGTGAGGTTCTGTAAATGTCGCTTGTACACTCCTATATCTCTCTAACATCATCACATAATGGTCAAATTATTCTTGACCAACTCTTCTCAATAAAGTTCTCAATAAATTAAAGTATATGTGTGGAATTTCACCCTATTACTATAAACCAAAACTCTGGCAAAGGTCTATGTGTATTATCAGTGGTAACACCATCATAAAGATCTATTATTTCTCCATCTTGGCAGTGTCGTATTTAACACTGTGCAGTGTTTGTGTGTTTAAATGTAAGCTTTTGGATGGGTAAGTGAATGTAGGGGTGTGTTTGTGTGAGTGTATATACATACTGCCCAGGCAGTCCCCTTGCAGGCAAATCCAGACTCCTATTGCGACCATGTGATCGCTTTGCCAGAGGGCAAAGCGGATCGCCATGGAGGCCCATATAGACTCTGGACTACCTTTCTTGTGTTCTATGTGCCGCAATGGCTTTAAAGCCTATTAATATGTAGAAAGCATAGAAAGCCGTAACAGTGTTAAAGGGTTAAAGTGATGTGTAATACGTCACTTTGCTAGAGTTGAGCGGACACCTGTATGTTCGGGTCTGGCGGGTTCGGCCAAACTTTGAAAAAAGGTTCGGGATCGAACTTGACCCCGAACCCCATTGAAGTCAATGGGGACCCAAACTTTTGGGCACAAAATGGCTCTAAAAAACTCCTGGAAAGTGCTAGAGGGCTGCAAAAGGAAGTAAAATGGGGGAAAGAGTAGGACAAGTGCCTTGCAAACAAATGTGAATAGGGAAATCACTTAAAAATAACATAAAATAAGCAGCCGCTTAGTAGATAGACCTAAATTGGTCTTTCAGCCACATTTACTAATATTAAGTAAAGATTACTTAGTATTTGTAAATTCAGCCCCTACTCACTATACCGCGAGTAGGGGTGTGTCTAGTAAACAGTGAGCAGCCAATGGCTGCTCACTGTAAAAAGAAAAAAGAAAATAAAAAAAACCTATCGCCCCCAACCCTGTGCGACGGATGGGGGACCTAAATAAGAATGTGGAGTGGGGACCTACTGTCCTCCCCCCGGCCCCCACCCTTGAGCTGCATGTGGGGGCCCTAAATAACAATAAGGGACATACTGTCCTCTCCCCCTGTCCCCCCACCCCTGAGCGGTGGGTGGGGGCCCTAAATAAGAATTGGGGGGAGACCGACCTACTGTCCTCCCCCTCACTCCTGCGTGGCGGGTTGGGGCCCTACATAATAAGGGGGACACACCTAATGTCCTCCCCCCCCCCGGCCCCCATCCCTGTGCGGCGGGTGGGGGCCCTAAATAACAAGGGGGGGGACCTAATGTCCTCTCCCAGCCCCTACCCCTGTGCGGCGGGTGGGGGCCCTAAATAACAATAAGGGGGAGACACCTAATGTCCTCCCCCCCCAGCCCCCACCCTTGCAGCATGGGAAAGTTCTTTGGAATTTTCCCACGCTGTGTAATTTGATTCTTAACACTCTGGTTACTTAATCAACCAATCAGAGGGCCGAAGGGGGGAGGACAGTAGGTCCCCCCCTTATTGTTATTTAGTGCCCCCACCCGCCATGCTGAGGGGAGGGGGGAGGACAGTAGGTTTTAGTTTAAAAGCCCCCACTCGCGCGTCGCGGGTGGATGCTCAGGAGGGGAATTTTTTTTTCTTTCTTTCAACAGTGAGCAGCCACAAGCTGCTCATTGTTTAATAGACATGCCCCTACTAGCTGGGTCACATGCTGCACTGGCCAATCGCAGCCATGACATTAGTACTCATGGCTGTGATGGTTTCTAAGGGCACACAAGTCAAACGCTTGTTGATTGGCTGCCCTGCGGCCTTTGAAAACGCGTCATTAAATCGCCGAACACCGAACTCCTACCCGAACATACAGTGATATGTCCGTATTCAGGTCCGGGGTCCAAAAAACATAATGTTCGTTACGAACCCGAACTTTTCAGTTCGGGTTCGCTCAACTCTAATGGTTGCACTAAAAAACAAAAGGCAAACATTAAATTATAGTGCTAAAAGTGCCAAAATAATTCTTCTCAGTCGTAAACACACAAACTTTGGAAAATGTAAAGGGAATCTCCCCGAATGAAATTATGCCTCCATTTAATTTGGTTTTTTATTGGAGGAATATCTAAACACAGCTCGCAAAAGCTGCAGATCTCTTGTCTGAAGCCTTTGCAAGTCCTCCTCTTTCTATCTTGCACAGACATTTTAGACTGTTCCAGGGAAATGACCATTCAGAGGCTTCAAAGGTGCACACTCACAGGCTCACTGTGACTTGGGAATGAAGGCATGCATGCTCTTGCATAGCACCTGCTGCCACTTCAGAAAGATCTGTGGAGCTAATGGAATGGGAGGTGTTTCTGCAGTTATTCAAATAGAAATCTGTACTGTTATAAACTGCAATTAAAATCAGCATATCCTCACACAATTTCAAAACTATTTTTAAATATGACTTCAAGTTTTCAAAGGAAATAGGTTTGTTTTTTTAATGAAGTATATGTAAAAATGATGAAACTCAAGAATCTTGGTATATGATGGGATCCTTCAACCATATACATACACCTTTGGCCAGACAGTGTTTGAAAACTGACAGTCTGTGTGATCTTCTATTCTTTTCTCCCTGCATAGAAACATGAAAGACCCAACAGACTGATGGTTTTCAAACACTGTCTGAGCCAAGGTGAATGTATATGGCTGACAGATCCTGCCGTATACCAAAGGTTGGAATTAGTTTTTCTCATTATTTTACACTTAATTTAACACACAAAAATGTTTTGAGACAAGTTGTCCTTTAAGTGATATATGTATGTGGAGTGTTCCTTTAACAAAGTACATTTTTTTACTTTGGCAATCCCTGTTTTATCTTTGTATGTATTTTTTTTTTTTTTTTAATGTCACTTTAATTTTATTTATTTTCTTTTTTAGGTTACGCACTGGCATAACCCTTATTTTTTTGCTTATTTCCCTACTGCCAACTCATTCCCAGCAATGCTTGCTGATATGTTGAGTGGAGCGGTTGGGTGCATTGGCTTTTCCTGGGTAAGTTATATAATGGTGTATATATACTTTGATAAATTTTACAATACTATTTTTTTTTTTTTGTTCAGTTGCTTGATCTGGAGATTTAAAAAATAAATAAAATTTGGCTGGACAAAGCAAAAGAATAACTGTCATTGTTTTTCTTTAAATTGATCATTGTAGTCAGGCATGGACTGACCATAGCTGTTGGAGCACCGGTAATCACGTGCCACAAATTGTTAGGCCACACTACACATTTTGTGGCGGGGCAGATCATTGGAGACTGGGGAAAAATGTAACCTGTTAGAGGGCTGGACACTTGAGAGATGGAGTTAGTGGAAACACAAACAGACATAAACTACTGGAATAGGTTATCCATAGGTTAGCCAGAAAGTGGGAGAAGTAGGAGCAGATAGAAACTGGTAGGAAGGTAGTAGACACTAAATGGAGAGTGGTAGGAAAGGTAGGTGTTGGGCCTGCGGTAAGGACCACTCGGTGGCATATCCGTGGTACAAATTATATTACATGGCCAAAGCCCTCCTGTTTGTGATCCATACTAATCTATATTGCTAACCACAAATTGGATTGCAGGGCTGATTTTACAGGTTAATTAAATGTAGTATTTACCCCTCCACAAAAAATGACTATAAGTCTGAAAGAGTGGCGTTGTGCATTAAAACTCCTGGGCCAATTTGTTTTGTCCCAGTACAGCCCTGATTGCAGTTCAGTCATCTAATAATCACGATAACATTTCCTGGTGTTCCACATCTGATGATACCAGGGAACTGTCCTTGGGCAGCACAGCGCAAGCAAGTCATTGGATTTGAGCGGTGCATGAGCACTAGGACTTTGCAGAGAGTGCTCCAGCAGTGCTTTTTGCAAGGTAGTGCACGTTGGGGACCCACTAAACAGGGCCCTTCTGTGCTTTAGATGGTGGGTCTTCCCTCTTTTTTGTATGGTCCAACAAACTATGGGCAAGTTGCATCTCTGGCTATGCTCCCTCTCAAACCTGCCTACCTGTCCTGTCCCAATCTTGAAGTGTCGTAGTTTTTTTTTTAAAATAAAACCTGGAATCTAACGGGCATTATTCATCCCCTCTAGTGTTTTACATGCTAGATTTTTTTTTCACATGCAAAAAGATGTACATATATTGAATGATTGAATGATGACCCTTCTTTCCATGTAGGTAGTGTAAGTAAATATAAATAGCCTTTGAAGGCCAAGTTTGGATCGTAAAACATTATAAGAAACACTGAAAAGTGCTAGGTTCCCCACACTAACAGGGTTATTTGCTAAAGTGAGAATTTTTTGTGAATTAAAAATAAATTGGTCAAATGGAAACCTATTTGGACATTTTTCCAGTTCACTTAATTAGGCCTAAAATGAGAAATTTACTATAAATTCACTTTGAATTACCCATAGTTCTCACTTAAGTAAATAAAACCCTGTAGGATTTTTTTCTGTTTGTTTTTTTTTTTTAAAGAAAAACATGTGACCCTCAATAATTGAAAAATGGTAGACACCTGCCACATGACTGCTTTCATTTTGTAAATCAATTTTACGTGCAGATTTGTTCAAGTATGCGCAAACATTATAGATTTTTTTTTTTTTCATGCAAAATAAGAGCCTTGAAATATACAGGGTTTCTATATTGGACTGGCATTATATATTAAAATACAAGCTTTAGGACCAGCAGAAGCAGACATTTAATATTGTTCGTCCAATGCAAATATATCACTGCGTGCTGTAAAAGTCTGCTTACTTGCATCTGAATTACAGTTCTAACACTGGTACTCCAATCTACATTAGCCATTTGCAGAAATATTGGGGGTTGTTATTGATGCTTTTCAGAAAACATGGTGGCCTGTGTAAAGTGTTTCTTAATTTACAGTACTTTATGGTTTGAAACAATATAAAATGTAGTTACTTTTTTGTAAACTGTACTAAATGTAAATAAAATGGTCTTGTGTTGTACTTTCATGTATTCTTATGGAATCTGCAGAAGTTGCTGAGGGGGAAGTATTGCTAGCATTAGAACTGCACAGACCTTATGCTAATGTACAGAAGATACAGTTACCTAGATAAAATGAGTCACCTATGTTTCAAGGGATATCGTGATCCTACCATTCCCTGCACACATAGACTAATTTGCTCAAAGTAGTCCTTGGTCTCACCGCAGGGTACACAGACATAATACAAATAATTCCCTCCTCCATTCTATTTTTCAAGGCTGCAAGTCCAGCATGCACAGAGCTAGAGACTGTAATGTTGGATTGGCTGGGAAAGATGATCGGTTTGCCAGAGCACTTTTTAGCTGGCAGCAAAGGAGAAGGTGGAGGAGTTATTCAGGTAAGAAATATGTTTTTGTTGAAATATAGCAAAATCTTTTCAGCAAGTTTTTTTTTTTTTCTTCTTCTTCTTTACACATGTTATGATTAATTTAAACTACCTGACAGTACTTTCTTTATATGTTTTGAAGTAAATTCTATTTTTGGAAAATAGAATATCCACTGTTTATCAGACATGTATCTGCATTTTTCTTATACCATTGTACAACGCTACGGAATCTGATGGCGTTATATAAATAATAAACTAATAATAATATACATAGAAGACATATATGCATAAATAGACATATGAAATTGTATCTCTGGTCCTTCCCTCAATTACCTTACCCATTAAACCAATCTAACAGACGAGTATCATTGTTAAAGGATCACTATAGGGTCAGGAACACAAACATGTATTCCTGACCCTATAGTGTTAAAACCACCATCTGGGCCCCTCATACCTCCATAAATATAGAAAAATATTGCTGTATTCAAGCCTGATGATGTAACTCTGCATGCTGTTTGCCTCAGAAAAACAAGCAGTCTGCTGACATCATCAGAAGTGGTAGTCTGATTCGATCACAGTGCTTCTCCATAGGATTGGCTGAGACTGACAAGGAGGCAGATATGGGGCAGAGCCAGTATGATTCAAACACAGCCATGGCCAATCAGCATCTCCTCATAGAGATGAATTGAATCAATGAATCTCTATGAGGAAAGTTCAGTGTCTGCATGCAGAGGGCGGAGATACTGAATGTTTGGATGCATTTTAGGCAGCCATGACCCAGGAAGGATCTCTAACAGCTATCTGAGGAGTGGCCAGAGAAGTTATCAATAGGCTATAATGTAAACACTGCATTTTCTCTGAAAAGACAATGTTTACAGCAAAAAGCCTGAAGGCAATGATTCTATTCAGTAAACTGTATTTGTTCTGTTGACTATACTGGCCCTTTAATAGACAAAGTAAAAATAAATATACAAATACCCAAAGTCACAATGCTAAAGATCAACCTACTTTTTTTGTATCACTTTAATATATAGAAGTGCTGTCTTAGCTAGTATTTCTGCATTTTTGAATATTTAATATCTGTAACATCAATGAAAATAAATCAGAAATGTTATCTTAGTTTACTGTTCTATTGGAAATAGAAATTAGTTTTATAATGAATTGTTAATATTGTGTCTAGCCTAAATAGTGTGATCGCATTTAAATAGAACACACTTTTCCAGTAGAGTTGCGTTTTGCAAAATAAGGATTTTTTGACAAAATACTGCATTTTATCCCATGTTTTGTCTATTGAACACTGACCACCCCCTGGCTCATTGAACTCCAAAGAAACCACAGACTTAAGTGCTCTCCCTGTGTGGCCGCTGTTCATATAACTGAACAACACGTGCTGGAGAAAATATAAGCCATCTTGTCACACGAATGCAGGCAGCAGGACTTTGTCATCGAGTGTCTGTAACTAAAAGTCAGACACTTGACCTCGTGAACACCAGAGATTTTACACGAATGCCTGCGTCTTTTCCCGACAAGACAGGAGAGCGCTGTTCGGTAGGATTGTTCGCATAAACTAGGCGAACAATCCCTACCTATAAGCAATGGGAACCATTCAACATTTTATTAGTTTCTGAACTCCCGAAAGTGATCAACCACTACCACTATTTCTCTGGAACTCATTTGGGCAGATGCCACGCGTGTGGTCAGTCAAAACTTTGCCTGGTGGCGATTTGGCTATGTTTGGTGGATCTGAGTGCTCTTTGGACAACCTGGGTGCTTATTTCCAGGCTATCCATGGATATAATGCTTGGTGGGGGTTCAGATATGTTATGTTTATTTTTAATATTTTATGTTTTATACTTTGTAACTCTAGTGCCTGGGAGATAATTGGCTTAAGTAAAGTACACTACATTATCTCCCAGACAGTCTCCGGGGCGTGTTGTGCAAGTGTTTTGGGTGTGTTTTACCATGTCTTTGCTTGAGAACACATGCTGGGAGTCTGTGTATATAAGTGTGCCATCTGACCATAATACAACATTACAGTTGTACCCTTCATCAAGTCTCAACTGATTTTGGTGTTTGGGTATGCGAACAGCGAACTGATTGATTTATCCCACAACCTTAGGATTACAGGAGAACGGGCTATAATTACTTAAGCCTATAGCATTTCGAGAGTATATGAATGAATGGAGTATACAAAATAAAAGTAGTTTGTTACAATTGGTGGCAAGCGATGGGATCTAACGTTTGAATGGAAATCCCGAACGAGGAAAAGCAGTGAATGGCCCAGCAGTATGAAAGCCTCAAACTAACAACTCTAAAAGGTCTCCTGGAAGCTTGAGAATGATTGGCAAGTAAAAAAATAAATCAAAAAGCGATCATAGCCTAACTGATGGAGGACGACCAAGCTAGCAATGCAGCAAAGAAGAAGCAGAGTTCCAGAGAGACATGAGATGGTGGCTCAGTCTGCTGGGACCAAATCCCCCACCGGAGCTGATTGTACAAATTATGGAGCAGGTTACAGGCACAGGCAGCGCAGCAGTCCAGAATGGATATATACAGAGGAGATGCAGCATCACTACCAGGATCCTGTACTATGCTGCAGTTAAAAGCTTTGTAGATGGGAAGATGGACATAGATGACGATTTGCAGGATTTTGAAAGGCAATGTGCCCTGGAAGACCTGGACAGAGACCAGTGGGAAGCCATCCTAAGCAGCCGCAACTTCTACTGCTAGAGCAGTTCTTTGACTATACCCCTACAGAAATCCAGGACTGGGTGAGACCGTAAGCCTGGAACTGTGGAGAAAGACACAAAACCAGCCAATGAGTACCAGGATGGAAAAAAAGGGGAACCCAGTGGAGGACGACCTCCCTTCAGGCCATCCTATCCAGCGCAAAGCAACCCCACCACCACCCAGACCCGCTCCGGTCACACATGCGTCTACGCCAACACAGTTCAGGTGCACTGGGCTCTTGTGCCATGGCTGCAGCCAACTGGGCATTTTAAAAATAATTGCCCATAACAGAAGTAGAGGGAGCTGGGAACGTCCACAGCCCCAACTAGCCCGGGCCGCAGCCCACTGCCACCAACAGAAGTTCCCCACACAGCAAAGCATCCCAGAAGAACAGTGGGTAGTCCTCCATGAGGTAAATCCTGTCCAAGCTGCAGGCGACAACCGAGAGCACCACTGGCAGTGGGTCACTGTAGACACTCATGATGCGAGGGGTCTAAGGGACATTGGCACGACCCTCACCTTGCAACCACACAAGGTCAGTCCACCAACCCGGGCCAACAAGAATGTAGCAGCGAGGGTGGCAGGAGGCGCCATCCACAGACTCGTAACCACCCGAGTTCACCTCATCTGGGGTTCGGGGACCAAGCATCTGGAGGTCAGCATTATGTGTGATCTCCCTGCCGAAGTACTGTTGGGGAACGACCTGGGCTGCCTGATGTCACAGTTTACCACTCCCTGCCCAGAGGAGTACTTACCTCTGACCATGAGACTGCAAGCCCATAAGTGAGAACCAATACACTCAAAGGACCCTCAGGTAGGACCCTATGTCATGACCCTAGCTGAGAATCCCACTCCGTACTGCAGGACCTGTAATGTCTGCCAAAAGATAGGATTGAGGGGTGATCATCCCATGGCCAAGTTACACCCGTCTGCCATAATCGAGGAACCATTCCACCGAGTAGTGGTGGACTTGATAGGCCCCCTCAGTAAACCCAGAACCTTGGGCAAGAAATACATTCTTACTGTGGTAGACTACACTACTCTGTATCCAGAGGCCGTAGCCCTCCCTAATGTAGAGGCAGAAACCATAGCTGAAGCCCTAGTTAAAATTTTTACTAGAGTAGGTTTCCCTCGGGAGATCTTGTCTGACCAGGGGACCCAATTTAAGGCAACTGACCCAGCAATTGTGTCAAATATGCGGAATAAAACCCCTGTTTAGTTTGCCCTACAATCCCCAGATAAATGGACTCTGTGAACGTTTTAATGGTACGCTCAAACAGATGCTCAAAATGTACACTGCCTCCTGTCAGCACTGGGGAAGGTTCCTTCACCACCTCCTGTTTGCCTACTGTGAAGTGCCCCAGGAGTTCACATGATTCTCCCACTTCAAACTCCTATACGTGAGTACGGGGACCCCTGGACCTTATACAGGAGCACTAGGAGGGTGACATAGGAGAGGGAGGGATCCCTATTGTACCCTATGTCCTGGAGTTGAGGATTGCCTGCAGGCTCTCACTGACTCGATTAGGGAGAATCTGCAGGTGGCTCAGTATAATAGGGATTCCCGAGATTTGGTCCTAGAAATATGACAGAAGGTATTCGCTCTGAAGCTGGCCAAAAAGGACAAACTTCAAGCCGCCTGGAAGGGACCCTTCCAGGTAGTGGAGTGTCCATAAGCGACATTACCTACATTGTATGAAAATGTTCAGATGAGATGATACGACGATCCTTTAATGTGAACATGTTAAAGCCATATTTTGAGAGGAGCGAGAACGTGGCTGCGGCATGAGCCCCCTCTTTCGAGGATAGTGAGAGCCTGCCCTTACCTGACCTGCTCGCCCCATCCCTGGGCAGCGTAGAGCAGGTCAGCCTAGGGGAAAAGCTATCCCCTCTAGAAAAGGCTGAGGCTGCCCAGCTCCTATAAGATACCGGGAAATGTTTACTGCCCTACCCGGGTACACCTCCACTGTGGTTCACCAAGTAGAGACCGAGGGAGAAACCTCACTACAGCAACAACCGTATCCCTGAAGCAGTTAGGGAAGCATAGGGGTCATAGAGCAGTCGGTAGTACTGGTACCTAAGCGAGATGGTACTACTCGCACCTGTATCGACTACCGGAAACTTAATGACCGGACAGTCACAGATGCCTGGATAGACAAGCTGCTAGATTGTATGGCCGGAAGGGATTACTTAACTACCATAGATCTGTGCAATAGGTATTGGCAAATTCCCATGGAGCCAGCGGCCATCCAGAAGTCTGAATTTGTCACCCCGTTTGGGCTCTACCAGTTCAAGGTACAGTACCTAGGCCATAGAGTAGGTTCTGGACATAAGAAACCAGAACACGCCAAGGTAGAGGCGCTTGCCAATTGGCCCCAACCCCATACCAACATGCAGGTACTAGTGTTTCTACCGCAAGTTTGTCCACGAATATGGTGCCCTAACCAAGCCCCTCACTGACCTAACGAAAAAGTCCCTTCCAGACAGGTAGTGTGGTCCCCAGAGTGCGAGGCAACCTTCCAGAGTTTGAAAACCGCGCTAAGTGAGGTACCTGTATTGGCTGCCCATACTAAGAAATTTCTTGCCCACATGGATGCCTCCATGTTTGGGCTGGGAGCCGCGCTAAGCCAAGTGGGGTGGGGGGGGGGAGAAAGAATGCCTGGCTCTTATATGGGCATTAAAGAAATTCTAAGTGGGTATGCCACACCATGGAACAGGGGGGGGAGTAATGTGACAAGATACTGCATTTTATTATCCCAGTTAATTCCCACAGTATGTGACACAATGAGCCCACTTGTCCACACCCCCTACAACATTTATCTGAATTACCGTATATACTAGAGTAAAAGTTTTCCGGCACTTTTTTTTTGTGCTGAAAAAGCCCCCCTCGGCTTATACTCTGGTCAGTGTCTGTATTATGGCAACTTACATTGTCCTGTTGGGGGCCGGCAGAAAACTGTTACTTACCTTTAGAGCAGCTCCGGTCACCTCCGTTCAGTTCCCCCGTTTAGCTCACAGTGTAAGTGTTGCGAGACCCGCGGCCGTCAGAGCATTGCCACGGGTTACCATGGCAATGCTCCGCGCGGCACGCAGACCGCAAGACTTACACTGTGAGCAGAAGGGAACAGAGGTGAAGGTAGCTGACCGGAACTGCTACAAAAGGTAACAGCTTGCTGCCACCCCCCGCCCAGTACACACCACTGGACTACCAGGGAATCATATAGTCCCCCTCCCTGGCCAGGCAACAAGCAGGGAGGGGGGACAAAAAAAATTAAACAATTACATTTTATAATATTAAAATAAAAACAAAATAATATTAAAAATAATAAAAATGCCCTCCCCCACCCAGTTTACACACACACTCTGCATTATATACACACACACTCTGCATTCATACAAACACACTGCATTCATTATATCCACACACAGTGCATTCACACAAACACACACATTCTGCATTCATTATATATACACACTGTAAATAAATATTCAATTTAATGTAATTTTATTGCAATCTAATTTTATTTAGAAATTTACCAGTAGCTGCTGCATTTCCCACCCTAGGCTTATACTAGAGTAAATTTTTTGTGGCAAAATTAGGTGCCTCGGCTTATATTCGGGTCGATTTATACTAGAGTATATACGGTAGTTCATTTAAATTTATGTAATCTAGAGGCGGTGAGATATCAGCGATTAATGATTTTGTAGTGGGACTCTAAATGCGCCACATACTGTGCAATGCCCCTCAGGGCTGCTGTACATGAAAACCAGCCTGTAATATCCATTTAAAAAAAAGAAAGAAAAAAAAAATTCCCAAGACAATATTGAATCAAATTTGTGCCTGTTTTTTTATATTAAAATGAATAGCAAATTGAAATAGTTATCTTTTTGCTGGGATCTGAATTGCACATTCTTTCTAAATTTAATAATTCAGGTGAATATTGATATAAATTGTTTTCTGAACGGGCACATTTCATTTTTAGCAATTCCCCTATTCTTTTGTGTGTGGGGCTCTGAGTCCGTTAAATTAAATGTCTGTTAATTACATGAATGCGGTAAGTTTGTTTGACGTAAAAAAAATCAGTTCTACAGAAAATAGAATGTGAAGTCCAATAGTTAATGTTTTATTCTGCAATTTTTTTTTTTTTCCAAGATGGAAATAGGAGCTGCTTTATACCATATTTAATTGGGGTTTATTTTTTAGACAAGATGTCCCATGCTTGTATTGTAATCTTGGTTGACAGAAAAATATTAATGAAATTTGGTTTTTGAAATGGAGGAAGCCAAAGTATGTTAATAAAATGTGGGAGAATTTTAGTAGCCTCCATGTCAAGCCATTTAGTGTATCAAATACTTAAATTAAATGTAACTATATTTGCAGGATTAGTGGCATGGTAATATTGTCTAAAATTTGGTAAACCCATATCACCTCCAATTCTAGGTTTTTGCAATACGAATAACATGATCCTTGCTGGTTTCCTATTCCAAATGAATGTCAAAAGAGCAGAGTGAATTTTTCTAAAGAAAAATAGGGTAATGGTGAGAGGACTGGCTCTAATAAAGTGTAGAATTTTTGGCAGTATATTCATTTTGACCAAATTTATTCTTCCAAACCATGAAATTTCTAAACTACACCATCTTTCTAAGTTATCCCTAAATGCAGACCAGACTTTACCCAAGTTATCTGCATGCATTTTAGACAGATTCTTGCATAGATGTAATATATGAATCTCTCCAATTAGGGGCGTACCTAGAGCATTTGGCACCCGGGGCGGACCCTGAGTGTGGCACCCCCCCCATAATAAAAATGTAAGAAAACACCCACAATTTTTTTCAATGTTTTCAGTAATATTTATTGCACAAATTTGTAAACTGTATATCCACTTGAAAAACATGTAACTATGAAAAATACATTAAATTAGAAATAAATTAAATTTAAATAATTAACAATTTGGGGGGGGGGGGTACGCGCAACACGTGCCAGAGGTGGGCGTGTCTGGAAAGGCGTGTGCCTAGCATAGAGAGGAATCAGCTCGAACACGCTAATTAGTATTTGGCTGAATTTTCTTTGCTTGTCTGCGCTATTAATGAGTCCAATGGAACTCTGTTGTGGAAGATCTAAAGACGCTGGCCAAAGCTGAGGCTGAACAGCGTTTGAAGCAATAAAAGCGGATTGAAAGTGGATTCTGAAACGCGACGACGGAGATATTGAACGGCTGTAATAAAGGAGCAGACCTCACAAAGGATTTTTTTTTTTCTCTTTAATCAATGAGGAAACAAATCGGGAGTACTGCTGATTACTGATCATGCTGAAAAGTGCTGCTGTTAACAGATGATCAATGGAACAGTGTTCCAATAATATCAAAGAACTTTTTATTTTTATTTTTTCTTTATTTTTTTTTTTTATTGCTGACATATACCTCTATTGTTAAGAAATCAAACAAAGGGAGAGGCAGAGAAGGAGAAACGAAAGGAAAAGAGAAAGGGGGAGAAAAGGAAGAAAAATAAAGTTTTTGCTAAAAGAAGGGAAAAATAGAAAGAAGGCAAAAAAAAGCTAAAATAATAAAAAGAAAATATTAATAATAATATGGCAACTAGAAAAAATACATCGGAAAAAGAGACACTAAGCCACCACAACAAACAGATAAAAGGCTGTCTGGCTTTTTTTCAACCCCCTCCAAAGAGACACAAGATCAGAAAAAAGAATCTGCCACTCAAATGAGTAATACTGCTAATATCAATTTAGAAACCACAGGTGCTCAATTGCCAATACAAGGTTATGAGACGCCTGAAAGCAGTATATATGATCAAATTAAGCAACTATTGGAGTCACAATTGAGCACATTAAAACAAGAAATGTCAATGAGCTCGATATAAAAAGAACGGTGGAAGCTATGGAAAAAAAACTTGAGACATCTGAGAACCAATTGAGCACAGTAAAATACAATACAGTCCTTAATAGAAAAGTCTAAAAATTTGGAACAAAAAGTCGCAGACTTTGAGGACAGATCACGAAAATTCAAAATAAGACTTCGAGGTATCCCGGAAGACATACCGGAAAAAATTAAGTGACTATCTAAGCAGCTTGTTTAAAGAAATACTACCTGAAAAACAAAGAGAAGATTATCAAATACAAAATGTTCACCGCACCTATAAACCTAAAACAATTGCAGCATATCTTCCAAGAAATGTGATGGTGAGATTTAGCTAACTAACAGTCAAAGACAAGTTAAGAAAGCCAGACGTACAAAACCTTTAATTCTATTTACAAAGATATAATTTTTTTACAGGATGTATCCTATTTTACTAGAACATGGAGGAAATCTCTCCATGCACTTTCTAAAAAAAAATGACATTAAATTTCAATGGGGTTCTCCACTATCCATAAGATTCACCTGGAGACAAGAAAGACTTCTCTTTACAGATTTGAATGAAGCAAAAAAACTGGTTAGCTAAAGTACAAAAATGAAAATAATAATAAGAGAACTATTACGCAGATATTCATTTTATTTTTTTTACGGCGTATGTAATTATAATTAACAAACATGAAGACACGAGAGATGGAAGAAAGAGAAAAAGGGATACAATTATGTAAAGCATTGATTATAAGGTTGACACTAGTGATGTCGCGAACATAAAATTTTTGGTTCACGAACGAACTAACGCAAATGTTCACGAACCGGGCGAACCGCCATAGACTTCAATAGGCAGGCGAATTTTAAAACCCACAGGGACTCTTTCTGGCACAATAGTGATGGAAAAGTTGTTTCAAGAGGACGAACACCTGGACTGTGGCATGCCAGAGGGGGATCCATGGCAAAACTCCCATGGAAAATTACATAGTTGATGCAGAGTCTGGTTTTAATCCATAAAGGGCATAAATCACCTAACATTCCTAAATTGTTTGGAATAATGTGCTTTAAAACATCAGGTATGATGTTGTATCGATCAGGGTAGTGTAAGGGTTACGCCCGCTTCACAGTGACAGACCAAATTCCCCATTTAACGCACCGCAAACAGTCCATTTGCACAACTGCAAACTCCCCATTTGCACAAGGTTGGATACCAAGCTAGCCATGTCCCATTCCTTGTCCTCACTGATGTCATTGAAGGTCTCTTCCTCCACCCAGCCACGTACAACACCAAGGGTCCCCAAAAGGTGACAACAAGCCCCCTGGGACGCCTGCTGTGTTTGGTCTTCCACCTCCTCAAAGCCACCTTCCTCCTCTGACTCCTCTTCTTCAGACTCCTCTCTCTGCGTTGCCTCTCTCTGCGTTATTATAAGGTGTGTTAAGTAGTACTATTCCTATCAGTTTAATCCCTGTTACGTCCCCTATTTTAGGAAAACCGGGAGATGGAAAAAGATGCTTGGTCGGTCCTCCTACTTCAAATTTGGGTCACTGCGCGTGCAATCTAATGTGCAACCAGATAGGAGTGGTGTGTTAAGTAGTACTCTTCTTATCAGTTTAATCCCAATGTCACGACTACTAGTGTGGTCCAGCACGCATAAACTATGAAAACATATACATAGGCAAGAAAAGGAAAATAAAAGGACAGAGCGTAAACCGGACCTTAGAATGGCCGGACTAATACGCTAGAGACAGAATGGTCAAAGGGAAAGCCGAGGTCAAGGAAGCCAGAAAATACACAATACCGTTTACACAAGCCAAGTCAGGGAAACCAGAATTCAAAATAGTCAAATGTATCGCCCACTGTCAGTCCCTTCGGGATCCATCCCTCATTCATCTTAATAAAGGTGAGGTAATCTAGACTTTTTTGACCTAGGCGACTTCTCTTCTCAGTGACAATACCTCCTGCTGCACTGAAGGTCCTTTCTGACAGGACACTTGAAGCGGGGCAGGCCAGAAGTTCTATCGCAAATTGGGATAGCTCAGGCCACAGGTCAAGCCTGCACACCCAGTAGTCAAGGGGTTAATCGCTCCTCAGAATGTCGATATCTGCAGTTAAGGCGAGGTAGTCTGCTACCTGTCAGTCGAGTCGTTCTCTAAGGGTGGACCCCGAAGGGCTGTGGCGATGCGTGGGACTTAAAAAGCTCTGCATGCAACCGTTTTGGCGGGGGATACATACAATGCTAAAGATATTCACGGACCAGCCACCCCCCTTTGACCCCGCTGCAATGCTCCTCCATCACACTACCATACCAAGTAATAGATACAAACGATCAATCACTATTAGGATACTTAATGTAGCAAAGCAGCTCATCCCACAACACTGGAAACGCAAGGACGCACCTACACCGGACAAGTGGCTCACACAAATGGAGGCCCTAAGGGAGACGGAAGACATACACATGAAATCTACGGACAGAACACAAAAATACCTTGACACATGGACACACTGGATCCTGACAACGGCGGGAGCCGGGTTCACAGACAAAATCAATGACTGGGGCAGACAATATCACCGTCCAACAGCGGGCCCAAACAAAGGACGAGAAGCAGCCCTAGCACCAGACACCACAATAGACATCTCCTCACAGCGACAGACGCCACCACTCAACTAGACCCTGAGACCGCACATGACGATCCAGATAATTGTGACTGGTACTGTACACCCCAAACCTCTTCCCCCCCCAGCCCCCCCCACTTTCTTTCCTCCCTCCTCTTCCCTACACCCCGGCCACATCACAACAAAACTATTATAGGACCAATATAAAAGGAGTTTTGGGACCGGCGAGTCCAAAGAGTAAATGCCTATGCAACAGGCGACTACATAAAAAGTGGGAGAGTGGTACAAGCACATATACAGGACAGAGGGACTGGTAAGCCCACCATATAATACATAATAACTAATGGCACCAGGCCGAGACCGGCAAAAGGCAACGAAACACAAGCAGTGACCATCACCTCCTGCCACGAATCCTACCCTTAGGTGGAACAGGACCTGCGTGTCCACACTGTCACCCTATAGAGCATGTGAAAGTACCACCCACTGTTTCTACTTCATAGGACCTGCGAGTCCACCACGTAAATGTTACTTGTGTCTTAAAAGGTGATGCCTGATTACTTGAACGCATTTTCTTTCCCCTCCCCCTCCCTTTCTCTGTTCTCCTTTTATGTTCCAAGGCGATAAGCACTAAGTACAATTAATGGGACCTGTGTCCCCCTACAAATGCCTTCCTATGATATGATACCCAACCGTCGCCACCCTTTTTCTTTTCTTTATGATTCGCTTATCTGAAACACATCTGCGCATTTTCCATGATTGTTATTTGCACATGTTGTGCACTTGTTCATATGCCAATAGATACCTGCGAGTATCAATGTTCCCTATTTCCTTTATTTGCAAAACAAATAAAAATCATATTTACAAAAAAAAAAAGCTCTGCATGTCCTCCAACAACACGTCTGTAAAGCGTCCTGTCCTTGCCGACATGGTCATGGGAGGGAGGATTACTTTCACCTCTTCCCCTGTTAGATTCCCATTGTGCTGTGACATCACCCTTATACGCTTGGTAAAGCATACTTTTTAATTGATTTTGGAACTGCTGCATCCTTTCCGACTTGCCATAATTCGGTAACATTTCAGGCACTTTCTGCTTATACCGGGGGTCTAGTACCGTGGAGCTACTCATGTCCTGTTCCTCGTCCTCAGTGATCTCACTGAAGGTATGTTCTTCCCCCCCCCCCAGCCACGTACAACACCACGGGTACCAGATAGGTGACAACGATTACCCTGGGATGCCTGTTGTGGTTGGTCGTCATCCTCCTCCTCAAAGCCACATTCCTCCTCTGACTCCTCTTCCTCACAATCCTCTTCCAGCGTTGCCGCTGGTCCAGCAAGCGATGCTGATAAGGCTGTTTCTGGTGGTGATGGTGACCACAACTCTTCCTCTTCACGCTTCTACGGCCTGATCCGGCACTCTTCGCAGGGCATGCTCCAGGAAGAAAACAAATGGTATGATGTCGCTAATGGTGCCTTCAGTGCGACTGACTAGGTTTGTCACCTCCTCAAAAGGATGCATGAGCCTACAGGCATTGCGCATGAGCGTCCAGTAACATGGCAAAAAAAAATCCCAGCTCTGCAGAGGCTGTCCTAGCACCCCGGTCATACAAATACTCGTTAACGGCTTTTTCTTCTTGGAGCAGGCGGTCGAACATTAGGAGTGTTGAATTCCAACGTGTTGGGCTGTCGCAAATCAGGCGCCTCACTGGCATGTTTTTTTGCCGCTGGATATCTGAAAAGTGCGCCATGGCAGTGTAGGAATGCCTGAAATGGCCACACACCTTCCTGGCCTGCTTCAGGACGTCCTGTAAGCCTGGGTACTTATGCACAAAGCGTTGTACAATCAGATTACACACATGCACGGCACATGTGTCAACTTGCCCAAATGCAATGCCGCCAACAAATTTCTGGTGCAGAGTCAGCCACTGATCCACCTGTGCGTTCAGGGTGGACAGGAGTGCTGGTCCGGTGTGACTCTCTGCTTTCAGGCAAGTCAACGCCAAGATGGCGTGACACTGCCGTATCCGGGATGTGGAATAGTACCTGGGGGGGTGCCGTTGATGTGGAGCAAGACGCAGCAGCTGAAGAGGACTCAGCCGAGGAGCTTATGGAAGAGGATGGAGTAGGAGGAGTAGAGGAGGTGGCAACAGGCCTGCCTGCAAGTCGTGGCAGTGTCACCAACTCCTCTGCAGAGCCACGCATTCCATGCTTGGCAGCCGTCAGCAGGTTTACCCAATGCGCAGTGTAGGTGATATGCCTACCCTGACCATGCTTTGCAGACCAGGTATCAGTGGTCAGATGGACCTTTGCCCCAACACTGTGTGCCAGACATGCCATTACTTCCTTTTGCACAATCGAGTACAGGTTGGGGATTGCCTTTTGTGCAAAGAAATTTCGGCCGGGTACCTTCCACTTTGGTGTAACAATAGCTACAAATTTTTTGAACATCTCAGACTCCACCAGCTTGTATGGTAAAAGCTGGCGGGCTAAGAGTTCAGTCAAGCCAGCTGTCAGACGCCGGGCAAGGGGGTGACTTTGTGACATTGGCTTCTTACGCTCAAACATGTCCTTGACAGACACCTGACTGTGGGCAGATGAGCAGGAACTGCTCAAGGAGAGAGACGGAGGGGCGGATGGTTGAGAGGGGGCAAGGAGGATAGCAGTGGTTAACGTGGCTGAAGATGCTGGACCAGGAGGAGTATGGCGGCTTTGAGTTTGTGTGCTGCTTGTACTCATGTGTTAATCCCATAGGCGTTTGTGATGTGCGATCATGTGCCTTCGCTAACCAGTTGTACCTAGGTGGGTGTTGGACTTCCCACGACTCAGTTTCTTTTGGCACAGGTTGCAAATGGCATCGCTGTTGTCAGAGGCAGATACACAAAAAAAATGCCACACTGCTGAGCTCTGCAATGACGGCATTCTGGTGGTGGCAACAGCACGCGTTGATTGGCGTGCTATCTGGCTGACCCCGGGTGCCAATGCATGCTGTCTGACACTGCCACTAGCTCCTTGCGACGAACTCCCCCTGCTTCCAACTCGTCGCCTCCTCCTCCTCTCTGTCTCCCCATCTGAACATTCCCCCTGTTCTTCTTCTTTTCTAGCGGGCACCCACGTGACGTCCACGGACGCATAGTCATCATCAACTGCTTCACTTGTATCTGTCAACTCCGCAAAGGAAGCAGCAGCGGGTACAACATCATCATCACACAGTACGTCCATGTGTGTAATGCTGCCTGACTGAGACATATCCTTGTTACCTACATCCTCTGGCAATAATGGTTGCGCATCACTCATTTCTTCCAACTGATGTGTAAATAACTCCTCTGACATACCAAGTGAAGCTGCTGTGGTGCTAGTGTTGGTGGTGGCGGCAGGTGGGCGAGTGGTAACTTGAGAGGTACCCGAAGCTAAGCTGGAGGAGGATGGTGCGTCAAGGTTCCGAGAAGAAGCTGCAGAAGACTGGGTGTCCTGTGTTAGCCAGTCAACTATGTCCTCAGAACTTTTCGAGTTCAGGGTACGTGGCCTCTGAACACTGGGCAATATTCTAGGGCCAAAGGGAATCACAGTAGCACGGCCACGACAGCCCCTGCGGGGTGGCCTGCCTCTGCCTGTCATTTTTTTTTTCCGATTAGTGGTACTATGCGTGCAAGCTACTGTGACAACAGATATGAGTGGCACTGTGCAGTGGCAGAAGTTGGCAGAGTAGACGCTGTAGGCCTGACACACAGGCTTGCAGACAACTAACTGCTATTCAATCTATTACAGTCAAAATTGTATTTCTTTTTTTTTTTTTAAATGTACACTACTGTTAAACCAGATATGGGTTGCACTGGTGTGATACTGTGCCCTGGCAGGCCCTGGAATGCACACGTGTGAAGGAAACTGACTGCTATTATATTACAGTCCAAAAAGTTTTTTGTTTTTTTGTTAAATGCAAGCTATTGTGACACCGGATATGAGTGGTGGCACTGGGCAAGTGGGCACAGTATACGCTGTGAGCCTGACACACATGCTGGCAGGCAACGAACTGCTATTCAATCTATTACAGTCAAAATTTTATTTTATTTTTTTAAACGTACACTATTGTTACACCAGATATGAGTTGCACTTGTGTGACACTGTGCCCTGGCAGGCTTGCAGACAACTAACTGCTATTCAATCTATTACAGTCAAAATTGTATTTCTTTTTTTTTTTAAATGTACACTACTGTTAAACCAGATATGGGTTGCACTGGTGTGATACTGTGCCCTGGCAGGCCCTGGAATGCACACGTGTGAAGGAAACTGACTGCTATTATATTACAGTAAAAAAAAGTTTGGTTTTTTTTAAATGCAAGCTATTGTGACACGAGTGAGTGGTGGCACTGGGCAAGTAGGCACAGTATATGCTGTGAGCCTGACACACAGGCTGGCAGGCAGGCAACTGCAATTACATTACACAGAGAAAAAAAGCAGACTGATGTTCTAGCCCTAAAAAGGGCTTTTTGGGGTGATGTCCTTACAGCAGAGATCAGATGAGTCCTTCAGGACTGTAGTGGACACTGAATACACTAGCCTAGCTATCAATTTCCCTATCAAATCAGCAGCAGCTACACTGTCCCTCCTCTCACTGAGAATGCAGCTTCACAATGAATGTAAAATGGATGCTGTCCAGGAGGTGGTAGGGTCTGGGAGGGAGGGTCTGCTGCTGATTGGCTGGAATGTGTCTGCTGACTGTGAGGTACAGGGTCAAAGTTTACTCAATGATGACGAATAGGGGGCGGACCAAACAGCGCATATGTTCGCAGTCCGTGGCGAACGCGAACAAGCGATGTTCGCCAGGAAATATTCGCCTGCGAACCTTTCGGGACATCACTAGTTGACACCTATCTAAAACGTTTTTATGAGTTTTATATTATTGGTAATGAAGTTCACAGAACCTATAAATAGAACTTACACAAACTCATGTTGAGAGAACACTAATAAAGAGAAGAAGAGAGAAACTCAACGAAAACAAACACTTTTAAATCAGATGTGTTTAGGATATAAGATAAGATTTACAGAAAACTGAACGAAGTAACATTGATTATAAGATATATGATTAGCACATAAGGTTTTGTGAATAGAATTAGGAGAACAGCAGGGAAAGGGGAGAAGAGAAAGGAAAAAGAGAAAAGAAGGGGCAAGGAGATTTTGTTTTCGCACGGTTTTTGAGTTTGACACTATTGGAAATGAAGTTCACAGAACCTATAAAAATTTACATAAATTTACGATGAGAAAAACACTAATAAAAAGAAGAGAAAAACACAAAGAAAGGGGAAAAAAAAAAGACTGGGAGGCTGGTAGAAAGGAAAGGAAAAAATAGAGGAAAATTGGGGTAGAGCGATTAATTATAAGTCACAAAGTAGTTAAATATATTTTTCTCAATGGTTTGTTGGTTTGAACACTCTTAAAGTAGAAATGTTTAGGACATAAGATTTACAGAAAATTGAATAAAGTAACACTGATTATAAGTGGCATCACCTCACTCCGGACACACCTAATTAGTGTCTAAAATTTAAAGACACAGTTAAGACTGATTCTCAAGTAGAGAATTTACAGTCTTTGTGCTATAAGAGGAGGATCTCCTCCCAATGAGGGAAGATATTAGAGATTATGGGGTAGAGAAGGATGCAAAGATGATTTGGGAAACCTGATAAAGCCCACACTTAATGTCCAAGGTATGAATACGATAACAAAAAGATCTCTACTATTTACTTAGTCAAAAAGCAGATGGATCTAGTATTTTTACAAGAAACCCATTGGAGGCAGACAGACAAACAAAAGTGGGGAGGTAAAAAATTTCCGCTTATCTTACATGCTTCTGAAAAAGACAAAAAAAAAATGTGGCATAGCTATAATATTTGGAGAAAAAAATCAAAGTAGAAATTATTCATCAAGTACAGGATGTTAAAGGTAGATTTATGGTCATAATATGTAAAATGAACTCAATTTTATTAACACTCTGTAATGTGTATCTTCCAAACTATTCACCAGTCTCTTACTGAAGAACTGTATTAGAAAAAATAGAAGAAATTAAAGTGAGAAAATTAATACTGGCTGGAGACGTTAATGCGGTTTTAGATCCACAAATAGATAAAAAAAAATTACGAAAGGAAATAAATTAAATCAAATAGTGGTGAAACAAGCTAAAGCTTTAAAGAAAATCAAAGACAAATTCAATTTGTTCGATATTTGGAGAATTCATAACCCCAACAAAATGGACTATACGCATTTTTCTAAAGTCCATTACTCTTACTCAAGATTGGACATGATCTGGACAGATCCAAGTCTTATTGATATGATTAAAAAAAATAGATATTAATGAAATAGTATGGACGGATCATAATGGAGTTTCGTGTGAAATAGGTGTCTGTAAACTTGAGAGGGAAGCATATACCTGGCGTTTAAATGATACTTTGCTTGGTTCCGAATTAAATAAAACCAATATAGAAAATAATATAAAAAATAATTTTAAAGAAAATAATATATAGAAATGATCGACCCGACCACTTTGTGGTGTGCCTTTAAGGCTGTAATAAGAGTTCATTTTATTAAGCTCCAAAGCCAGGTCGATAAAAATACTACCTTATCCTACTTATATACTCAACTAAGAAATTTGACTCAAATAAATAAACAATCTCAGTCTCCCGAAAATTACAAAAAAATAGTCGTAATGAAAGAAAATATAAAGCAAGAACTCATGGAAAGAACTGCTAAAAGTATGGATAGATTAAAATTAAAATATTATTCTAAAGGCAATAGAGCTGACAAAATGTTATCCCAAAAACTTAGAAAACAAAGGGACAGAACAGAGTGGAAAAATTAATAAATAATGGAAATATAGTAACAACTCCCTAAGAAATAGGACAACAATTTAATATATTTTATAGTAACTTAGATAACATACCTCAAACCCCAACAGTTGAAAACATTGAAAAATATCTTGAAAGCATAAACAAATTCCAGTTAATGGTAAGAAATACCATTGCAGCGCTTATGTGTGAAATGCAATATGGAAATTTTTTTACTTGTATAAGAATTTCTGCCCGGAATGTATCCTATTTGATCTCTATGTATTATTAATGAGAGTAGTGTCTTTATTCTGGCAGCCAAAACTGAAGAGTATAGCTTAGTGTCTACGTCTATCAGAGATATTGGGCGATAATTTTTAACATCAGTGGGGTTCTATTATTATGTTATTATATTATATTATGTTTTAGAATTGGCAAGATATTAGCCTTCAACATCTCTGCAGGCAGAAATCCTCTGCCTGCAGCTTTGTTTAAAGCATTTGTCAAATGAGGGCAAAACAATTCCTTAAATGTTTTGTAAAACAAGTTACTGAACCCATCTGGACCTGGAGTTTTAGACCTTTCTAGTCCATTTATGGCTTTCATAATCTCATCCATAGTTATATTCTTGTTTAAGAGCTCATTATCTGATGCTATTAACTGGAATTTAAAACAAGAAAGTACTAGCGCTATTTGAGTGAAGTGTCTTATAATTTATATATCATCTAAACAGCTGCTAACCACCGTGAGAATCTTTTCAACAAAAGTGCTAGAAAATAGTAAGAAATACCGGTGCAGCGCTTATGTGTGAAATGGAATATGGAAAATTTTTACCCAATTTTTTCTTTCTACGTTAGTCAATTATTTCTTGTTAACCTTTAGGTAAAACAGAGAAAAATACACAGCATAGTGCAGATTGTATATAAAACGGTGAAAATAAATTTAAAAGCAAGGGCCAAATGGCAACTCACAATTTTCTGAGCTATTAAATCTAGCTCAGAATTTGGCACTTTAGGATCCTTATAGGCGACCCTCTCCCTTCTTCTCCTTTCTTTAATCCAATCCTATATGGATACAGGAGGGGGTATATAGTGTAGTACTGTTTATATTATCATAAATATGTAAAAATAATAGATGAGGTACTCACAAACCCAGAGCCGATCTATAGGCTCACTTCAATGCGCATATGTGGTTTAAGGACCACACTCCTTTATATCAGCAGGAAAAAAGCCATAAGTGTAACAAAAAATATATATAATTTATTGACTATAAAAATTCTTATAGAAATATATATGTAAAATAAAACTTATAAGGCTAAAAAGTCCAATAAAGTCCAAAAAAAGGAGTTTTCAGTGCTCACTTCTCCTCCAGAACGCGTTTCGCCAGATGGCTTCTTCAGCTGGATAAATTCTGTGGTGTTTCCCTGGACTTCTTTTCCTGCTTTAAATACCCTTCTTCGTTTGTAAGAACAGCTGTTTGTACTTGGATTTTCTTGGGTATTCTCCATGGTAACGGAGATACCCTGCGTTCCAAGCCTCATTCTGATTTCTTCCTACTTCCTCTTTCTCAGCCGATACGTCACTTCCAGTTTCGGCGGTTTTCATTGCTGTGCATTCCACAGTGCGTTCCACTGTGGATGTTGCGATCCAATCTAGTTTCTCTTGGTCACAGGCATTGAGAATAAGTTAAAAACAATTTTAAAAATCAAATAAACAATTATTTAATTACTGAATTAGTGTGTTATTTTTACATTAGTCAGCATTTGATTTATTTGAACGGACAATTATCTTCAAAAATATGGAGGATTGTTTGTACATAGTCTTCAACTTGACATGTCTTTTGGAATTGCTAATTCATTTAAACCAATTCTATCATTAAGATTATACATTGGCAATAAGAACAATTTTTATACAATTACAGAGAGATATAACTTAAAAGATAAAAAATAAAAGATATTGCTACAATACAGATCAATATAAACAAGGAATTTTTTAATAAAATTCTTTATTTAAAAAAAATTAAATAAATTATCAATATAAAAAACCATGGTACAATGTAAAGCCAATTTATACCTATTTGGCCTTTATTTTAGGAATTAGAGGAGGAAATGGCACATTTCAGAGTCTGCATTTAGACCATTTGGAATCAGACTATTTAGTTTGAATATCCATTTCATCTCTACTTTACTAAATTTTTGGTTAAAGTTTCCTACCCTCCAGTCTTTAGTTACTTTCTTAATTCCTAAAAACGTAGTTCCTTTTAATTCAGTCATGATAGTTTTTATAGTGCAGAGACACACTGTGTTTCTCGAATCCTTTACTTATATTACGGCCATGTTCCTCTATTCTTATATGTAAAGGTCTGGTAGTTTTTCCTATGTAATTTAAACCACAGGGACATTGTATTAGGTAAATCAGATTTTTTGAATGACACGTAATAAACTCTTTAATTTGGTATTCATTAGTCACGAATTTTTTAATTTGTCTTTTTTTTATTATTAGTTCTTTTACAGGCTAAACATTGTCCGCATCCATAGAACCCATTTTCGGAATTAAGAAATGTAGTGCTATTTTTAGGTTTTTCTTTTATATAACTTGATGTTAAGGAATCTTTTAAGTTGTTAATTCCCCTATGTATAAAATATGGCTGGTCTGGCAGAAAAGTTTTAAGAGTAGGGTCTTGGAGTAAGATTGGCCAATATTTAGATATAATTTTCTAACTTTATGGTTCTCAGAACTATAAGTGCATATAAAGGGTATTTTACCAGTTTCATCTTTCTGTTTTTCTTTATAATTTATAAGATCTTTCCTTTCTCTTTTTAATTTCTAATCTTGATTTTTCTAATTTGAATTCTTCATATCCTTTTTCTAAGAAGTCTTCTTTAATTTTAGTAGACTGTACATTGAATGTTTCTATATCAGTACAATTCCTCCTTATCCTCAGGAATTGTCCCTTGGGTGCATTTTCTAGCCATGCCTATAAAACTATTGGCTTCTACTGCTTTAAAATGTTTTTTTGTTTTAATATAATTATTTTCGATATATATGTGTAGATCTAGGAAGATTATTTCTTGTTTACTCCAAGTGCAGGTAAATTGAATCCCCCATGTATTGGTATTTATATAGTTTAAGAAAGAGGAGAGATCTTCCTCCCTCCCTTTCCATATAAAAAAAGACGTCATCTATATAACGACCATAGGTGACCAAATTTTCCCCCCAGTCATGTTGCCCATATATAAATGAGTTTTCCCAATGGGCCATGAAAAGGTTCGCATAACTGGGGGCAAACTAGGGATAAGGTCTGAATAATTATCTAAAAAATATTTCACAGCTTCTTTTCCATAATTGTGAGGGATGTTGCTATATAAAGAAGTTACGTCACACGTAACGAGAATACAGTTTTCATCCCATTCGCAATTGTCCAAAGGTTTTAGTACCATTATGGTATCTTTTATATAAGCTTTCGTTTTTTTGACTATGGGCTGTAAATGTATATCCACATATTGTGATAGTCTACTGGATACGGAATCGATACCTGCCACAATAGGCCTTCCAAGTGGATTGGTTGTATCTTTGTGGACTTTAGGTAGAAAGTAAAAAACAGGGATCTTTGGAAATAAATTGTTTAAAAAATCAAACTCTTTTTGATTTAAAATTTCTAAATTTAGTACTTTATTAAAATATATAGTAAAAGCGTTTATTTCATTGCTTGGATCGTTATTTAATCTTTTATACGTACTTTCATCTTTTAAAATTCTCTCTGCTTCTTTCTGATAAAATTCTTTAGACATTAGGACTATCCCTCCTCCCTTATGCCTAAAAAAATTCTTATTAAAAAAATCCATTAGAACAAGTAAATACAGAATATAAAACTTATACTGATTTTAAGACAAAAATCTCTATTTTACCCAAAGCATATTGTGGCGAAACCAACCTCGCGCACGTGTCCTTGGAGGGGGCTGCTTGCCCGCCTCTTGCCTTTAGACTATGGCCCCTGTTCTTTTTCCCTGCAGAAAGGCTGGTTTGTGCCTTTCTGCGGACTGTTAAAGCCATGCTACCCCAGATAGCTATGCCATGGAGCCCAGCAGTATACTGAAAGACTGTATGAAAGACTTTGGCTCCATGGCGATTGAACTATATGTATGTGATCTGGGCGCCATCCGGTAATAATGTGCGCTCAGATCTAAGCTATCTGGGGATAGGTAGAATGTCTGTATTTTATGTAATAAATGTAACCTTGTATATTTTATTGTATTTTTATGTCTTTTATTGTCCTTTGTCTGCCATGTGGCTAATGGAGTTTTGTGTCTGTCCTGGGTGATAATTGAATTACTCTCAATTATCTACAGGATCGAAGACTCTGAAACTGATTTGGGCCGGAAAGCCATGCTTCATTTAGTCACAAAGGACTTTCCCTTAACTTTTGAACCCCTGGTCTGATTCGTGCCATTTTTTAATATGTTGTTCCCCTGAATGGATTGATTATGAAAATGTATGGTGACATAAAATTTTATGTTGGTGACATGTATATTTTAGAAGTTATAAATATTGTGTAAAAACTGTATTCCTCTGCCGGTGATAATGAGATTACTCATTGTGTTCAGTAATCATATCACAGGCAGATGGGAGGATTTTGTGTGGGAGTGTCTGGGTGTATTGTATGGATTGATTGGCTGTTTTGTAACGCCCTGTGGGCTGTACTATGTTTGTGGATTGGGAATAAAAGAGTGTATGTGACAGTACAGGGAGTTCCTGCTTAACCCTCAAAGTGAAGTGTTGTCTCATTATTGGGGAAAGGATTTATTGTATGCTGTTCCAGTTTGACTGCTAGGAGAGTAAATCTATTTGTATGGTTCCTATTCAACTGTCTACAGCATTCATATGCTTGAGAGGATTCATATGCTTCTCCGGTTCGGTGGTTGTGGTGTCTGCTGCAGTGCTAGGAGCATCCTTTAACGGAGGTACCCAGTCGGGGTGCCAGGTGATCCGTTACACATATGATTTCAGAAAAAATAACTACGTTCGAAACGATGGTAATAACAGAAATAAAAAAAATTGGGGAAGAAAGAAGATTCTTATAAAAATTTCAATGAAAACCTAACTATAAAAGAGAGAGGCATTAAAAGAACTAAAAGATTTAGATTTAATCATAAAACCCGCGGATAAGGGAGGAGGGATAGTCCTAATGTCTAAAGAATTTTATCAGAAAGAAGCTGATGAGCCTTAGTATTAGGCGAAACGCGCATCGGGTTATATATCGTGTTACACATTAGATTGACATGGTTTGGATATTGGATAGATGATTGTATCACTGAATGTAATAGTTTATAGCATGGGGAGAGAGTTTGCTACATCATACTCTTTCCAATTTCATCACCAATATCTACACTTTGGCGGATATAGAGACATGTGCATTTAATTTGGTGCAATGTACACCGACCAGGGGTTATATACCATGATATATATCTACATATTGTGATATATATTATACTAACACGGTTTGAGCTGTTAAGACCATTTGTTTAATTTTTTTCTAAATCTATCATTTATATTTTGAAGTCCGCAATTTTGTAGCCATCCGCTTTTAGTCCTGCGTAATCAGTTTATTATATCTTATTTGTACATTACAGTCCGTTATTTCGGACTTTCCACTATATGTATACCCTATATTTAGCGTTATCAGCACACCGATCAGTGTACTCTGCCACACTATTATTTGATTAAACTAGAGTTATTTATCTTTTAGCTCAGCTTTACTCTTTGTATTTATATCTAATATAGATCTAATCTTTATGTACCTTTTCTTTACTATAACGGGTACCCACGAAGGCACCTTTCTCTCTTTTTCCCTGTTCTGTTGCTACTTTATTAATATATTTATACATCATTACAGTGGATACTAATGCACATAGGCTATCTCAATGTAACTATTTATCAAAATTTTATAAGGACGCTCGCCCTATGTGATACAGAAAATCGTTACTACTAATGTTACAAATGATTGTTTAACATTATATCTATCTTAAGGTGGATGTCTGTTTATCTCTAATACTATCTAGAGCAAGCGGATAAGATTGTTCAGGGGATAATGCATTTACTATATTGCGGACTTTTTGTTTTATCGTGATATCACGACTTAGATCAGCACTTAATAGATTCCAGCAACAATTGTGCTGTATAGATAGACTTGTGCTGTATAGATAGACTCTGGTAACTGTTACCGGCTAATACCTTTTCTTAATCATTGTTTTCTCCCTATTACCCACCCTTTCCCTATATATACACCATTAACAGCAGTGTGTTTGTTTATTCGTCTACCTACTCTAGACGGTTAGATTATACTATACATCACACTAACGTGTTATTGGTAATTATTGAGGGAATGTCTTGTTAATTTATATTATTATTAATAAAGTATTTATTATGTTCATATTTTAACAATTAGGGACAGTTTCTCCCCGTTTTTCTTCTCATTACTCTTTAGGGTTACCCCCTTTCTGTCCCTGATACTGATGAGAATCTCATAGGCCGCCTTTTCTTCTTTCTCCTTTTTTTTGGACTTTATTGGACTTCTTAGCCTTATAAGTGTTTTATTTTACATATATATATTTCTATAAGAATTTTTATAATGTGTAATTATTTTTATAGTCAATAAATTATATATATTTTTTGTTACACTTATGGCTTTTTTCCTGCTGATATAAAGGAGTGTGGTCCTTAAACCACATATGCGCATTGAAGTGAGCCTATAGATCGGCTCTGGGTTTGTGAGTACCTCATCTATTATTTTTACATATTTATGATAATATAAACAGTACTACACTATATACCCCCTCCTGTATCCATATAGGATTGGATTAAAGAAAGGAGAAGGGAGAGGGTCGCCTATAAGGATCCTAAAGCGCCAAATTCTGAGCTAGATTTAATAGCTCAGAAAATTGTGAGTTGCCATTTGGCCCTTGCTTTTAAATTTATTTTCACCGTTTTATATACAATCTGCACTATGCTGTGTATTTTTCCTCTGTTTTACCTAAAGGTTAACAAGAAATAATTGACTAACGTAGAAAGAAAAAATTGGGTAAAAATTTTCCATATTCCATTTCACACATAAGCGCTGCACCGGTATTTCTTACTATTTTCTAGCACTTTTGTTGAAAAGATTCTCACGGTGGTTAGCAGCTGTTTAGATGATATATAAATTATAAGACACTTCACTCAAATAGCGCTAGTACTTTCTTGTTTTAAATTCCAGTTAATAGCATCAGATAATGAGCTCTTAAACAAGAATATAACTATGGATGAGATTATGAAAGCCATAAATGGACTAGAAAGGTCTAAAACTCCAGGTCCAGATGGGTTCAGTAACTTGTTTTACAAAACATTTAAGGAATTGTTTTGCCCTCATTTGACAAATGCTTTAATCAAAGCTGCAGGCAGAGGATTTCTGCCTGCAGAGATGTTGAAGGCTAATATCTTGCCAATTCTAAAACATAATATAATATAATAACATAATAATAGAACCCCACTGATGTTAAAAATTATCGCCCAATATCTCTGATAGACGTAGACACTAAGCTATACTCTTCAGTTTTGGCTGCCAGAATAAAGACACTACTCTCATTAATAATACATAGAGATCAAATAGGATACATTCTGGGCAGAAATTCTTATACAAGTATGAGAAGAATTATTAACATTTTAGATGATGCAAACAGAAATAAGGTCCCAGTTTTGGCTCTGTCAATTGATGCTGAAAAAGCATTTGCCAGAGTCAACTGGAGATACCTAGAAGCTGTCCTATCGCACTATGGCCTCCAAGGATAGATTAAGAAAGCTATTATGGCTCTCTATGTAAATCCAGTTGCACATACCATAGGACCTAACATTACTGCCCTATGGTTTCGACTTAGAAACGGAACTCGACAGGCGTGTCCGCTTTCACCATTACTTTATTTGCGGTCTATTGAGCCATTAGCCGAAAATATTAGAAACAACAAAGATTAATGGCTATAAAATAATGGATGTGGATCAAAAGATTAGTTTATACGCTGACGATATCTTAATTACTATAACACTCTAAAATCTCATTGGAGTTCCTTATGCAAGAAATTGCCCGATATAGTCATATATCAAATTATAAATTAAATATAAATAGATCTATGATCACGGTTATTAACCTTGATAAGAAAACGCAGCAAGAGGTTAAGAATAGATATGATTTTCTTTGGGTTGAAAAGAGTATTGATTACTTAGGAATTAAAATCATCAGAGAGGCTAATAAGATCATGGAGATACATTTTCTAGAGTTACTATTTAAAGCTCAACAGATGTTTAAAAGATCATAGAAACGGGGGCGTGGCCTGACCTCGGAGCAAGCTGGATGTGGTGGTGTGAGGCTCTGCTCCGAAAACGCTGTTATAAGCCTACATTAGCACCTTACTTATTGCTAGACCCCACTACAGCATGGAGAAAAGAAACCCTAAGAAGGGGCCCAAAAAAGGACCGGAGGCTGGGGCCTCTGTCATGGACCTGCTGATCGCAAACAAAGCGGGCCCTGCAGAAGACCAAAATGGCGCCGGAGAAGGCCGCACTCCCTCCCGGACCCCGCCGCGCAGCGGGGGGAAGATTGATTCATCCCATGGGGACACAGCACAAATATTGGCAAAACTAGCCGAGCTTAAAACCTACTTGGCTGGGGAGATTGAAAGGTCCATGGTAGTGCTGCAGACGGAAATTCAGGTGCTTGGCCCAAGTAAACATCCTCACCTCGCGCCTATATGAAGCAGATTTGGCGCTAGAGGACGCGGCAAACCACTCCTGGCGAAATAACCTCCGGGTCAGGGGGCTGCCGGAAGGAGAGGGAGAGGGACCCCTGGCAGACTTAATTCTCACCATTTTTAAACCGCTCTTGCTGGATGTCCCAGAGAGCCAGTGGCAGATTGAGAGGGCACATCGAGCCCTGCGGACCCGACGCGAACTCACCCAGGGACATTATCGTCAGTTTCCTGCACTACTCCACTAAAGAGGCGCTGCTGCGGAAAGGCAGGGATGAGATGATCAAGAGAGTCGCCCTGTAGGGGGGAAGGAATACACCGGCTGGTGGAATAAGGCACTAGGTGGGGAGGGTCAGGGGGGTACGGGGAGGGCCTGGTTCTAAGCCCCCGCTGGGGAAGCCTCTCCCAGTCTGAATATATCCACTGGACTTTATGGCGGAGGACTTTCCGAGCTTACGGAGCAGGTGGACAGGAGGGGTACCCCATATAATGGGGCCAATGAAAGCTGGGGACCTCATGGGTAGAGGTGGACACCGGGCCGGGTTGGATGGGGGATCCAACGGGACCCATTACACCGGGACGTGAGGGAACCAATGTCCACTTAGCCCTGACACCTATGGCGGCAGAGAGACACATACATCCCCTCGGCATCCCCACTGTGTTTTCCCGCCTCCCGCATGTTTATGCTATCCACCCCATGGGGGGTGAGGGAGAGTAGAGGAGCTGGAGTGGAGGGCCTATCACCAGAAGGCCTGAGGGTTGTCGAGGGAGATATCGGGGCAGGATTCAGTAACCTTGGGGGACCGGGCATGGGGCCTTTCTCCCTGGGAGGCTAGAGGGATGCCGGACAGGGGGGAATGCACATTGATAGGGAGACGGGGGCTACGGGAGGGATATTCAGACGGAGGGGGGATTAGACAGGAGAGATAGGACAGGGATAGGTCGCTTGCATGGAACCGGGGGCAAGCGTACCCAGGGGGAGCAGGACAGGGTATAAGGAGGAGGGGGACTGAGCGGCTGGAGATGGGCAGGTTGGTAGAGCTGGTAGCGAATGGCACTGGGCTGTCCTGCAAATGTCTTTGAAATAACTGCATTCGTGTGATCTGCTAGTTTTCTGTGTTTTAAAAGAATTGTATTCCTCTGATTGTTCGGTAGAATCATTCGAATAAACTAAGGGAATGAAACTACCGAACAATCAGATCTCCCCTGTGTTAAGTGTGTCCTCAATCACCCGTTGCAACATTGTTGCGAACGGGTAATTGACAAGTTAAGTAGCCGTCCTTTGAACACGTGGCGGCGGCCATTTTAAAACTCCCGAACAGCAGTGTTTTGCCGTCGAGTGTCTGGAAATCAAATCGGACACTCGACTAGGTGAACACCGCTGAAACTTCCATAAGCCCGGTCCGTTCGGTTCCAAACTACCGAACGGCCCCTTGTTCGGTAGATAGAAAGAACCGAACGAGGGGATTCAGGCGAACCCTCCCTAGCCTCTATAGCTAGAGGCTTTCGTGCAGTTTGTTCCCTTATTCCAGGACCGACCGCAGGGCCCATTCGCATGGAACTGTATTCGGCTATTTCAGTCAGTGCGGTCGGTCATTTTATTCCCTCCATAAATTTCCCGAACCCCTGGTCTGATCTGGGTGATTTTTGGATATGTTGTTCACCCAGATCAGGGCTATCGGGGGATGTAGGATTTAAAGGGGTACCCCTACGTTTAGGGGTACATCCAGAAACTGGGGGAATTGCTAGACTGGATAAAGGGATTATGATGCTGGCTGAGGGGAGGAGATGTGTGGGAGGTTACCAGGACAGGATTGGCTACTGTACTAATGAGTGTAAATCCCTCCCTTGTATGGGAGCATGCTTTAAAAGGCCACTGTGGATTAAAGCTTTCAGTTCTGCTCCTGAAACTGTGTGTCGTCCAGTTATTGGGATTGCTGTGGGGATATTGCTGTTATTTTACCTGCTGGAAACCTTGCCTGTGGATTTATTATTTACTTGCTCCTGAGCCTCACTTGGATCATAACCGGAGATAACCTGGGGAATATTGCATCTCCGCTACAGAGCTTATCCTTAATACAAACACATGAAGGATAACACTTTTATGGCTCTGCACCAAAACTGGCATAATCATGACCGCGGGGGAAGAGAATCTATAGGCCGGGCCTCTGGAAGGGATGGATGAGCACCTAGACCTTAGAGGGGGGCGCTTGGGGGTGCCTTTTCCATAGCATGGGACTTTGAGAGATACAATGACGGTGAAACTCACCTCTTTGAATGTGAGGGGCCTTAACACCCCGACCAAAAGGCGTCTTCTCTTTCGCGAATTGAAAAGAGCGAAAGCAGATATTGCATTTGTTCAGGAGACTCATCTACCCAAACAGGGGCACTTCTCTGTTCGAGACCATACCTATCCGGTCTCTCATGAGGCCAGGGCTCACCGCAAGCGCAACGGGGTGACTATCCTGGTGCGCAGTAGCTGCCCATTGCAGATTACAGGGACGGAGGCTGACGGAGAGGGACGCTACGTTATTGTCTCAGGAGTGCTCTACTCCCATACACTCCACCTGGTGAATGTTTATGCCCCTAACTGTCCGAACCCGACCTTCTGGGCCACCTTAATAGACAAGCTCCGCAAGCTGCAGAGGGGCATGATTCTTGTAGGAGGGGATTTTAACGCAACGCCGAGCCCTGCGGTAGACAGAAGTACCCACAAGGGCCTGCCCCGGTCGCAGGGAAGGGGGGGACAGGATAAATTGCTGCATGACTTTATCACACGCTCGGGCCTAGTGGATGTTTGGTGGGCCCATCACCCGAGTGAGGTTGACTATACCTATTACTTGGCCCCACACGACACCTATTCCCGGATAGATCTCTTTTTAGTTAATGACAGCTGCTTTGCACGTACCATTGATTCGACAGTAGGGACCATCAAGTGGTCTGACCATGCTGAGGTTACGATTACCCTGGGGAATCTATGCGCAGCGTCCCCCTGGACTTGGAGGCTTAACGCTTCCTTATTAAGGGACCCCACGATTACAGAACAAATACATAAAGAGATATTGGACTTCTTTAAGGCTAATGACACACAAGATGTTAGCGTACCCACGATCTGGGCAGCCCACAAGGCAGTAGTGAGGGGAGCCCTTATACGCCTAGCGCCGAAAAGGAAAAAATTAAAAACACAAACCCTAGAGACTCCTCACTGATCTGAAGAGCGCAGAGCAGAGGCACCAGACACATCCTACAGGGGACACACTGAGGAGCGTAGAGACTACTAGACATGACATACGAATGCTACTGTTGGACGATGTAGCACGATCACTGACGTAGACTAAACAATCCTTCTATGAAAAAAGTAATAAAATGGACACTATGTTAGCCAGGACTCTACGGCCCTGACAGCGACGTACACATCACTTCCATACGAGATGCCGACGGCTCATTGAAAACTATGCCCGGGGAGGTAGTGGAAGTTTTCCGTGACTTCTACCGGACACTATATAATCACACGCCTGCTGATGTCCAGAGAGGCGCCCAGGAGACGGACCGCACCAACAGATTCCTACTAGATTTAGGCTTACCGAAGCTCCCTAGAGAGGCTGGGGCACAGCTGGCGGCAGAGATTACGGAAGAGGAGGTGGCTAGGGCGATCGGGGGGCTTAGAGGGAATAAGGCCCCGGGACCGGATGGGTTTGACTCCCCTCTACTCTTTACCCTATCATTAGAGCCCTTTCTACAAGCGCTCTGGAAACATCCGGGGATCCACAGGGTACGGGTGGGAGGTAAGGAATTTTTAGTAGCTGCTTACGCCGATGACGTGCTTCTGACGCTTACGAGGCCTGGTGAATCTCTGATGGCATTGTGAGGTATTGGCAACATATGGGGAAATTTCTGGATTTAAAGTAAATATGACAAAATCGAGTGCACTCCCCATTAGCATGCCAAGGGACGAGATAGCCCAGATACAGAGAGAGCATCATATTAAGATTGAGAAACGCTCACTAAAATATCTGGGAATTCAACTGACCGCTGATCCTGACGAATTCTATGCATGCAACTATACACCGTTATGGCAAGCATTGATGAGAGATATGGACAGATGGATCGATAAGCCAATATCTTGGATAGGGCGGATCCACTCTGTCAAGATAAACGTCCTGCCGAGGGCCTTGTTCCTCTTTCAGGCTCTTCCGATCCCCTTGACTAGGGCATGGCTCACCCCACTCCAGCGGGCAATGGGGAATTTTGTGTGGCAGCATAAGAGACTCCACATATCCAGATACATCCTGTATAGGCCAAGGATGAGGGGGGGGGCTTGGCCACCCTGACCTGTACCACTACTATCTAGCGGCACAATTAGCTCAAGTGGCACTTTGGCACTCGCCCCCAGATTAGCGTAGATGGGTGGACATAGTCATTTATGATGGGGATGGACCTACCTCAGTTTGTGATGTGGGTATCTAGGGAACATAGACCACCGATCGGGGTCACCTGTCCGGCGGTGTTGAACTCTCTACGGCTTTGGGATTCTTGCAGTAGGAAATATGGGCTGGCGTCCTGTCCCTCGCCTCTTATGCCACTATTACGAAACCGTGCGTTTGCCCCGTGAGTAGCGGCTAGGAATTTTAGGAACTTAGAATATGCGGGCCTGCAGAGATTACACCACCTCTACCGGGGCCCAGACATAATTACTTTTGACGAACTTCGACAAGACACACCTAACACCGGCGGATTTCTTTCGATAACTACAGATCAAGGACTACGCCAGACAACCCCATATAAAGGCAATAGCACAGGGACCACTGATGTTCTTTGAATCTATGTGCGATTCGGAGTGCATACCGAGGGGACTCATAGCACGACTTTACACACACCTCTGCTCAGCTGCGCGGGAGTGGGGGGAGATGACCTATATTACACAATGGGAGCGAGATCTGGGGGAGGAACTTGAGGGAGTGGAGTGGCAGGAGATTTGGGAGGCTAGCAGAACAACCTCGGTATGTGTAACATTACAAGAACAATCCTTTAAAATGTTGTTCCGGTGGTACACGACCCCAGTTAAATTATTTAAAATGCGCAAAACCACCACGGATGACTGTTGGCGAGGATGCGGGAACAAGGGGACCTACTTGCATATGTGGTGGGAATGCCTGAAACTTAAGGGATTTTGGGGGGCCGTAAAGGACCTTCTGACCCAGGTTTTCTCTAGGGCCCCAGATTTAGATCCCTGGGTATATCTCCTCGGTAGGTCAGTGAACGGATGGACGAGACAGGAACAGACACTAATTCATAAGCTCACTTTGGCAGCTAGGAGAGCGATAGCATACACCTGGTTAAAACCAGAAGCACCACCAATGGCAAGTGTATACTCACGGATAAGAGAGGTGAGACTTATGGATGACTTGACAGCTAGACTACGAGGATCCTTGGGAACATTTCAGAAGGTTTGGGAGCCATGGGATGGGAGCCCGCTAGGGGCTTAGGTGGTATGGAGGAGCTTTGGAGGGGTGGAGGGGGGGCATGTGTCCCGCGCCCTGTCCCTTCCCCTGGCTCCCCCTCCCTCGCGGCCTTCTCCTAGGTGTCTCATTGCCCGCATTGTAAGGAGTCTTACTTACTCTTTTCTTTCCTATACTCTATTCTTGTCTCTTACACTCTCCTATGGTTCGCCACCATGACCCTTTCTCGTAGGGTAAGGTGCCGAACTTAGTATGGTACCACTTCTGATGCACCTAAAACATGTGATAGAGCATCCTACTTATCTCCTGGGATGCGAATTATGGGAGTAGGGTACCTAGGCTAAGGATATGGTGCTAACTTGAGTTTGACGCGAAGCTCCAGGGTGAACATGTACTACACCTATACAGGGATGTCCCTGTACTATTTGGAAGAAAGGCAACGACCTTAGTATATATGTATGTGTGTGTGTATGTGTGTGCAGGGCAGGTGCAAAGAATTTTGGGTACATAGGCGAAGATGCATTTTTCCTCCCCCACCCCCCCCACCCCAAAACATATTCGCCCATGTGCCTCTTAACCTCCCTTTTGTGTTTCTTATCCCGTCTTTTAAATATCTGACTCCATTTAGTGTATTTTATCTCCTATTTTTGCCTTTGTGTGTCTCCTATCTCTCCTCTTTGTGTCTTTTATTCTTCCCAGCTCCTTTGTGTGTCTCTTTCCTTCTCAAGCCCCGCTGTGTGTTTCTTTTACATCCAGCCCCTCTCCCTGTCCCTTAATGGTCCCCTCCCTTTTCTGACCCTTACTGTTCCTCTCCCTTCTCTCCTCCTTTCCCTGTTCCTCAGTGTTCCTTTCCCTTCCCCCCTCCTTTCCCTCCTTAGTGTTCCTCTCCTCTGTTCCCTGTCGTTTAGTGTTCCTCTCCCCCCTCCCTCCTTTTCCTGTACCTTAGGGTATCTCTCCCCTCTTCTCCATGTCCCTTGGTGCACCACCCACCCCCATAGTGGTCTCCTCCCCTTCCTGGTGTGCCTCCTACCTTTCTTGTAGCGTGGCTGAGCGGAGCGAATCCCGGTACAGTGAGCTTTTCCTGTCAGTCCTGCTAGGTACAGGAAACAGACAGGGGTGTAGAAACACTGACAGTCACACACACTCAATGACAAACACACAGACATCTCTGACAGCCAGACTCACTTATCTGACACTCATTCATTGACAGACACACAAACACTGACAGACTCATTGACAAACACACACACACTCACAGACACTGACAGACACATGTACTCACATACACACACACACATACACATACACACACACATACACATACACATACACACATACACACACACACACACATACTGACAGACAGACACACTCACTCACACACTGACAGACACAGACACACATACACACACACACTGACAGATACACACACACACACTGACAGACACACTCACTCACATGCACACACACACTAACAGTAATTAATCATCTAAATGAAATTAAAATTTCCCACCCAGCCTCCCTACCTGGAGAGCTGGCGTGGGTCTCTCATTGGTGGTCCAGTGGGGCTGCTGGGAGGCGTGCGGCTGAACTGGATGCCGAGTTGGCGAGGGAGCTCTGATCTCTCTGATCTGCTCCCTCGCAGGCTGTTTACTGATGCCGCGGGAGCCGGAATATGACGTCATCAGTAAGCAGCCTGCGAGGGAGCAGATCAGAGAGATCAGAGCTCCCTCGGCATCCAGTTCAGCCGCACACCGCGCCGGGGATCCAGGAGGTGACCTAGCAGAAGGGAGCACTTCCCTCCTGCCGGTCACTGGAATTTTGCGCCCCCTGAGCTGGTGCGCCCTAAGGCGGCCGCCTTATGGACGCGCCGGCCCTGTGTGTGTGTGTGTGTGTGTGTGTGTGTGTGTGTGTATATATATTAGGCTGTACAAGCCATAATCCAGTTACTCTCATGCTATTATGTATATAAAAATGTGCTGTATTAACTGCCATACGTTGGAATGCTATGAAATGCCTGTAATTGCTGTTATGGCTCTGCACGCTAACTGGTTAATGTGCGCACATATAAAATAAAGAATTTTAAAAAAAAAATCATAGAAACTTAGAAATCACCTTTTGGGGAAGAATAAATGTGATTAATTCATATGTAATACCAAAATGGAACTATATGTTCCAAATGCTACCACTCCACATATCGAACTATTGGCTTGAATTGATACAAAAAGGGTTTTACTCAATATATTTGGAAAGGTAAGAAACCAAGATTGAAGCAGTCAGTACTTACACAAAAAGCAAATAAAGGCGGACTTGCCTATCCGTTAATAACAAATAACTATAAAGCAGTTATAATTCTGCATATTTATAGAATGCAAGTAGAAGATAATAAAAATGAAGGATGATATAAGATGGAAACAGATACAGGTAAAGTTCATAATTTGGATTGCTTAATTTGGAACATGGATAAATCTAATAAAAAAGAATACTCCAATGTTATATTAACACGTTTAATAAACAGTTGGGTTAAAATAAAGAAAGTATTAAATATTGAAAAAAGAGCTCCAAGCTATTTAGAGTTAAACACTGTGGAAAAACAAGTAGAAGATTTAAGGATTGGAAACAAGCAGAGATTCTACGATTGGCAAAATTATAGACAGACGGAACAATTAAAACCTTTGTTCAAATAACACTGGAGTATAGCCTTGCATCTAAAGAGTTGTTTAATTTCTTAAGACTTAAAAGCTATATGATGACTCACTTAATCACATCAAAGTCTAAGTTGAGTAATTTGATAAATTTATTATTTAGTTCAAAAAGAATAGACAAACCACTATCTAAGGCCTAAGTCCTAAGTAATATAAGTGTTAAAGACATAATACCCACAACTGTATCAGCTTGGAAAAAAGATCTTAACATCAACATAAATTTGAAATATTGGAGTTCTTCAATGGTGGAAGTCACAAAGATCATATACTCCTTAAATTTGTTAGAAACCCACTTCAAAGTCTTAAACAGATGGTACTTAGTACCGGATAAACTAAATAAAATATATCCTTCAATAAATCATGTATGTTGGAGATGCGGCTTTGAAACGGGCACTTCTAATCATATATGGTGGGACCACCACAAATTGAAAAACTTATGGTCAAGAATACAAAGGTTTATATTTGTAGATCTGAAACTTGGGTTGAGGATTTCCCCAGAGGTCATTTTGCTTCATTTAAACTGGCCATCAATGTCGTACGCATCCAAATCTATTCTTACTCACCTCTTTAAGGTTAATGCTGAGTAAACAAAAATTAAGTAAAAATGTATCTAAATGGTCGAAATGTTTGAAATTAGTTAACAGAGAAGATATGTGTTAAGTCAAAAGTTTTATTGAATTGGAATAATAACCGTTAAATTGCAAATATTTTGGACACTGGTAATTTCAGCTTTGTCTAGATTGCTCCTTCCACCCTACTAGACCTAATTCTCTCAAAATCCAACTCTGTTGCAATGTTGTGTATTGTATTGTCTTGTAAACTTGTTTAAATGAATGTATTGTAAGTTATGTGAATGTATTACGTTTGTTTGTATGTCTTTACCTTCTATGTAAGAATTCTATATCAATGGAAGATTTGATTATATCTACTAAAGTGTAAAGGAATATGGGTAGTATTGTTATTTAAAAAGAAATGTTTGAATAAAAATTAATCAATTTTTTTTTTAAATAATTAACATTTACTTAACAGCTATAAGCTTTCTATAAACAAAAAAAACCACACAGATCCAAAGTGACCACTCAGTCTATTCGCAATGACTTGCAATGATTCACATCTGCTGCCTTCGAGCCTTCATTTCTGCAAATTTATCGATTACTTAATCAAAGCCAATCTATTCATGCTCAATTGATTCATGCTCATGTCTATTTTGGAAAGGTTCACTTCCCCTCTTAATAAGGTCCACTCTTAAAACATCTGGAACTGGCCAAGCAGCAACATCAGAATAAACTGACAGTCGAACAGTCTCCTCTTCTTCTTCTTCATCATCATCATCGTCAGAGTCTTGCTGATGCAGGCTTCTGCTGGCATCTCCATCGTCTACATCACTTTCACCGCTTGAAGATAAAACGATCTTCTCCAATTCTTGTGCTTTCACATATGAAGCTTCTTGAGAAGATACTTCAGGCATTTCACCTCTGGATTCAACAGACTGAATGTCTTCAGCACTTTCTCCTACTGCGGTAGATGTTGAAGGTGCAACATATTTTAAAATTAATCCAGACATCACCTCAGCTGACTTTTCTCTTGTCTTCTTAATTTTTCATTGCTGAGACCCGCTTGGTCAATTTCGCTTCATATTGGTGTCTTCTGCAGAAAAATACTAAATTTATTTTGGTTCTAGGGTTCGCTAGTGCAATATCCATCTTAGATTTCCCATCTTGGCATACCATTTGTAAAAGTAGACAACCCAGGGTATTTAAATAGTATATTTTATAGTCACCCAGACCACTTCAGCTCAATCAAGTGGTCTGGGTGCCAGGTCCCCAAGATTTTAACCCTCCAGATGTAAACATAGCAGTTTCAGAGAAACTGCTATGTTTATATAGCAGGGTTAATCCAACCTCTAGTGGCTGTCTTCCTGACAGCCGCTAGAGGCGCTTCTGCAATGCTGGATGCAAAAATTGCATCCAGCTTGCAGAACGTCCATAGGAAAGCATTAAGAAATGCTTTCCTATGGACTGTCTAAATGTGCGCGCACCTCTTGCTGCGCATGTGCATTCGGCTCCACTCTGGAGCTGACGTTGGCGGGGGAGGAGAGGTCACCAGTGCCGAGGGAGCTCAGCGCTGGATTAAGGTAAGTGGCTGAAGGGGTTTTAACCCCTTAAAATCCATTCAGCTACTTACCTTTCTCCAGCGTCGGCGCTGGTAACCTCTCCTCCCCTGCCGTCAGATCCGCATGCGCGGCAAGAGCCGCGTGCGCATTCAAACTGCCCATAGGAAAGCATTACTCAATGCTTTCCTATGGACGTCCAGTGTCTTCTCATGGTGAGTTTTACAGTGAGAATTGTGGAAGCTCCTCTAGCGGCTGTCAGTGAGACAGCCACTAGAGGCTGGATTAACCCTCAGTGAAACGTATGTTTTCAGCTGCAGGGTTAAAACTAGAGGGACATAGCACCCAGACCACTTCATTGAGCTGATCCTTAGAAATACGATAGGAAAGGGATTTGAGTTCAAAAGATGTAGCGGCTAGGGCAGAGGTTTTGTAGAAGGGGGCCAGGGCAGGGGTTTTGTATAAATGCGCCAGTTTTGTAGAAGGGGAAGATCACTGCTTTTGGAGAAAGGGGCTGGTGAGAAACTTCTAGAAAACTCCTCCCCTGCCCCTTTCTACAAAGCCCCTGGTCTCACCCCTTCTAGAAAACCCCTGCCCTTCGCCCTTCTTATAAAAACCCTGCACACTGATCACATAAATTTCATACACTCCCTCCACATAAAAACCAGCTCCCCGATCACATAAATTTCATACACTCCCTACAAATAAAAACCCTGCACACCCCCCTTAATTAAAAAAAAACACCTGCACACCCCCATTAATAAAAAACCATGCACAACCCCCTTAATAGAAAAAACCTGCACATCCCCTTAATAAAAAACAAAAACTTTCACAACCTTCCTTAATAACAAAAAACCTGCACACCCCCTTAATAAAAACCCCGCACCTCAATCACATAAATTTCATACGCTCCCTACACATAAAAACCCTGCACACACCCCTTAATAAAAAACAAACCTGCACACCCCCTTAATTAAAAAAACCTGCACACCCCCTTATAAAAAAAAACTTTCACAACCCCCCAATAACAAAAAAAAAGCACAACCCTAATAAAAACCCTGCACACCCCCTTAATAAAAAATCTGCAGTGCACATCCTCCCTAATAAATAAAATACTGCATCGGTAACCCCCTTAATTAAAAAAAAACCCTGCACCCCCTTTAATTAAACCTACCTTAAATAAACCTCCCCGGCTGCACCCCCTTTAATTAATCCACCCCACCCCTTTAATTAATCCACCCCCTTTAATTAAAACATCCACCTTTAATTCTTTAATCCCCTTTAATTCTCTAATTAATCCACCCCCTCTTTAATCCATACCCCTTTAATGAATCCACCCCTTTACTTAAACCTCCCCTTTAATTCTTTTTAATCCACCCCCTCTTTAATTAATCCACCCCCTTAATCCACCCCTTCTAATTAATCCACCCCCCTTTAATTAATCCACCCCCCTTTAATTAATCCACCCCCTTTTAAACCTCCATCCACCCCCCTTTAATTCAGCCCCTGACATAAAATAACTACTTACATTTTGATGATGCCTCACCGCCCGGAAATGGATCCTTTTGCTGAAGATCCATGAAGGCAGACTGACGGCGCTGCGCACGTCGTCATCTCCTCATCACAGAAGAAGTCCCACCGGGCCGCAAAGGTGCTGCGACTGTGCGCAGCATAATGATGGGGGGTGACACATGACACTGGAAGTCATGGCCTCCCTAGTCAGTGGCACCCGGGGCAGGCTAACCCCGCCCACCCTTAGTATGCCACTGTCTCCAATCAAATCCAAATTATTTTCTTAAAATGTCCAATTCATACCATGGTATAAAAAAATTGAAGAACTTGAGGGGACGGAGCTTAGCCACTGGACACGACGGTCACACAGTCGATGGGCTCCGTTTTAAACAATAATATAACTGTGGATATGGGCAAAAATATAAATCCGATAAGTTAACCACATAGCCTTCATTCACCATGGGCCGCAAAACTAAAAAACCGAAGTCGGACAAACAGAGAACAAGCATCAATATCGGGGATCTCCTCCGATAAACGCAAGGCGCGTATGAGCCCAAAATGGCTGACGACCTCAAGGACTTAACTGACTCATCGGAGGACCTAGACCTGAACGAGTGTCCATGTGGAATTCTGCCTCGGCCATGGCCAATTCCTACCACCGGGGAGTACGAGTGGCAGCGCGACTCAGGGAGATGTTGGGCAGCCTCCAGAATACCCTGCAGATATACTGCCTTGCTGCCCAGTGACCTCACAGGCCTAGTGTGCCGTCTTGGGGACATGGAGACTACCATGACACAACACACGGAATCTATTGCAGACCTCCAGGGAGAAATACAAGGGTTAAAGAAGCAGCAATCACTCTTGGACCAGTCGTTTGCCATGCTTGAAGATGCAATGCCCCGCAACAACCATAAGGTCAGAGGGGTGCAAGAAGAGGTTCCTGCAGCGGAACTTACACACTTTATCAGGCGACTATTTGGAGCACTGATGGCCCTGAAACGAGCCAAGGTGGTAACTCTAGACGGGATATTCAGAGTCCCAAAACCTTGAGGAGCACCTGAAATGCCCCGCTTGATATCCGCAACAGCACGGACAAGCAAGCAGTTTAAATGAATCATCATTCTCATTCTATGCTGACCTCTGATAATTTATAGTGGAGGAGGTACATGCAGCCCATCACGGCCCTACTAAGAAGCCACGGCATGCCATACAAGTGGAGCTCCCCAAGAGCACTGCAAGTCACACAAGGAGACAAGACCTGCTCGGTGTCTGACCTATATGGGGCAAACACCCTCCTGCACCAGCTGGGAATATCGGAGAACACCCTGCCTCAACTGGGAACTGGTGGGACTAACCCTGTTAAGCACAGCTGGGACCTGGGGACAGTCAAGCCATTTGTGCCACAGAGAGCAACATCATCGGTATATGCCTCAGCCACCATCTGAGATTACAGGGCTATCGCTTAAACCAAAACTCTCTCCTACCCAGGACTGAAACTCAATGCGGTTCGAAGTTGACTTTTATTTCTGTTGAACGTTTTCCTTTTATTACTATAATTTAAGCTCACTGCACTCTGACCCACAGTCAATACTCCTACCACTCCTCCCCCCCCAATCTTCCATTAGCTAAACCGAACTGGGGTGTTACGCTCCAGATCTGGATGCCCCTAGCCACCACTCTGTCGCGCTGTACATCAGCCAGACAACCAGCACTCCCGAATAGCAAAGCCACCTAGAAATATTGCCATACCCAAACAGATGATCCCCCTGTGACCCATCCAACACTTTTTGCCCTTTGAATAAAATATTTGATTAAATAGTTTTAGTATTAAAGTTGTGTGCTCTAGTTGAAATTCGTTCATTTTAATTTTCATAGATGAGATATTTGCAGCAGGAGACGAAGGAGGTTTAATTTTGTTACTCTGAGAATATATAATTCTTTTGTTAATTTGTTTAGGTTTTTATTATTTTATTTTTTTTAAATATGAAACCCTCTGTATGAAATGTCCTTTTAATAAGGCTTTGTGGTCATTCCATATTGGTTCTTGTGATACTTTTGATTCCAGATTTTCATTAAAAAAATGTATTACAGAAAGACTCTAAATGTAATGTATTTGGGGCATGGTCAGACCAATTAATTCTAAACTATGATTTATTTAATCAGTTAACAGCAACATGATGATACATATAATAAAAATAAATAAAAATTAGGGGATATCTCATAATGAAATAAAAATAAATGAAGACACCCTGGGTGTCTTTAAGGGAAACCGCCGTTTAGTTCACCTTCCCCTTTCACAATATCAGTAATCCATTCGCATCAATGTGTAATACACGAACCATAACCAGGGGAAGCGGTAATCTCCCGACCGGGATCCTTGAAAGGCTCCAACCTCCCGAACGGAACTCCACGAACTGCTGCTACCCGCCGAACAACGATATCCACCAAGCGGCTTTCGGTTCCAATCAGCAGTCTCTAAACGCAAATAATAAATCCCCCCAATAACGAGACAGAAGCTCCGCATTGAGGGTCATACAGGATCTGGTTTTACTGTGGGCTACCTGCCCGTATTTATGCAGGCTCCCACTTGGTGGACACTCCCCTAGGGGACCAAATGGGAGACTGGAATTACAGACGGACATGAAGACATTCCAGACATACAGTCACAGCTTTTACCCACAATGCATAATGGTTTCCTCCCCTCTGCCCTGGAGATAATTGAGAAGTAATTCAATTATCTCCAGGACAAAAACAATCGCCATCTTAAATATAAAACCAGAAAATACATAAAAATACATAACTTTAGAATAACCGAATATTTCCCATTCGCATCACATATCCCCAGATAGCCTGGATCTGAGTGCATATTAGCGAATAGCGCTCAGATCCCACACACACCGTTCAATCGCCATGGAGTCAAAGTTTTTAGTCTTTCGGTATACGAATGACTCCATGGGAAGGCTATCTGGGTTAAGTCCTTTCGTGTGTTGCAAACCAGCCAGGCGATCCGTTATTTCAGCGGTGTTTGGCAGACAAAGTGTCCATTTTTAGTTCCATGAAAATAGAGCTGAACACCGCTGGGCTTTCGCGTGGTTTAAAATGGCCGCTGTCTCGTGGTCGACATACGAACGATGAGCACCCTGAATTCGGTTTAATTGAGAAGTGTCTGCGGTTAACCACAACGTTCTAATTGGGATCAATAGGTTAACCAGCAGCACATGTCTCTCCTGGGTGGCCGTCCGTTCGGTAAAAACAGTCATTCGTATGGCTGGGCTATAGGAAACAGCCATTTACACGAACGGGGCAGAAGCAGACGAATCCACCGCAATAAATAGACAGATGGTTCTGTCACATAAATATTTGCCAAAATAGATCCTTAAGAGGGGAAATTAAGACTTTCCCATCTTCTATATTAAACAGTCTCATAATGGAATGTGGGGATATCGAATTATAAATAAATGTAATATTCTCATTACTTCATGAGAGTTAAAAACTATAAAATAAATTTTATTATTCAAATCAAGTTAAACTTATCAATGAAATAAAACCATGTGGTTTATGTATATTTAATCTAATTATATTCAGCTATTTTATAATGTTATCCTAAAGGTATTAGGAGAGAGTAAGGTGTCAGGATTACTGTTTGATCCAGCACGTAGAACTGTATAGCACGGATGACAAATAATGTATTTCCGGTCCTTAGAATGGCTGGATTTAACGTACATAGAATAGTCATAAATACTAGCTGAGGTCAGAGAACCCAGAAAGGGACGCAGCAATGAGGAAAGCCAGGAGTCAGGATACCAGAATATAGAGAAGTCAAATAAACAAAGCCAAAGTCAAAAATCAGGTAGAAAACTATAAACCGTTAACGCGCTCTCAGACAACCACAAGGGAAAACATGACAGGGCGCTGAGCAGGATGAGAACTGGGCCTAAATACCCCTCCTCTAGATCTGATAGGCTGTAACCGACCTTTGACCCCAAAGTCAGTTACCAGGTTTCATTTGCATAATTGCTGCTCAGCATTAACCCTTCTGTGTATTAGGTTGCTGCTTGGCACAACTTTCTCCTGTGTGGACAGTAAATGTCATTAACCACATTTTTATAATGGATGAATATGTGACATAAGGTCAAGAAGAGGGAGAAGGACAGAGAGGGAAAAAGAGAGGGGAAAAAACCCTCAACCCACGAATGTATCCCATTTATCATACAAACTAATTATTTGTTTAATATAACTGTACCCACTCATTCGTATGAAAATTCATGAGGTATTTTGTGCTAAATACATGAATGTCGGTAGATAATATAGGAGAAGAAGTCAGAGTAATATTAAAGATGAGATTAACCTCTTGTTACAAATGAATTTTATCTGAAATTACTTCACATATATCTATTTGTGTAATTTGGAAAGTTTGGAATGTATTAAATATTTTATATCATTTCATAGCTACAATTCATAGCTAAACATATCATTTTCAACATACACATGTACTATGGAGTTTTTCCATTATGACCATACAGTATGATATTTGCATAAAAAATGCATTTGGCTTTTCACGAATGGTGTATCATAACGTAAAATGCATGAATGTTGGTATATTTAGTTATATAAGTCACAATAATGTTTGTCCACCATAACCTATTCTATTATAAAAAAAAAAAAAAAAAGTTAAGGTTAAGGGATGAGGGATTTAAATTTTTTTTTCGATCTTTCTTAACTTTCTCATCTACTCTACACACTCTTAAAATGTGTTAAATTGAATTATTCTAAATAAGTCATACATTAAAAAAGTTCATAATATATACATATCTTTTAACTTGACAATTTTATTTTTTATACTTATGCTTTACTCTTTTCTCTTCTCTTTTCATAACTTTTTTCTATCTTTACTATTTTAGTTGATGAATCCTATCAAGTATTAAATCCATGTCAGTTGAATTTGGTAAAATAGATCTTATTAATCCTTTCAAATAGTCTTTCAGACCATCTGGTTGCATAGGCGTGCGCAGCCTATTGCAATAGGGCGTGCACCCTAAAGCACAAACCGCGTGTGTATGTATGTGTGTGTGTATATATATATATGTATATGTATGTATGTGTATATATATATATATATAGTTTAAGATTGTATTAACTATCCAGACTTCAGGTGGAAGGGGTTTTCAATCACAATTTTTCCCCACCATAACCATTTTGGATTTTGCTTCCCAAGCACTACCAAGCAACAATAAGCAAACCAGTAACCAACCTCATGCTGAAGAGTTGCATTAACAACGAAACAGCTGTCCATGAGTGGTTCACTGGTTTTGCATCTTTTCCTAAATTGTGTTCCAAGCAGTTGTATACTGCAAACACAGATTAAAAGGAATCCATGTTTAAAATGGAATGAGGCAAAAATGTGATTCTTTGTTAAACTAATTTGCATATGCCCGCCCAGAATCCTTTGCAGTTGTAACATCACTGCAGATTTGGGATTTCTGTGGGAAAAGCAAGTCTTATGGCTTGACTGGTGTGCAGATTTTTGTTTAACATTGTAATATATATATATATATGTATATATGTGTGTGTGTATATGTATATATATATATATATATATATATCTATCTATCTCTCATTTAGCTAAAATAATTTGTAAACTTCCCGGGGGGAAATTATTATTTTCTTAAGTATTATTCTTATCTCTTAAACTTAGCTTTTGCTATTTGTTGCCCCTTTATATTTGATGCTTATAATACTACCTATACTGATTTTTGAGGAGCATAGGCTTGCTCAGCGGGAAGTGGTCTACAGAACCTCCAATCATTGTGATTCAACCCCAATACTCACTAGATAGGGTTGAGTGTGGCCATTTAGTTTTCCCCCATCACAGTAGACTAGATTATTTTGGATCCTTACTAATTATTTTTGAATTCCTCATCTGGCACACATCTGGGAAGGTCTGGAGCCTCAAGCCACGTGTGAAATCTACAGCTAGGAAAAACCAGTGCGGAAAGCTAAATGCTGGGGGGAGACCAGATTTAAGGCGAGAAAGGACCATGATGAGACAATGAAATGCTGCAGGAAGGAAAGAGTAATAAACTGTACTATGATTTACAGACTTGAATTATATGAGCTGGAAAATGTAAAATATAGAATATGCAGTAAAAATGGCAGAAAAGAAAAGCATTTACCAAGTAAAATAAATTTACCAAGTAAAACTGATTTTTTTAAGTCCCAGAGTGTTAAAAAAACAGCGGTTTGTCCTCCAGGGCATTCCAGCTGTTACTGTCTAAAACCACTGGAAAAGCTATGCTTCAGTTGATGAGACACAATGAAATGCAGCAGGAAGGGAGGAGAAATAAACTCTACCTGGCTGCCGTACCTGTTCTGGGAGAAGAGTAATGCCACTGGTGCTGCGCTATGACCTGGCCAGACCTCACCCTAGCGTTGCTGTGAGTCCGTGACTCCGCCTCCGTGTGACATCACGGAATGCACGTATGCTACAGGGGAGGTCTGAAGGAGGAGCAAGTCCATCCTACACTATGCGGCAATACCGCTCGCATAGTGAAGGATCGGATCGGGAGGAAATAGCAAATTGTTGTGGCGGCAGTGCAGCAGAGAGCCTCAGTTCTGAGGCTTGATTAGGGTGTGCCCAGGCACACCCCATGTGCACGCCTATGTCTGGTTGTATGCTTTCAGGTATTCCGCGAACTTGCATATTTTTCTTCCATATTCACAAGTTTAATGTCACGATTGTCAGGATTACAAGTTGATCCAGCACGCAGTACTGTGTCATACATAGGACTAAGGATAACGTATAACCGGACCTTAGAATGGCCGGACTTAATGTTTCCAAGAATAGTCAAAATACTTGCTGAGGCTAGGGACACAGTATCAGACACAAAGATGAGGGAAAAAACACACCAGGAGCCAGGTGACCACTTGGCTCTGTGCTTGTGAGTTGGAAATTATCATATCTCTATTCATTCTGTATATGTATACCATCTGCACTATGAATGTGTTTTTTATATTGTTCACAGATTTCTGTAATATTCTATAATCAGCATATCCATTTGTCCAGGTATTTTAGAGCTCCACTTATACCCCTTTTGTTTTTTGTTATACTATGTTATTGTGAGGGTTAAGGGGATCCTTCACTTAAGTGTTGAGCCTTTCCTATTGTATTGTGTACATGTGCACATTTTAGCATATTCACAAAGATGAGGGAAAGCCAAAAGTCAAGGATACCAGATATCAGGGAAGTCATAACAAAGCCAAAGTCAAATACCAGAAAATCAAGATCAGGAATGCACTCTCGGATAACCATAGGCATGAAACCATGACAAGGCACTGAGCAAGAGGTGAACTAGGCCTAAATACCCCTCCTGTGGATCCGATTGACTGTAACCGGCCTTTGACCCCAATTTACCAGGTTCCCATTTGCATGATTACTGCTCAGCACAACGCCCTTCTGTGGATTTGATTGCTGCTCGGCACAACTTTTCCTGTCAGGACAGTAATGTTGCTCAGCAGGGCAGGACCAGGTTTGAGAGGAAACTTGGCATGAAAAGAACAAATTTTACGGCCAGCATGGATATCAGAAGCCGAAACCCAAGAACGGTCATACCCACTCCAATCAACCAGGAACCACAAGAAAACCTGGAATCAATGATGGAGGAGACTTTGTACTCCTCCTGTCTAGAAACAACCAAAGGAGGAGGGGGAACAAACTGACTTGTGTACCGATTGCAAATAAGCAGTTTGAGCAAGGACACATGAATAGTATTAGGTATACGTAAGGATGCTGGAAGGGCCAGAGAATAAGAAACAGGGTTGGTTCTCCTAACCACATGAAAAAGACCAAGGAACCTCGGAGCAAACTTCATGTTGGGAAACCTTCAACCTGATGTTGCGTGAGGATAACCAAACCCGATCACCCACCTGGTAAACTGGATTGGCACTCCGCCGTTTATCCGTTTGAAACTTAGTGAGCAGCCACAGTTTCAAGAGCGGAGTGAACCTTAGTCCAGGTATCACAAATAGAGGTAAGGTGATCATCCAGAGTAGGGATAGCTGTATCAGAAAACACAGCCAGGAGAACAGCTGGATAACGACACATATTGACAAAAAAAGGACTGTGCCCAGATGAATCATGGGTAGCGTTATTCCTTGCAAATTCATCCCAGGGCAACAATTCAGCCCAGTTAGACTGTGTACTATTCAAAAAGTAACGTAAATACAGCTCAAGTGATCGTTTAGCTCTTTCAACCGTACCATTAGTTTGTTGATGTTAAGCAGAGGAAAATGACAATTCAATGCCCAACTGTTTATTGAATGCCCTCCAGAACCTTGACACAAATTGGGAACCACTGTCAGACAAAATATTTTGAGGAATACCATGTAGCCTGGCAATATTACGTATAAATATGTGCACAAGGTCCTGAGACAATGGCAATTTTTTAAGTGGAGTAAAGTGTGCCATTTTAGAAAAAACGTCAACTACCATGAGGATGGTAGTATACCCATTGGAACTAGGCAGTTCAACAAAGAAATCCATCAATAAATGAGACCATGGGATACTGGGTATAGGAAGTGGCTGTAACAATCCACATGAAAGTTTGAGGAACCTTCAAAAAGGCACAGAAAGAACAGGGTTCTACATAATCTTTAATATCCCTCCTGAGTGACTCCCACCAAAATGACGTGGAAATGGCGGATACAGTTTTTATTAATACCCGGATGACCAGCGGTCACATTGTCATGGAATACCTTCAGCAACTCTTTCCCATCAGGCAATGGAATAAACAATTTATCTTGAGGTTTGTTGCAAGGTGCCTGGGGCTGAGCCACCATGATAGCATGGAGCAAAGGGGACGATAAAGAAAGGACAGTGGATGCAATAATACTCAGGAGAAATAATAGTGGATGTATCTTGTTCTAGATCTGATTCAACATCAAATTGCCTAGACAAGGCGTCAGCTTTAACGTTCTTAGAACCGGGTCTGTAGGTGATAATGAAGTTAAAGCGAGACAAAAATAATGGCCATCTAGCTTGTCTAGAAGACAGTCGTTTGGCATCCCCAATTTATGCCAAGTTTTTGTGATCCGTAATAATCAGAATGGGATCCTTGGAACCCTCCAAAAGATGTCTCCATTCCTTAAGCGCTAGTAAAATGGCTAACAGTTCTCTATTACCAATGTCATAGTTACGCTCGGCAGGAGACAACTTTCTGGAGAAGTAACCACAAGAATGCAAAGGGGCATCCTGACTCTCTCTGAGAAAGAACAGCCCCGACCCCTGTCTTGGAGGCGTCAACCTCAAGTAGGAAAGATTTACTAGTATCAGGATGTCTTAATATGTCAGCAGATGCGAACATTTGTTTAAGAAGCTCAAAAGCCTCTTTAGCTTCTTTAGGCCATATAGTACAATTGCGTGTCATATTGGTGATCTCAGAAAACCATAGGCATGAAACCACGACCGGGCACTGAGCAAGAGGAAAACTGGGCCTAAATACCCCTGTGGATCCGATTGGCTGTAACCGGCCTTTGACCCCAAAGGCAATTACCAGGTTTCCATTTGCATGATTGCTGCTCAGCACAAACCATCCTGCGGATTTGATTGCTACTCGGCATAACCTTTCCTGTCAGGACAGTAATGTTGCTCGGCACAACCTTTCTTGTTAGGACAGTAATGTTGCTTGGCACAACTTTTCCTGTCAGGACAGTAAATTCCGCCATTAACCACATTTTTATGTGTGGATGAATATGTAACAGCGATACTTTCACTCATTACAGCTATTTCCTGTTTCATGTCTTCTTTCATTTCGTTGTACAAGAACAGTTGGAGTTCCCACGACCTTTTCTCTGACGGTGGTGGGCCAGAAGACAGAGTGAGTGACTCTGGTAATTGATAATTATTAGGAGGGAGGTCTGTTGTTTTTTCTCTAGGAAAATATGTGGCAGGGATAATTTCTACTGATATTTTCTATGTAACATGTGAACTGACCTTATAATCTTTTTTTTTTTTTTCTTATTTCTGTTTCAGTTAGTCTTTTATGTGGATCAAGAGGCAAGTAACTGTAATTTGTAGCGATGATCTGGATAGTATGTCTCCTGCAGCTTAAGTACTCAGACTCTCAGGCGTTTTAGTTGATTTAATTACCTTTTCTGTTTTTTTTTATTTTGTGCATTATCATAAATGATGTATGACAAGATTTGTTTTTTTCTGTTTTTAGAATGGTTTGGAAGTGTTGATTGCATCAACATATCCGATATCACACAAGGTCCTCATGAAGGCTGCCATCTTCCTCGCTGGCAAACTGCCATGCCTCAAATTAATCAAACTTGTTTTAGCAAATTTGGCATTTAGTGAGTAGACTATATAGTTATTACTGAGGCCTAGCAAACCGGCTTTCAAATAAAAAAGGGTAAACAAATGTATCGTTATGTAAACCAGATTGTTCACAAGGTGTGACAGCCTATTTGGAAATGAAACAATGTGGAACAAAAAGTCTCCCTGTTCTCTTTAGCTGATGTAGTTGGAATGTGAAAAACCTAATCCTCTGCCCTCCTAGATAATGAAATAGATATCAATCTGCAGCATTGCTACATGTCTGGGTTTTTTTTTTTAAGTGCATTCTTTACGGTTTTTTTGACAAAATACATATAACAGGGCATTACAATACCATATAATGAATTGAGTCATTTATTATATTTCAATGTTTTAAATCCTCTTTTTATCCGTTTATAGAACAGAACAAGAACAAAATCAAACAATAAAAAAAAAATTAAAAAAATTAAATTACACCATGTGTTTACAGACATACATTCATAGACTTTGTCCTCAAACATCCCATACGACTATTTATCCTTTCTATTTGAGAGACGTTGCTCATCATATATCGTTCGGGAAAGCTTTTCTACCTTATTTTATTTATCTATAAATGTTAACCATCTTTTCAATCCTTTAGTTGTTGTATTACAATTCAAGATAAAATTCCTTCTTCCATTCAATTGATACGTTATTTGATTTTTAATATATGGACGTGGAAATTTCTTGATTTTTTTCCAATTTCTTGCCAAATAGATTTTTCCTGCAGTCAGTATATGTACAAGTAATTATCTAGCAATTTTATCCATTTTAGGGCAGGTAAGATTCTAAGTTGTAATTTATCGGAGGGATCCAAATCCCTTAGGAGATTTTCAATTATTTCCCAAAATCTTTTTAATTTATCGCATTCCCACCATATATGGGGGGATGTGCCTTCTCAGTGGTCACATCTCCAGCAGGTGTTAGAAGTTAAAGGGTACATTTTATAAAATTTTGTTGGTACCATATATATCATCTCTGTATTATTTTATAATGAGCTTCTAGTAGATTTAGACAACGTATATTTTGTTTAACTTTTATCATTATTTTATACCAGTCAATTGTTTTAAAGACTTTTCTTAGCTCTTTCCCATACTAAGAAAGTTTTTGGCTTGTCTGTTTCATTATTGATGTCTACTGTTCCCATGTTAAGAATTTTTGTTATATTCTATTCTTGACTTAGAGCAGGGGTAGTCAACCTTTTAATACTAACTGCCCACGTTTGTATTTTTGTTGATGGTAAAATTTCCTTACCGCCCACCAGTGCCACAGTAACGAATTTTATAGCGCAACTATGTTTTTTTTTTTATTTTTAGAAAGGAGAAATATGTGCTAAAATGTATCTATTTTTTTTCTATTTTCTATTCTACTTTTTTTCCATTTGTCTGTGGGGTAGTGTGTGTAAAGGGTGTGTTGTAGTATGTGTGAGGGGGCAATGTGTGTGTAAGTGGTGCTGTGTATGTTTGTGAGGGGTGTAGTGTGTGTGTGTGTGTGAAGGGTGCGCAGTTTGTTAGGGTTGCTGTGTGTGTGTCAGGGGTGCAGTGTGTGAGGGGGCAGTTTGTGTGTGGGGGGTGTAGTGTGTAACGGGGCAGTCTGTTTGTGTGTGTGTGTGTGAGGCGTGTAGTGTGTGTGTGTGTGAAGGGTGCATAGGGTCTATGCTGTTTGTAGGTGGGTGAGATGTGAAAATCTTTCTTAATGTCTCCCTCTCCCTTCTACTTACCTTTTGCCAGGAAAGGGGTACATAATGCTGCAAGCCTTGGTGGTCCAGTGGTGGCATGTTCACTTTGGCCTGCAGCTCCTCCGGCTTCAGGCGACTCTCCTGTCCTCCTGCGAGCACAGCACTGTATCGGAGCGCTGCCATGGTAACGCATGGCAACGATCTGACCAGGCTGCTCGCGGGAGCAATACAGAGGCTCCAGCGGGCCAGTATGGAACATTTATCTCCTCACCAGCCCGAGAGGGCTTACAGCAAGCCTAGTTCTGCATAGGCTGGCAGAGCAGATGAAAGGATCTCCCCTGCCGGCCTTGGTCCACAGCCAACTTGGCCCACTGGGAGTTTTTTTTTTGTTTTTGTTTTTTTTTTTATTTGCTTTCATTTTGATTAAATATCCTCTCATCACAGACTTGTAGGCAGACCATATTGCTGTAGTTGGAAAATCATGTGTTATATTTTCTTCTAAGGAGCATTTGGTCATCCTATTTATATGTTCTCTATTTTCTTCTGATGTTAATAAACTGATGTTAATAAACTATTATCTAATTTCCAGTCTGGTCGGATAATTTTTTTCTGGATTTCTTTTGTATCCATTATCATTCCATCATGATCTCTGTTAACTCCTTTATGAAAACCTTTTTAATTTGTTGTATATGAGATGTTCTTCCCAAACAAAAATCTATTCAGGAGTACTAGTAGTGTACCCGAGAAAAATGTGTGAAATCATTATTATTATGATGCATGATTCTCCATAGATCATACAGATTATATTCCCCCAAAAGTGACTGAATATTTCTAGTTAGAATTGTCTTTTTTTCCTAAATATTTCTTCTCCTTTTGTTAATCTAATACCATTTAAAATCTCCAGCCATTATTGGTAAAACTTGTGATATTTTATAGTTTTCTACATATGTTCCTGAGGAGACCCACTGGATTGTTATTGGGTGCAAATACATTTACCAATGTAAATAAAACCTAATTTATTTTACAAATCACAATGATTTATCTTGCTTCATGATTGATCTCTTGGTAAATATTTAAAAAATTTGTATGGTCCGATATTAAGATTGCAACTTTTTTTTTTTTTTTTAAATAATTCTATAATATTAGAGTATCCCTTGATTGAGATCTTCTTCATATTTTCTTTAATCCAATGAGTCTCCTGCAGAAATGCCAACTCTACACTTTCTTTCTTTAGAAAATCTGTTAGAACCATTCTTTTGTAGACTGTATTAAGTCCCCAAACATTTAACTTCCGCCATTTAAACATGTAAAATTAACAGTATTGGATCTTCATCTTGTGTGACGTGTGAGAAGATCACAAACAAACAATAAGAAACAAAATAATACATAACATTAAAATATTCGGATCGGATTCCCTTCCACCATATCTGAATCTGTGCCATATTACACCTCTGGCACATCAAAATTGATCTTACATAGACCAGTGATGAGGAGCAGCATTTCTAATATTTGGGAATATTAAATGAGGGATGTCAGGGAAGAGAGGAGATACAGAAGGACAAGATAGATAAAAGGAGGGACAGAGAGGGAAAAGAGAGAGGAATAGTGAAAAAAAACACAACAAAAAACCCCACTATTCTCCCATTATTTGCAAAGCAAGTTTAACATTTTGGGGAGTAATGGAATTTTTAAAGCAAAAGAATGAAATATAGAATCACCCTAATTGCAAGGGCAAATGTCTCAAGTAGATGATCATTGGCCCATAATTCGTGTCCACCATTTCCATCCAGTACAGAGTCATATGAGGTAACAATGTAAAAGGAAGTTTGCTTCCAAATGTTGCACCTGAACCTGTGAAAGTGTTAAGTTCATAATCCTACATTTAGAATGGTTGATCTTAAATCCTAAACATGCTCCAAAATCTTCCAATTCAATATACAAATTGGCTATAGAGATATTCAGAAAGAACAGGAAGATCAAAATGTCATCCGCAAATAGCCTGAGTTTGTACTTTGCTGTCCCCACAGACACCCCATTAATATTGTTACAGGCTCTAAATGTGCAAGCTAATGACAATTTCTAATTGAAAACTTGCTATGGAGGTGAGATGCAGTAGCAATGTTTTCTTGAACTTCTAGTATAAAACAACGAAACCATGGGGGCCCAGGTCTTTGGCTTTTTAAACAATTTAAGGGCCACCTCTATCTCCCCCGAAAATATTTCTTGATTAAGTTTCTCCAAATCCTCAATTGAGATTTTAGGGCACCTTGCACTTCTGTTGTAGGTGTATGTAGGCCAGTTGTTGTCCCCTCATAAAAGGGCCTTATAATAGTTCTCAAATTATGTAGAAATTGCTCCAGGGCTGTGGGTTAATCTCCACCCATTAACTACTTGGCAAGCTCACCATGTGTTCCCTAACTTGTTGGCATAATTTCCCTACTAGCCTAGTATCTGGTTTGTTTTTTCAAAAGTGCTTTTGGTCCATTGTGCCACCTGAAAGTCTAGCTGAGAAGGTAAAGCTGGTCCCTCATATCCACTAGGGAGCACAACGCCATGCCTTAATTTGTTTGTGAATACGTTCCAAGGAACTCTAATTGATTGCGTTGTCACTTTCTTCTAGTTGCAATGGCAATGAGTTGTCCCTGCACAACGGTCTATCATCTTTTAGAGTATTCCTGTGTCCTATTGGTTGAAAAGTAGGAGCATAATTCAAAAGAAACCGTGTGATCTCTAGGTCCCAGTGAAGGGAATCAGTCAGTTTCTAGGTAGGTTCTTAACAGGGCACCAAAACTAACAGACATGTGTCCACCATTGTGTGGTTGTACCAAGTGATGACATGAAAATGATTGTGAGCAATATTTTACACTATGGCCTGTGTACATAACATAGTAAAGTCTGGAATACACATAATGGGGGGAGGAATAAAAGGCATAATCTCTGACTTTAGGGTTGTAATTCACCATGTTTTGTAAAGATTGTGGGAGTCTAAAAGTGTTTTCAGTTGACAGAATCTTAAAGAAGGGTATCCACCTGCAGCTGAGCCCAATCAATAAAAGTATGGTTCCAAAACCACATTAAACCACGCCTCCAAAGAGACAAAGGAGGAGTCCGACTCTGTCGGCGCAAACACTCTTACAACCATTGCCAGGGTTCCCCCTATAGTCCCACTGACCCTTAGATACCTACTTTCATTTTCTATAAAGGTAGTTACATGGAGGAACCTACTTATGAATAATAAGAGTCGTAAACCCATCATCCCAAACAGCAATAATGCGAGGCTTGGCAAAATAACTTTCCTGTAAAATCACTTTCACTTAATAGGATTAAGAAACCCATTGATATTGTGTGTTATTACCTTAACAGAAGAGCCATCCCCAAGGAATGGAGGACCTCCACCTGCATGTCCAGCCTTTCAGAAATTAAGTAAAAGGGAAGGAAAAAAAGGAGAAAATAGTGGTAGGGAAAGAACAGAAAGGGAACTAGAGAAAGGAGAGAACAAGAAGGAAGTCCTATACAGTTTTCCATGAGAGGAAAGGGGCAGAGTAATTGCTAAAAGCAAAATCAAGGGAAGGCCTGGAGAGTCCCAAGAGGTCTGGAACAGTCGAATAGATGCTTTATATTGCGTAATCATTACGGTATCGGGAACCAAGCAGAAGGAAGCCCAAGAAGAAAGGCTGGAGTGCAGAACTAGTGTCGCCGCATGACCCCAACCTTTTCGTATGGTCCAAGAGGCAGTAGTTCTCTGAAATAGTTAAAATGAAAATAAATAAAAATGCAGCCAAAAAAAAACCCCACAATAAAAAGACCACAAAGTAACTTAAAAACTTGTAAACTGAAAAAGCATGCCAAAGAAACTGCAAACAGGCCTGGCAAGGTAAATGTCCCTAAAAGTATCTATGGTCTTAGAGGCAAGCTGAGCAGAATTTTTTCATGCCAAAATGCCCATTGCCATAAGCAAAGAAATATATGGTCAGGCTCCAGCTTGTGGGTGGATTGCTGTGTGAGCAGGAGTAAGCCTAGGCGAAAAGGTGGTCAGGACCCAGGTCTGCCACACTTCCAGAGACGTCTTTCAGGTGTTCTAACCAGATAAAAAAATCTGTATCTTCTACTGGAAGCAAAAAATTAAAACAAAACTGCACCCTCCCCCCTCAAAAAAGCATAACTTATGGTACCACAGATATGAATCCTCAGGAGAGGAAAACACAATGGAAGTGCGGGCTAAGAAAAAAAGCAAATAAGTAAACTGTCCATGAGGTGAGTGTGACGAGACCAATCTCGCCACATTGCATTGGAGAAGCCTGGTTGCTCGCCTGCTGCCTTTGGACTATGGCCCCCTTTTAAAAGACTTTATTTTTCCATGCAGAAAAGCCATATTCATGCTTTTCTGCCGGTTGTTCGGTAGTTTCAATCTACCGAACAACCGTACGAATGACTGGACCACCTGGGAGCTGGAGTGTGCCGGCAATTAACCTCCCTGAAGCTGCGGTTAACCGCAGCTTAATTGATGAACGCTGGGTGGCCGCCGTTCGTATCCCGAACACGAGGTCGCGGCCATTTTAAACCATACGAATGAACAGCGGTGTTCGCCTCTATTTTCATGGAACTAAAATCGGACACAGTTTTGCGCGAACACCGCTGAAGCCGCCGACCTCCCTTCTTGTTCGGTGAAAGCACACGAATGACCCGGTGTTCGGTATTTTTGTGTGAATGTCTTATACCCCAGATAGGAATCCCATGGAGCCCATTCGTATGAAACTGACTGTAAAGACTTTGGCTCCATGGCGATTGAACTGTATTCGTGTAGTCTGAGTGCCATTCACCTAATAATGTGCACTCAGACCTGAGCTATCTGGGGATGTGTTACATGCCTGTGTTTAATGTAGTAAATGTTACTTTGTGCATTTTAAAGTATTATGCTGGTTTTGTGTTCCCACATGTGTAATGGAGTTTTGCCTTTGTCTTGGGAGATAATTGAGTTACTTCCCAATTATCTCCCAGGGCAGAGGGGAGGAAGCCAGGATGCATTGTGGGAATATACTGTGACTGTGTGTCCTTTTTGTATACTTGTCTGTCCCTTGTCACAGTCTCCCATTTGGTCCCCTAGGGGAGTGTCCACCAGGTGGGAGACCTGCATAAAAGCTGGGCAGGTAGCCCTCATTAAACAGACCACTGCTTGACCCTCAACACGGAGCCTTGTCTCGTCTTTGGGGGGATTTACTGTATGCTGCTAAGGACTGATTGCCAGGAGTGTAAGCCGCTTGGAAGCTTTTCCTGTTCGCCTGCTAGCAGCTATTCGTATGGTTCCTGTTCGTTTATTTGAAGTGCTACCTTATTCCCTTGTATGCCGTTCGGGAGTTTGGAGCATTCACTTATTGGCGGTTCGTGAGTTTTGGTGATTATTCAGTAGCTGTGCCTGTCTCTGAAAGGGGGATTATCGTCTAAGCGGTTTTTTCCCCTTTTGTGCAAAACGGTCCGTTACAATTGGTGGCAAGCGGCGGGATCGTTCCCACGGACTACAGGACAGCTACAGGAGACACCATTCCGTGGATTTACAATTTGAGGGCAACGCATGTCTGAGTACAGCGACCCTGACAGCAACAGCATGGAACCAGCAGTGTCATACGAGGAGGAGGACCTGGATGGCCGGGATGCATTAAGGAAAGGCATCTGGTACCAGGCCCTGGATAATGTACAGTACCAGCGGGGTGAGAGTCTCCCCAGTGAAGAGCAGCGGTTGCAGAAGCAAGTGGCCATGCGGATGCCCTTCCTGGGAGAGCAGCCCCTGGATGAATGGGTGAAGGAATTGGAGCACCGGGTATGGCAGGAGATTTGGCTGGAAGATGCCTACCAGGCGCTCTGGTGGTATGGGGCACAGTACCTGCCCTGGACAGCCGAGCATGACAAGCCAGAGGGAGAGGAGTTTGATGGTCCTGGCTTGTTATGGGAGGCTTTTTCAGAGCCTGAATTTGGGAGCCCTACACAAGCCCGGTTCAGTGATCTCTTGGAGTGGAGGGAGAGCAGGTATGACTGGGACGACACTCCCAACATTGAGCAAGACCTGGCTCACCTAGCAACCCTGGAGTGGGAACTGGAGCAGGACTACCGAGATCTCTTCCACTCCATTGAGAAGATTCAGCAGGACAGCAAGGTGACAGAGCCAGAACCAGACCCATTCAGCTGGGAAGACATTGTGGATATTTTCTGGGAAGAACCCCAGGTGGCCGGTAGAGATGGGACCGAGGTCTCTCCACCGGTCCTGCAGGGAATTGGGATCCCAGTCTCCATTCCCCAGCGGCCGTGTGATTTATTGGGAATTGGGAGCCCAGTCTCCATTCCCCAGCGGGAGATATTGCAGGGAATTGGGAGCCTGAGCTCCATTCCCCAGCGGCAGGCTGAGTTACAGGGGACAGAGATAGTCGCTCCTGTCCCCCAGCAGCAGAATGAATTGCAGGGAATTGGGAGCCCGAGCTCCATTCCCCAGCGGGAGAAATTGCAGGGAATTGGGAGCCCGAGCTCCATTCCCCAGCGGGAGAAATTGCAGGGAATTGGGAGCCCGAGCTCCATTCCCCAGCGGGAGATATTGCAGGGAATTGGGAGCCTGAGCTCCATTCCCCAGCGGCAGGCTGAGTTACAGGGGGCAGAGGTAGTTGTTCCTGCCCCCCAGCAGCAGAGTGATATGCCGGGAAGGCAGTGTAAAGTGCAGGGAGAGGAGAACAGCGTCCTCCCTCCCCAGCGGCAGGCTGAGATACAGGGGGCAGAGGTAGTTGTTCCTGCCCCCCAGCAGCCAAGTGATATGCCGGGAAGGCAGTGGGAAGTCCAGGGAGAGGAGAGCAGTGTCCTCCCTCCCCAGCGGCAGCGTGATTTTTTGGGAATTGGGAGCCCAGTCTCCATTCCCCAGCGGCAGAATGATGCTTTGGGAATTGGGAGCCCAGTCTCCATTCCCCAGCGGCAGTATGATGCTTTGGGAATTGGGAGCCCAGTCTCCATTCCCCAGCGGCAGTATGATGCTTTGGGAATTGGGAGCCCAGTCTCCATTCCCCAGCGGCAGGACTCTGTATTGGGAGCAGAGACAGTCGGTCTCCCTCCCCCACAGCTGGAAGTATGTATGGGAGAGGAGCTTGTTACCCCCTCTCCCCAGCGGCAGCTTAATGTACAAAGGGGAGACAGTAAGCCCCACAACCGTGCAGATGGGACCGTAGTCTCTACACTGCCAGCACAGGGGGTAGGGACGGTCGGTCCTGCCCCCCAGCGACAGGGCTGTTTAGCCAAAGGGGAGACAATCGGTCTCCCCCTCCAGCAGCAGAGATGGGTAACCAAAGGGGAGACGGTCGGTCTCCAGCAGCAGGACTGTGCATCTAAAGGGGAGACGGTCGGTCTCCAGCAGCAGGACTGTGCATCTAAAGGGGAGACAGTCAGTCTCCAGCAGCAGCAGCAGAGCGGTGTATTTAAAGGGGAGACAGTCGGTCTCCCCCTCCAACAACCAGGCTTCCACCAGGCTACCCTCCCAGTAGCGCTGGCAACAGGGCAGAGTGCCGCTGGTCTCTGCCCACGCAGCAACCCACCAAGTCAGCGTACCCGTACCCAGCACAGCCGTGGTGAGGCACCTGGACATGGACAAGCTTCTCCTTTACCCAGGTGTAGTAACCATTTATTGTGGGTGGGCTGTGCTGTTGATTATTTGTTGTGGGTGGGCTGCTGGACTAACAAGGGCACTGACCGGCAGGAGGTCAGATACCCTGTTAGTCTGTTTGGAAAAGGGGAGAGATGTGACGAGACCAATCTCGCCACATTGCATTGGAGAAGCCTGGTTGCTCGCCTGCTGCCTTTGGACTATGGCCCCTTTTAAAAGACTTTATTTTTCCATGCAGAAAAGCATATTCATGCTTTTCTGCCGGTTGTTCGGTAGTTTCAATCTACCGAACAACCGTACGAATGACTGGACCACCTGGGAGCTGGAGTGTGCCGGCAATTAACCTCCCTGAAGCTGCGGTTAACCGCAGCTTAATTGATGAACGCTGGGTGGCCGCCGTTCGTATCCCGAACACGAGGTCGCGGCCATTTTAAACCATACGAATGAACAGCGGTGTTCGCCTCTATTTTCATGGAACTAAAATCGGACACAGTTTTGCGCGAACACCGCTGAAGCCGCCGACCTCCCTTCTTGTTCGGTGAAAGCACACGAATGACCCGGTGTTCGGTATTTTTGTGTGAATGTCTTATACCCCAGATAGGAATCCCATGGAGCCCATTCGTATGAAACTGACTGTAAAGACTTTGGCTCCATGGCGATTGAACTGTATTCGTGTAGTCTGAGTGCCATTCACCTAATAATGTGCACTCAGACCTGAGCTATCTGGGGATGTGTTACATGCCTGTGTTTAATGTAGTAAATGTTACTTTGTGCATTTTAAAGTATTATGCTGGTTTTGTGTTCCCACGTGTGTAATGGAGTTTTGCCTTTGTCTTGGGAGATAATTGAGTTACTTCCCAATTATCTCCCAGGGCAGAGGGGAGGAAGCCAGGATGCATTGTGGGAATATACTGTGACTGTGTGTCCTTTTTGTATACTTGTCTGTCCCTTGTCACAGTCTCCCATTTGGTCCCCTAGGGGAGTGTCCACCAGGTGGGAGACCTGCATAAAAGCTGGGCAGGTAGCCCTCATTAAACAGACCACTGCTTGACCCTCAACACGGAGCCTTGTCTCGTCTTTGGGGGGATTTACTGTATGCTGCTAAGGACTGATTGCCAGGAGTGTAAGCCGCTTGGAAGCTTTTCCTGTTCGCCTGCTAGCAGCTATTCGTATGGTTCCTGTTCGTTTATTTGAAGTGCTACCTTATTCCCTTGTATGCCGTTCGGGAGTTTGGAGCATTCACTTATTGGCGGTTCGTGAGTTTTGGTGATTCTACAGTAGCTGTGCCTGTCTCTGAAAAGGGGGATTATCGTCTAAGCGTTTTTTTTCCCCTTTTGTGCAAAACGGTCCGTTACAGTGAGTGTCTTGATTAATGAGCAAGCTGAACAAACCAGGCCCCTAGACCAGCAACACATCACAAATCAGGGGTTTGGTGGGCGGGCTGAACAAACTGGGCTAAACGCACAGCAACCCACCTCAAAACAGGGGGAGGGGGCAGAGGCTGGCTTCATGACAAAGCGAGATCTCCATTGTTGAAACCAAGATGCTTAGGTGTCAAAGCAGGAGGGCTACACTGCAATGTAGATAGCCACGCCTAGTTGGAGCAATGGTAAAGTGCAGTAATTGTCGGCACTTGAAAGTTCGTGATAAGGAATAAATGGACTGCTTAGGACAGTCCAGCAGAAAAGAAACTAGACTAACAATGTGTAGGCAAAATGCCTCAAGGGCATGAGTCTCACGCTCAGTACGGCTAGTGGTCTTGGTGGTGAAATACTGTCATTTTAGTACAATATCCTTGTAGGGGCCATGGCTTGGAGAGCTCTGTCTAGCAAAATGCTCCTCTGCAGAGTGGACAACTGAAAACTGTTATCCAGGTTTTTGATGGCATCCTACAATTGGGTGTATTTGGTGCAGAGTTTCCCGTAGTTCACCTGAAACGATGTGTAGGCCTCAGTGAAGGCCAGCATATTCAGTCATTCAGCAGACAGACCATCAAGCTCAGTCTGCTTGGGGGCCCTCATTCACAGAGAGAAATAGTTGCTTAATTACCTTAATATTGGTGGGGAACGCTGTCTGCAGATCCTTGGATGAGTGGGCCACTACAATATTGCTACCACTGTCAGTCAATGCAGTTGGTAAGCACCATGATATGCCCAATGATCTAGTTTTCTTTCCATGATTACTCATATCTTACCCAATCCAAAGGCCTTGATAGCCGAGAAGTCGCTAAAGTAAGCTAAAGCTTGTGAACCACGATGTAAGCTTACTCTTCGAGCAGTCGTCATGGAGCCCAGCCATGCCACACACCACTTGCAACTTAACTTCTAAAGGCTACACTACCTGTGCTTTGCATGTGGGGAAATTAGCATCTCCACACTCTGCATGGAGGTGCTTAATGTTGCGATGCAGTGATTCATGCATGAGATGCAGTGATTCAATTAATCTATATGAGGAGATGCTTATTGGCATGGAAAAGCATTGCATTGGCTAGGATTAACAGTTGTGATGGTCTCAGGCAAGGGGGCAGAGTGGAGACAGACAGCTGCGATGGACCTGCGCTGGAATAAAGGTGAGTAAAATAACCTTGTAAATTGCTTACAGGGCTCGCGGCCTAAATTATGTTTTCACAGCTTTCATGACAGGAATACATGTTTGTGTTTCTTTTAAACTACTAATAAATGTGTTTAGAAAGCAGTCTATGTAAATAAAATGCATTGTTCTTGTTTTAAATTGCAATTTAATGGCATGCATTGTTATTAGTTTGTCTTCTAAAATTTCATAACAACCCTGCACATGGCCACACCCCTAAAATTACAGTGTCTCTCTTTGTGGATTTGAGCTATTGGGAGGTATGGGTTAGATCAGTGGTTCCCAACCCAGTCCTCAAGTACCCCTACCTGTTCAGGATTTAGCAATTACCAAGTTGTGAAAAGAAAAAAAACAACACTTTAGACACAACAGGGTAATCCCTAAATCCTGGGTTGGGAACCACTGGGTTAGATGCATAGGGATATATAATATAATTGATTACAGCATATATCACCAGAATAGTTAATACATAGTGGCATTTCCAAGTAATAACCTGGGTAACATTAAAAGAAAACTGATGAACTTAAAGGTATTATATGTGTGTGACTCTTCTAGCAAATCAAGAATAATACATATTAGTGTAGAGTGATATGTTAACTGAAAGATATTTAACATAAAATTTATCTCAATTCACAGGATTTTCAGTTTATCTATAATCTTCAACTGTATACTGTAAGCTACAGATTACTTTATTGTGCTGATTATGGTCCTATATTTCACATGGCTAAAATCTACATGTGTTAAAATGGCAGAAGAATGTTCCACAAATTATTAGAGACCATGAAATCCCCCAAAGTCTTTTTTTTTTTTTTTTATCTTTTGTTTATATTTTTAGTTTTTTAATACAATGGAGTGGTACATTTTTAATTAGAAGCACTATGGAAATAAACAACACTGGGATGGTGGTATTCATTGCAAAAATAAAGGATTTTTTATTTTTATTTTTTTTTTTTAAGCGAAAACACGCTCTCAACAGCTTGCCTTTAATTTCTTATGAAACACAATTGTTTGGTACTTGAAAAACCATGTCTGGCTAAAACGTGATGTTATTTGATATGAGTCACTTTGCGTGATTTATTCTATCCCCACCTTTCCCAAATCCTGTTAAATCCGTAATAAAAAATGTAAAAGCCATATTTGTGAGATGCTGAAAACACTTGACAATGAGCCATGCTGTAATTGTACTGTTAGTAAATGGTTGCCTGCTAAAATTGGCCTATAATTGCATCTAAAAACCTGCATCTTTCCGAGGCATCATTATCAGTTGCTGTGGCTAGGGCATCACTTGAAACAAAGCAGAGAGATGAAAGACAACACTCATTCAGTATGAATGCAGGCTATTGATTCTACTTCTCTGTTCATGTAGTTTGCCATAGCAACAGCTATTAACTATCCATTTCACTGTAATAGTTAAACATTCATTTGGTGCCAGGTGTAAAGAAGGCAAAGCAAAAATCCATTGTTGAAGGCATAGCATTATTTTTTAACTGCATCATCACAATACTGTTTAATCTTTAGCATCTTCTCAGCTGTTGCAGTGCTATGGTATGTGTTGTACTGATGTAGGATTCTGTATTAAGGTAATATAATATAAAACGAAATGTATAATAAATGCCAGACAACTAGAATAACTCACAACACTCTTGCACTTTTGTCTTAAGGTATATACTTATAGTTGAATGTTTTTGTTTTTCCTTTTCTTTCCAAATAGTATTTATTAAAGTTACACATTTTTGAACATGTCAATGTAAATTAAGAATAATTAAAAAATAAATTAAATAAAATTAAGGGGGAACAAGGTATCCATCTAAAATTACAATATAATCATACAACATATAAATGCTTATATTCATTAGACAATAATAATGTATACATTATTAAACATAACATGTTAACACAGCAAATAAATTTCAGTATAGGACTAAATCCCAAAGTTATAAGCAATAGGATTTTCTAACATCTTTTTCCCAATCAGTCCAAAAATACTTAGGTTTGTCTAGTGTTGGTGATGGCTGTCTAATAACCTTTTCACAAGTCTTTTTTTACAATATTGGCTTTTTAATAAAGGGTATAACGAATATGGGAACTTTCCAGTTGTTCTTCTAACCATGTCATTATCCTTCATAAGCATGCCATTTAGGTATCATCAAAAACATAGCTGTGGTTGCTAACATGGCTGCAAATAAAATAAACTAGCTACTGTGAGTTCTGCTGACACCAGAAGGATGTTTATGCAGTGGTAAATTGATAGTAGACACAGTTAATCTTGAAATGCAAGAAAATTTGTCATAGGAGTACCAAAGGTATTTGATACCTGAAGATGAATTGTCCGTTGACAACCACCCATTAAAAGAAATAAAAATTTTTTTTATAAAAAAATACTATATATAATCTATATAATAAGGTAAGAGCCTGGATTTGTGCAAGGGGCTAGTTAAGGCTATTTAATTTTATTTAATCTGTTACAGTGCAGCATATCACTTCCGGTTCCGCGGTTTGTGGTCACTGAAATATGCATTGTCCAGCGTTAGGCCATCTTGGCGGTCACAAAACTGAAAGCTTATCCATTCGACGGAATTGCTCTCTTCACGCGAGGTAGTTTCAGCCTAGCCTGCCTGAAGTTTAACATTGTTTGAGTAAAATTCGAGTGTGGTTATATTTTCACTAGAGTAGAGCGGACACCTGGATGTTCGGGTCCGGCGGGTTCGGCCGAACTTTGAAAAAATAAGTCCGGGTTCGTCAATGGGGACCCGAACTTTTGAGCGCAAAAATGTCTCTAAAAAACTCCTGGAAAGGGCTAGAGAGCTGCAAAAGTAAAATGGGGGGAAGAGTAGGACAAGTACCCTGCAAACAAATGTGGATAGGGAAATCACTTAAAATAACATAAAAATTAAAAATACAGCTGAGCCATAAAATAGCACTAGATGGAATCTTGATTTTAGCTTTGGAAGAACATAAATCAAAATCTAAAGCATGGCTGTCAGGAGGATCACCAGAATTATCCATTTGAGAGAGGGTTGGAGTGCAGGGTATTCTCTTTCATTGTTCAAACTGAGCTCAACTCCTGATGAATGGAGAAAAGGCCTTCACAAGCCTCTGCTATTGTTTACATAGTTTATACTACGTGACCCATAGGTTGAGGAGGCGGTGGCCGTGTAGGTGGCAGTGGTGGTGGAGGAGGAGGTAGCCAACACTGTTTATAAAAAAAAAAATATATATTTTATTTTTATTTTAATTGGGGTAGCCCCCAAAATATTGGGACATACAAATAAGAAAACTGTTCTTTTTCAATGTGCTCCCCAATGAGAAGGCGACAACGCATTCATATGTCAATCCATATCAACTTTCGATGCCATTGACTGTGCCTACCATGGTGACCACGGGTAACGCGGATTCAGGGTTCGATTCCGTAAAAGGACCTTGACAAACAGCTACCACATGCAAGGATGGCAGCAGGCGCGCAAATGACCTACTCCTGACGCGGGAAGGTAGTGACGACAAATAACAATACAGGACTCTTTAGAGGCCCTGTAATTGTAATGAGTCAATTTGAAATCCTTTAACTCTGATCAATTGGAGGGAAGTCTGGTGCAGAGCCACTGACCCATGCGTGCTGCAGCTGAAACTCCACTATCGCCTGTTGCTGCTCAGTCTCTCCAGCATGTGCAAGGTGGAGTTCCACCTTGTGGGCACATCGCACATGAGGCAGTGAGCGGGAAGGTCAAAGTTACGCTGCAGCGCAGACAGGTGAGCAGCAGCAGGGTGAGAACACTAAAAGTGTGCACAGCCACTACAGAGAATGTCAAATCCTGTTCCAAGTTGCAGATCAGTCTGGTGATGGCTTCTGGTAACCAGTACTCTTTTTACTGAAGCTGCATCAGGGTCCTAGTATGTGGCCACACAAACGCTGGTGCTCAACACCAGGGGGTGTGCGGTTACCCTGCTAATCCATTCCACGCTGTGACTCCTAACTTCTATATCAGGCATACTGGGTCCCCGTCGTCCAACCGCCGCCCAGACAGTGTCTGGGTCTCGGTCACCGGACTGCGAATGGCTCATTAAATCTGTTATGGCTCTTTTTATTGCTTCAACTGTTACTTAGATAACTGTGGGAATTCAAAAGATAATACATGCCGACGAGCGCTAGGCGACGGTCGCTCCGCTTTTGCACCCTTCTTCCTCTTATGCTGTGCTGGTGCCTCTGTGCGACCAGTGCCTCTTCCTCCAAACTGCACACGTCACTCGCATGACCTTGATTCCATGTGGGGTCTAGGACCTCATCATTCTCCACATCATCCTCCACCCACTCCTCAACCCTGCCCTCCTTGCCGATATGCACACTGCAGAAAGCCACCGCAGTTGGCATCTGTGATTTTCCAGCATGTAAAGTCTGCAAAGGACAAATGAAAATTGATTTAGAATTGTATCCAGGCAACAATTTTCCCTATAAACTGACCTCTCAGTTTGACTTGTGAGGACATTGCCCCAGAATTACAATATTGTTTAAGTACCTCTTAGCTATTGCTAACTGGTTTAAATATAGCAGCTTGTTATCTGGTAGTTTCTAGTGTAGAAAATATCCATCTGTTTTCTATCACTTAGATCTGTGTAACAAGTGTTGTAGGTGTGAAACAATATTACAAGTGACCGATGTAGTAAATTCGAATCAAAGTTACGCTTCGATTTGACTCTCAGATATGAAGAGCAGGCCACAAAATGTACTATTGAGCAGATTAGCAGCAAAACATTTAGAATGTTTACAGCTGTGCTGTAAGCAGGGGCGTACCTAGAGCATTTGGCACCCTCCCCCCCTCCCCCCAAAAAACAAAAACAAAAAACCTGTAAAAAAATGTTAAAGGTTTTCTTTCTTTTTTTTTTTTTACAATTTGTAAACTTTGCAAAACCGCTGTCAGCCCCTCCTACAAAACCCTTGTCCTGCCCCGCCCCTCCTACAAAACCTCTGTCTTGCCCCTTCTACAAA